>VWZW01006989.1:2006002-2395864 GCA_013397115.1 Edolisoma coerulescens
CCCCCGTTGGATAAAGATGGTCTTGGATACCCTTTGTAAATAGGAATGTGGAGGTGGGAGGGGAAAATCAGCCCGGCTCCGACTACTCGGCTGCCTCGGTGGGTGAGCAGGCGGGAGGAGCTGGTGCAGCCCGGGNAGCGGCCAAGCCGGGGTGCAGGAGCGGGGACCCGGCGGGCCCGATGGCAACGAGTCCATGTGCTCTGTAGAGAAGGGGAATTCCCCTGCGTGCTCCAAAACCGGAGCAAAAATCACAGTAGAAAAGGTAAATGCAAGAAAAGGGTTAATGAGTACTTCCACCTCCCCCTCCTTCCTCCNTTTTTTAAAACGTTTTTCTTTTTTTTCTACACCGCCTCCTTGAAGCCAGTAGCAGCAAGGAAAAGAAGCTGAGGACGGAGAAATAAGACGGAGATGGTGAGCAGATCGCTGGGCTGGGGGGAATGAATGAGGCTGCCGGGCTATTTTCTGTGAGGGTGTAGTACGTTTTGGGGTGATTTTGCATCACGATTCCGGGCTAGACTTCTTTGTTTGCTAAAGGTTGCTGGTTCAGGTTTACCAGTGTTCATCAGTTTATTGTGAGATGCGCAACGAGGAGTTGATGTATGCGAATGCCTGAATTCCATACGCAAGCCACACACACAAGCAACCCCTAAACAGACCAACATTGTAATAATCCTGCAATATGATGGACAGCTCTTGTCATGGAGGAAAGTCATTGCTCAGGTTATTTGCGGCATGCATAGGAGATGAGTCTCTTTGTAGCAAAGACCAAACAAAACTAACCTATTTCTTTACACACGCGAAATCCATTACAGACTTAAAAGCCAGAGTTAGGGGTTATTTTTTAATTTTCGCTTTCCCTGCAGTATTGAGGACCACGCTTAAAATCTGACGTTTGTAGAAGTTGAAAAACTCTTTGAAATGTTCATTTCTAGTGAATATGAAATAGTAAAGACTGTCTTCCTCGCTTTCTCTCTTTTTTTTTTTCATGTAGGCACTTGTTTGTGTATGTGAAAGGGGGAATTCTTATAACATGCATTTTGTTTGTTACGCTGTAGTGTTGTGCCTTTAGGTAGGTCACAATGCAAAACGTGATTCATAGCATGTTAAAAACAACCCTAAGCAGATTTTTTTTATCAAGTGAAGACCTGTTATCATACCAATAGCTTAAACCCTAAATACAAGTTTTGCGGGGGGGGTGGGGGGGCGGAAACAGCCCTGCTGATTTGTATTAATGGGAATGCTTTATGCTAAAAAATCCTGCTTCTAAATGACAGAATATTGACATTGACTCATTGTAACTTCCTGTGGATAGAGTGCTGCAATCTGCTGAATACACTAGTCCTTTAAGTCTCTATAAATTTAGACATATTGTGTTTACAAAATTGTGCAAGACTGCATGATGCAGTACAAAAATCTGAAATTTTAGTGATTTTAGAAATGTTGCAAGGCACCACAAAAGAGAAAAAAAGCAGCTTTGTATTAAATCTGCTGTGGTAAAAAAGGAAAAGATTTGTTGTAATAAAGTAATACAGGGTATGCATGGTGACTAAAGTAACTGCAAGGGCTGGAGAGTTTGGAGTTTGTATAGAAAAAATAAGTTGTGAACTATGCTGGGGTCTTCCTCATGTAAGGTATTTGGATGGATGGCTCTTAAATTTATTTTAAGCAGCATCTCTGTCAATTCTTGTCTGAAATATTTAAATTATATGCTCCATTAGGCAAATGGGTTTATCTTCCCATTGCTTGGCTAAAGGAATACATTAGGAAGCCAAGGTTTGGAGGAACAATAGTTTGACTGCATAGTTTCGCTGCATGGTTTATCCTTGTGTATTGTTCAGAGATCATAGATTGTATTTTCTTTGACATTGGTGATCTTTATAAAGTGGACTTTGCTTATTTTATTTTTATGCCATAGTTGCTGTCAACATAAATATCTGAATTTCAATTAGTATAACCATAGTTTTGACCTACTGTTCAGCTAAAATAGATGAAAAATAGTTCTTTTCTTTGAATTTCATCTATTAATTCAAAATCTCTGCAATTGATTTCAGTCTCAGAAAGTTTTTACTATTGGAAGAACCAGTAAGAGCTGGAAACAGAGGGAGTTTCCCATTTTATTGAGTTAGGACACTGTGCTAGAAATGGCAAAATTCCTGCCTTCTGCTTATACTTCAAATTTTGTACAAACTGTAGTTTAGATTAGATATCTTGTCCTGAAGACCATCTGTATGCATATTACAGTTATATAAAACTAAGCTTCTGTACTTGATTTTATGTAATGCAACACGTTATATCTGCAGTGCTTTTGGTGGATCTTGGGTAGTGTCAGAATTGATACACTGCAAGGAAAACCTGTTAGAATTCTTGTGCTACCAGGTTTATTGTTTGTTGCTCTGAATATTTTATTGTGTGAGTATAAATCATTGACACAAACATTGTAAGCAAATGCTGTAGCAGCTAAGTGTGAGATTACATTTGGCTTGTGTCTTTCCAGTTTAACCAGAGTATGACAGTATTTTGTCAAGTGTGAGGGCATCCTGATAGCCATCATAGTTACCTTCAAAGCAGTTAGGTCAAATTTTTTACTTTCTTGTCTGTCTCTACAGAATTAGGAGGAAAAGGCCAACTCTAGGGTTACACCAGTATGCATAGGGAAGGAATTTCACGTGTGTTGCATGCAGTTACCTTATTCAGACTTCATGTGTGACTCCTGAAAATGAGCAATGAGATTTTTAAGATTAAAATCCATGTATTTCTAGAAAAAGTGTTCTTTCCGTAATGCAAGACATTTAGAGTCTACATGTAATTTGACAAACGTATTTTCTTAGAAGGCATTTTCTTAGAGAAGGGCATTAGCGATATCATGGGTTTAAGCATTAAAATAAGAACAAGGAGATTTTCAAGTATTCTCTTAAATTTCAGGTAGGATGTGGTCTACCTGTGAGCTGAAGCAAGGCAGGTAACCATCTGAGAGAAGAAGCAATCAATTTAGATAATGAAGTGGATTTTATTTCCTTCAGCTAACTTGTGTAAAACTAAGCCAACCCCAGAAAACTGCGGTGCATGCATTTTGTTCCCTGTTTGTCCTTTTCACTCCCCTTGCATCTCACAGGCAATCCAAAACAAAGTGTAAAGCTACTTCTGGTGCAGTCTGCTGAGGTTCTACACATATTCTCCATTAGCTTAGGTCACATTTGTTTTAAATAGTATGTAAGAGAAACGGCTAATTCTAGTGAGCCCAGTTCTTTTTGTGACTGGTTTTGTGCAACATTCTAAGAACAGACAGCTGAATTTAGTAATACCCAATCTTTTGAAAGCCTGACAGTCAACTCTCTGGCATTCACAATTGCAAGTAGCATTTGGTGTGTTGTCTGTAAATGGCTAATCATTTAATAGTAAGTGGACAGCATCTATTACTCATCATTAACTTATACACACTGATCAAACAAAACAATATTTTGGAGTCCTGATGAGACTCATTGATTGCCACTGTTTCAGGGTCGTCTGACATTTTGACCCACCAAAATAAATGCCTTTCTTGGAATATTGGTTAATCTTAGGGATAAAAATGTGTTAGAGACTCAGTAGGGATGTAAATATGGGTGGCATTTTTACATACTTTAACCTTTTGTAGAGAATGCTTCAATTTGGTTAATGAAGCTCATACCTAGTTACTCCTCATTACTAGAAAGAACATATATTTTCTTACAGTTTTGTCATTACTGGGAGCTTACCATTGTTGGAACGACTGCTTCTTTCTGAAAAAAAAGAATTTTAACTAAGGCAGCATTATACCCTTGAAGTGTCTGGCTTTATTGATTTCTTTTTTTTGACTGGTTACTTTATCAAATTCTGTGAAAATTGACACTGCACTTATATATGTGCACTTATATATATTTTGCTTTGTAGTTACATGGTTTTTGTCCCATCTAGATAAACATCTCTGTGAAGGATATCTTGGTCTGATTGTGCAAGTCTTAATCCTCTATAATTAGCTGATGTTAATCACCATGAGATAAGTTGAGTGATTTTTGGCTATAGTCAAGTATATATGTCATATATTTTGACTATATATTTAGAAAGAGTAAAATTGTAATATTTAGATCACAGATTCCAGACTGAGTGGTCCAAGGAAGTAATTCTCATCCACCACTTGTGTAGTGGTGATGCTGCTGCTGACAGTGTTACAAGGTACTGAGATCCATTGAGAACATATGGGCAGGGTTGTGCCTCTCTTGTCTCGCTCTCCAGTTTATATTGCACTGGGAAGACCTTTCTGTTCCTGAGCTACATGCAGTATGCTTCGTCTCTTAGATATGATGGCTTTCTTAGACAATTTGGGATTTTTGTTCCATAAGGTCCTTGACTGGGTTGTCAAAATCTTCTGTGCATGCTTCAGTTGATGTTATTTATAGTTATGCTTTTTCTGCATCTCAGAGCACATGCATTTTGTTTCAGAAGCTGCGACAGGGTTTCCATGAGATACTGTGCAGATATACACCAGTGCACCACTAATCTATTAGCTTCTGATTTGTAGGTCAGGGAGGAATTGAGATTTTGCTATCTAAGCAGTATCACCTCTTTGCTGCTTCAGTGCTTACATGACATCTCAAGTTGGCTGAAGATTAAAAGGACACTGTCAAGGTATCTTTCACAATTTCATTTTTATTATTTATTTTGTTTGCCTTGTTATTGCTGTCATAAGCCATTGGAAACTTGAAGTCTAGTGCCTTAGCAACAGGCCTTTGTCCTCCAGAACAGGTACTGTTTAGCTGCTTATGGTTTATTTAAGAGTTGTGAAGCATTTACTGTCTTCTGAAATGCATTACTGAAGAATTACAGCTTAAACGTTGCAAGCAGGTGAGAGGGGTGGAAGAAGTGAGTAAATCAGTTTGGGGTAAGTCCTGACATTTTGTCATTATGATAAACTCAAAATATTTATTATTTTCCTTATTTCCTTCAGGACCTAGTAGTTTGGAGTCTAGAATTAGCCATCAGTGCTTCCTTTGCACGGTTATCCTTGAGTGTACTTCCCAGGGGATTGATACCAAGACCTGCGTTCTAGTTGGATATAGTTGGAATTACCTGATGAAGTAATCTGTGTTAAGAATTCTTACAGGTGCAGTGGTATTGACTGATTGAGGTGCTGAGCATATCTTTACAGGATCTGGGCTTTGTGTATCACAAATGCCTTTTTTCTGTACTAAACTTAGTTATCTTCCCCTCTTGTTTCTGCTCTCGTAAAAGGAATGATTATGGGGGGTTTTTTGTACAGAAAAATGTTGCCCTAACTTGTTCCTGTATGAAAAAGTCTTTTCCTAAGTGATCTACATTCATTGCAGTGTAAAGTTAGTGAAACTAGAGCTACTGTTTCCAGTAATTTAACTGCCTCTTCTTCATCTGCTCTGGAGGTGGAACTTATACCCATGAGTTGGAATACCTCCATGGAACCTTCTCATTACAGTAAATGTTCTCTGTTTAATTTGGGTTATGTAGTGATAAAATTTTAAGTAACTGCTGTTCAGAACAGTGACAGAAGTGATGGCACAGACTTTTTTACTGGATTATCCTGTTGGTAAGAAACTGTATTGCGATGTTTCACTGTCAGCAGTGTCCATGGCTACTGGATTCACAGCTTGATGAGAGCTGAATGTATATAATGATATTGGATAATCTAATTTTTGCAGGTCTTAAATGGGAAAATTGTAATCTTTTTAACAGTACGCAGAGTAGCAAAGCTTGCAGAGATTGTCCAGAGGAAAGAAAATTGCAGTGACTTAATATATGGTTCATAAAGTGCAGGCTGTCTTGGGGAAGGAGAATCTGAGGTGTGACACTTAAGTTGGGGAAACTACAATAACTTCAGGCATGTCAATTAGAGGCCTGATTTAGAAAGGGCAGCCACTTCTGGCTGCAGATTAAAACAGTGGATGCAGACAGACTTCTCTGGAGGCTGATCCAGTCTATGAGGTTGAATTCAAGTCTTCTAACTGGCACTTTGTGAGCATCTCTCTGCTGAGTAGCAAATATGGGTATTTTATGGAGACTATCTTCCAAAATTAGGAATTTAAAAAACTGAAATAATCTATCATTCCTTCTACAATTCTTAATCTGATGCAAGGAAGCTTCAGTCATGTTCATCAGTAAAATGTCAATAACCACTCATAAAACTTTGATTCAGTTTTGCATAACAGAACATGTGTTCTAATGGTCCCAAGGTATTAAAAACTGTTACTGTATGCAGGATCCATAAATTTTAAAGTTTTCTGGAATGTTTAAGACACTTACTCTTTTGCCTGAGTAAGTATCACATGTGACTTTATCAGTGTAATGTCAGGTGAAGTCTCAAACACGAACCCTAACTTAAACTGGCAGCGTTTTGCTTCTTTGCACCACAGGCTGGGTCATGCCATGCTGGTATAACTTCTCCTCTTATTTTTAGACTGGTTCTTTTTTAATTCAGTGTGACAATACAAGTAGTGAGTTATTGATGGCAGCTAAAGTGAGACCATTATGACTGTAATCAATAACACACCTGCATAGAATAACAATTACTACCAGGGACATATTTTGTATTGATTCAGAAATTTATGCTGTCTCCACTACACCCAGTCTGCTACTTCCATAATTTATGTAATAAAATCTCTACTTTAGAGAAGCTGTTACTAAGTTAAATACCAAGAAATGATGACATATCAAGATGTAAATTACATATTGAAGATTTTACTACAAGCAGAAATAGCACTTGCTAAATTCCTGTGGGTTCTGATTCAGGACCAAGGCACTTCCTTACTGCAGGCAGAAAGATAATGGAAATCAAAACCCGTGTTCCCTCTCCTGAGGCAGTATTTTAGAGGTGGAGGGTAAGGTGCTGTTTTTAATGTGGTGTGACGATGGAAGATTATTGAATTGTACAATCCATAAGTTTGAAACCTCTGTAGGTTACCACATTTTTTTTTCCTATGTTTCATTGTGGTATGTTCCTGCAGGTGATAAACAGTCTTCAGCTTTTACAAACTACTTACTATGCTGATGATGGGGTTTCTGAATCCCAGCCCATGCTCATCTACCTAGTCAAGGAAGCAACCACCTCATTTCATTTATGATGCCACAAACCACTTTCCACTGTTTGAGAAGCAGTATGATAACTCTGATTTTTAGGAACTTTAGTATTTAAGGTACTGAAGAACTCATGTTAAGCAGAACTGAAGCTTGCTATATATATAAAAGGAATGTGAGAGAATCTTGGTGATATTTATAAATGAATTGATACCTCAGCTGAGAGGTGTCTGTTACGAATTTAGGCCCAAATTCTTTAAGGGATTTAGGCACCTAGTGCCTGTTATTTTCCATTATATTTCTTTACAATATTGTTACTGAAACCAAGGGTTTAGCTTTAGGAATCCTTTCAGAAGCTTAGATCACAGGTTTATAAACTTCCTTGACTTGTTTCTTTCAGGTTTGTGTGATTGTTACAACTTTATTTTCAAATAAAGATGGATTAACTTGGTGAGATGTATTGACAGGTATATTTAAATTATTGCAACTATTTTAAAAATGCACTTATAGGTCAGTTTAAGATAAAATGTCAATCTCCACAGACTACTAAACTTAAAGAACCTCTGAGCATAAAACTTGATTTTTGATGTCAGCATATATGAGTATTTGTATACATTTGGATTTGAAAGACACAGTTATACAATAAACACAAGAATTCCATGGCCTTTCTCACCATGCTTAAGACTGCACAGTTTTGATGGCATTTAGTACATTCCCAAAACCTGAGAAAAGAATTGAGAGGTACATACTGCTGTGGAGAGTTTCAAAACACAAAGTTTCCATTTATACTATAGTAAACTATGTAATTAAGTCCAATCTCCAGTTGAGATTGTGTAATTCAGAGAATATTGAACATCCCCACTTGCTTCAGGCTGTCTAGTGCGCTATATTGCCCACAATTAAACAGATGAACGCACAAATAAGGGTAGGCATCCTTCCAACCAGTTCTAGCTATATTTAGCAAATTCTTCTCATTTCCCTCTCTGTAGGAGGGTGATGTCGGTAACCTTAACATTGGCCAAGAGAACTGTCAGTGTCTTAAACTCTGCCCTACAAGGTGTTTTATTTCCGGTATTGTTTTGACCTTGTATTCGCTCCCTTTCTTTTGGATTAACTGTTTCTATATCCTAAATGAAAAATTTGCTTTGCATTGTCCATCTGAGTGTAGAAAGAAGTAGAAGGTCATTCCCTGTGCCACAAGGGATTAGGAAGATATTGAAAGTTTCACAAGTTCAATGTTCTGAAATTTATTAAAGATACGACCAAGGCAGGGGAGCAATGCAAAGAAAACTCCTTTTTATGGAAACCAAAGGTATAGATTCTGTAATTCTTTGCATCATTTTATGTGTCACTATTTCAAGAGCTACAGTGACTCATGTTAAAATGCAGTAGCCTTTCTATGTTGTATTGCATTTAGAAAACACAGAATTGGGCTGAGAGAAGTTCTATAATTGGCAATAGACATTTTAAGCATAAATAAGACTAGGTATTGGCTTATTATAGGTTTTATTTTTTTGTACTACAGGCTTACTACCTGTGCAGTAATGAGTAAATACTGCTCTGTTTTGGAGGTGCAGTGTTTAGCCAAAGAAATTGGCTACTGATCCTGGTAGTGAAAGAACTTAAGAGGTGCCAAATGCAGATGTATCTGTCGCAGTAATGCAGTTGGGAAGAGGAGGCTGTAGGGCAGATTTGGTGTATATGGGATTGTATTATGTGGTTACACCAATGATGCAGAAAGCAAGGCCTGGGAGAGAAGCCTTTTAGCCCTTGGTTAAAGTAATGCAGGGTATAGTTTGTCATGGTACCACAAAAAGAGGGAAAGACTGATAAGAATTACAGGATAAGCACAACTATTTCATGTGAGAAGAGATTGAAGTCTAGGGGCAAGCAGCTGGTCTCACACAGGAGAGAGTGATATTTTAAAATTGTAAAAATTATTTTTTCTTTGAAGTACTAAGCCAACGTATTTTAGAACTGTAAAAGCTTCAAAAACAGTAATTCAGGTATTTCTGTTGTTTCAGAAGTAGACAAACTGTGGAGCTGTAATCTGTAGGAAAAGTACTGATCTTCTGAGAGTTTCTGATTCTGGTTGAATACATAAGGATGAGGCATGTAGAGATTTCAGAAGCTTTAATGTCTACATAGTAGTTCAATTAGGAAAACGAGAATTTCCCATAGTGTCTGATTTAAATGCGCTGTCTTCTGTCTGTAATCTGTTAAGTAATATCTGCATGTACCCATGAGACTGCTATACAGAGGATATAATTATTTTGTTTACCATTTTGAGATTGATGTGAATGGAATCAATACCAGTTACTTTGCTTTTCATTACTGAAGGCATCTGAAATGACCAACCTTATCTTCCTTGTGTCAAACGGATCACAAAGCCCTTATATACATACCATTTGACCTTCTAGGACGTTCTTCAAAGAACTGGCAGGCTTAGCATGTCACTTTTTTCCTCACTTGAAGAAATTAAATCTAATTAGGAGGATCCTACTAATACAATGTAGATACAGATTACAGGTGCACAGTGTGTGGAGAGTCCAGAATGAAAATAGCTGTAATGAAGAAGCCGGGGGAGGGGGAAGACCCTGAAATAGGCTGACTTAATTATCAGTCTTGTACTCTAAAATAAGAGACTTTAGTAGCTGCACCGACATAAAACATTTACAGTAAGTTGGAAAATTCTATTGGGGAAAAATCTCTCAGGGCACTTTCTTCTAGAGAATATAAAATGAGAAAGACGTTATGCACAAATGTAACAGTTGCACAATTTTAGTTTTAGTGATTAACACCTGATATTTATTTCTTCTTCACACAGGTGTAGTTTTACTGGGTACATCTGAATTACTTACGTGTTTTAAGAGTGGAAGCATGAACAGAATTGACTTCTCCTTGGGAAACCTTTGACATTTCACTGGCTGTTAACATTGTCCTTCTTACAGCAAATGTCACTTGAGACTTTCGTAATAGAGAACAAAAAAATATGCTTGTGCATGCTTGTCATTTCACATGAAATCAAGTGACTGATTTCTGATAGAAATCTCAAGAGTATTGAGTTCATACAAGTTTCTCTCAGATCCCCCTCAGAATAACTGGGTTTTGCACATATTTTTTGAGGCAAGGAGTGTTAATAGTGGATTTTCCGAGAAACTAACTACTTAAAATACTCTTGATACTATAAAATTGAGAGAAACTTACGAATATGTACAAGACAAAATCCAACTGGTTTAAAGTAGGTGTAATATCTAGGACTAAAAAAAAAAAGTGAGCTTGTTTTGTGTGTCCTTGTGTGACTGGGGAATTTAGAGCAGTCATTGGAAGATGAAGGAATCCAACTCTCTGCATTATTGGACCCAGAGGCCATACTGTGTGATTACTAATGCATGCAGGCATGGTCAATAAATTTCATGGTTATACATCTCATTGTCATTTTTGGAGCTCATTGATTTAAGCAGCTTGTGCTGATCAAGAATACTACAACAGGCAGTACAGCCTCATACACTGACAGATACAAAGTGGAGGAATCTTATTTCAATCAAAAACTGAGGAAAAATTTGCTGTTAAGTGTGAACTGAATGCTGGAGCAAGTTGGCCAGAGATTGCGGAGATCGTATTCCTGGAGATTTTCAAAACCTGCCTGGAGAAGATCCTGGGCAACTTGCTCAAATTGACTCTGCTTTGAGCAGGAGAGTTGCCAGGTGATATCCAGGGGTGTTTCTAATCTCAGCTGTTCTGTGTCTACTGTGCAAAAACCAGAAAGTAGTTCCAGGGTTGCAAGACAATCTCCCTTTATGTTTCTCACCAGTGGGGATAAGCCATCAGTGACTCTCCCCTTGCCTGTGCTGGTTGTGAGGGGGAAGCTGGATGGGCAGAGCCGAGTCAGGCTGGGACGTGGCTGCAGGTCTGAGGGCACCATTAGCAGCTGCATTTATGAGACCACAGTTCGTGTTTTTTAACCAACTTGGTTGTATCTATTTAAATTAACATTTAAGGTCAAACTTCTGCCATTAGTGCAATAAGGAATTTTAAGAGGTTTATTCAAATTTACAGGCTTCCACTGTCACTTTATACAGCTGGCTTCAAAGCATTTTGACTTACATTGAACATAATCTTCTAATGAGTTTTCGTTTTGCCAGGAGATATATGTTTCTTCCATTATCTTGTTTTCTTCTATTTGTACTTTGTGAGTAATATTTGCAATTACTTTTCTACAGTACCATGTTGGTAACAGCAGCAGGAAGCCATAGTTAGCTCAGCTGGAACATTTTGGCCTCTGGAGTTCTTGTTACTGCATTCAGAGTAAGAAATAACTGCCTGCTTATCTTTGCTTATATTTGGATACTCTCATCCCCTTTTTTGTTCAATATTTCTTTATTGGTTAGACTTAAGGCAGCTGGTAGGAATAGTAAATCCAAGTTGATTTTAACAGATATTGTCTGACATTGGCATGTCTGTAACAAGGAAGATGAAAACAATGCGCAGTAAATATTTTGGACAAGCTGAAAGAAGTTGCTAAAATAATTCATAATTGCCCTGCCTGCTAGACTGGATAAACAAAGTGAAAATTATTTCCCTTTATTTGTGCACATTTTTGAAGAGCCTCAGAATTGCTGTGATGGTGAATTGAGCTGTATTTCTGCTCAGTGCTTTTTGTGGACGTATTTCATGTTACCTGTAACTTCCATCAGTGCAGTCTTCCTGTGGAGAACATGGCCTGTGGCAGTCGGGACTGGGAGAGCTGGCCTCAGTTTGCACCTCAACAACTGGTCTGCATTAAAGCACCTTGAAGACATATTTATAATATTAAAACAAAGGTGCTTAGCCTTTGTTTAAAATCCTGTCACTCTGGAAGCAGGTTACCTAATGAGCATGTTTTACTCATCTCATGGGGACAAAGCCTGAGCTGTTAAATTTGTGGCAGCAAAACGAAACAATTTTTGAACCAAGTCATCATTTTCAGCATCAATAGAAGGTCATGCCCTTGTCAGGTGGCGTTGGTTCAGCATAAGGTTCCCGCCAGAATTGGCTGTGTTATGCTTAGAGCTGCTCTTTGAGACCTTCACCCTTCACTCTGTTCGGAGCTGCTGCCACGGTGGGTCTGTTGAATATTTATAAGAGACTTGTTAGGAGACTCCTTCCTGCAGTCAGTGTGGACTCGTTGGTTCTCATCTGGCAGAATGAAGTTTGTTCAAGCTCGTGACAGACTCTACTTCTGTCATTTCTTCTCTGCTTACTGTTGTGTGTTAAGCCATGATACTGATTTAAGTTCAAAATACAACTCCACTTGTACTACTACAGTAGTTTCAAGGTTGGCTTGGTTCCTGAGAAATTCAGACCTTGCGGGACCTCGAGTTTGGCAGACTAAACTTTTTAAACAAGGTTACAAGAGAAGGCTGGAAAGCTCTTGCTCTGCTGCTTGACTTAATTAATGTTTTACTCGGCTGTAGTGTACAGAGATAACCAAAATCACACTGAATCCTCACCCCTTGCAATTTTAAGAATTTGACATTGCAAAAAGTTAGGGATCTGTTTTAATAGCAGGTGATTGTTCTCATCAGAAATTTTTACAGTACACTTGATTTCTCTTCCCATGAGCATCTTCAGATGCTGGAAAGAGATGAATTTTTAATCAAATGTAAATTACCAGAATGTCAAAGGTACTTTTTGAGCAAAGTTGCTCATAAAAGAGAAAAAGTTATAACGTACATAAACGTAAGTTATAGATAATTACAGTTTCTTCCTGAACTCTTCTTAGGTCTTACAGGCATATGTAGGTAGCAGGGTATCCAGATTTGTAGCTCAAGTGATACACTGACTTATTGAAAACTTACATTAAATCAGCTTACTGTCAACTTCTGTTTTTCTTACATCATCATTAAGAAATTCACCAATTATTTACTTTTTTTAAACAGGCCATAATTTTCCACTTGTTTTGAGAGTAGAAGCTTTTCGAACGGCTCATACAGGATTGACATAGTCAATTAAAAATAATTTTAGAAGTGCAGTTTAGGATTTATTGCAATGTTTTAAAATTTTATCAAGCTACTAGTGTCATTTTTTAATATGTAGTAATATCCTGCTGTTTAATATTATTTCTACTTATTATTATAACTGCATTTCTTTTGCTTTAGAGGAAATTGTGTGTTCATTTTATTCTTTGGAAAAATGTTTTTAAAAGGGCAAGCATTGGCAAGATTGTGCTTCTGACCTCTGGATTGAATTGCTCATCAGGCAAAGTCTGAATTGCTAATAAAAATGAAACTTTTGAGGAAAATTCTTGCCTGAGGTTGGATTTCTACTGATTCAACACATTTTTAATGATTATACCATCTCCCTCAGTGCTGTTTCTGGAACAACATGACCCTTCCAATGAATTTTATTTTGTGACAAACTGAATTTCCATGTACGTGCTCTACTTGCCTGTGTGTTTTGTGTTTGTGATGCGGTTTCTCTTTGTTCTGCAGCACTTAAAAGCATTTAGTTATCAGAGTTGAAGATAAATAAAGCATCCTGTTAGTGATTAGCTAAATTTTCATTGTGTCATCCTAAAGTCACTTGAATTACTGTATTGAGACATAGTGTTGTCTTACAACTTGTAAATTGTGAAATGAAACATAAAATTTACCTAGAAGGTGACGACAGTTGGGGAGAAGATACGGATTTTGGGAGGCAAATGCTGACTTCCTTACAAGAATTGGGAAACAAACCCCAAAGTCTTCCTTCATAACAGCAGTCTGCAGGTAGTTGTGTTCATATTTTTTAGATCACTTGAAAAATCGGTTTCTTAGACATAAGAAGCTGTTTTTCCCACTGAGTGCACCTACATCCTTTGTGGATCTGAGTGTTAAGTCGGTTTTTCTCTGGTATTAGTGGGTGCAGGTCTTGTGGGCGAGCACTCTGCATCCAGAACAGTACTCCCCCTCTCCTCCCCAACAAAACAACCCCTAATTGTTTGTGATATTCATTACTTAAATCACTGCTGTAAATCGCTCTATGTCAGTGTGACTGCCCTAGAAATCCAGTGTAGCCAGCAGTAGAAGGGCCAATGGCCAGTGGTGCTTTGGCATTGTAGTGCTATAGCTACACTTCAGCTTTGATTGATTGATTGATTTATTCCTCTGTATCTGCCCAATATGTACTGATAATCAAGAATTATATTGTACTACCATTCCAGCCTCTTGCTTCCTTCTTGTTTTTAACTTAAACATTCTGTAGAGAAATCAGAGATCTAAAGTTTTTTAGATGTTAAGTTTAGAGTAAAATTTATCCTCTTCTCTCCTGTAAGCCCCAGTGCTGCTCACTTGTAGTGTTCTACATGGAAGGTGTGACTTCCAACTTGCAGTGTACCTATGGAATTTGGTGTATTTTTAGCTTGGAAAGAAAGGCAGGTAAAAGAGTTGGAGATTTATGATTTTTGGAGTTAAAATAAACACAAAGCAAAAATTGATCAAAACTTGGCAAAATGTAGCCCAAGAGAGTGTTTGTGTTCCTTGGGAATTAACACTGTATTACTGTTAACTTGATATGAAAAATGCTCCAGTTTCCTTGTAACTTCATATATGTTTGTTTTCTGTGGAAAATATTCTTTTGTGTATGAAACAAGTGTTAGGTCAGTGAAACCAGGTGTATGATCCAGGAAAAATACATTTAAGCAAAGAGAAAATAAGGAGAAGCATCTTGGCTATTTTTGTATCTCATTACGGTACACTTAAAACAAGTGATGTTTGGATTGTATGACCCAGAGATCTCAGCAGAAACTTTTCCACACGCTAGAGCATTCAAACCAGATAGAAATTTTAGCCTTGAACTGTGATTTCGGGAAGTAGGAACCCTAGAGACTGACGAAAGCCTTGACTTAAGGTGTTTTGAACTAGGGATAGCAGTGCAGTTTTGGCACTGTTTGGGCTGTGTATGGAGTTATCTCATTCTTCAGGTCAACAAGCCTTTAGTTACACTAGTTACAGAGTTTGTTCAGAGTTTGATCTGCCTCTTATGTTTTTCAGGGATATCCATAACTGAGTTGTGCTTTATGAACAAGGGGAGGGGCCTAACAACTCGCCTGAAAGGGTGGTAAGAGTTGGCAAAATTTCTTACATATATTTGTATTTCTTTCATTGTTACATGTGTTTGTGTGTATGAAATTGAGAAAGCAAAATTGTCTGGGACAGTAAATAGGCAGATTTAAAAAGTAACAGTCTCACAGTTGACATTCTTTAGCCAACAATAAAGTGATAAAAGGCTAAATTCTTTTTATAGTAATAGCCTGCAGTGACCTTTCTCTCAAACAGAAGGACTTTTCAACTGAGTATGGATAAAATATGCAAGAGTTTGAATTAGCCTGCTTGGAATAACCAATCACCAAATAAAACCAAGTGTTTGTTATAATCAAAATGTAGAATGATCAACTGCATATAATGTAGCTAATAATAAAGCTTCCAAAACTTTATACGTGGGCCTTTACAAGGTGTTTTGTTCTGTCTGGCTTTCAGACAAGAGGTGAACTGACTTCCCACCTCCTTACTGCCCTTTCTCAGCCCCTCGGTTTTGTGTTCAGCTGTACAGACAGATTTCATTTGGGGTTGTTCTCGGAGCTCTCTGTGCAGAAATCTGTGGCACAGTTCTGAACTCAGTGGTTACCTACGGGCGTGGTGGGGTGCGGGCCTTGCTGCGGCAGAACCTCCCTGCTGTAAGTGAAGGGCCCTTGGCAGAACAGCACAGTCAACGTAGGCAAAGACCAAGAAATTTATTAATTTGTATGACTTTCACTGATCTGAGAAGTCATTCCTGAGACCTAACCAGGCAGAAGTTTCCTTACGCAAGGAAAAGTCATTTACATTAGGATAAAGGAACATAATTAAAAAAGCCTGGTCTCTTAAATGGCTGAAACCAGAAGACAGCTGTACTTGCTAAATGAATAAAATTGATTGAATAATTCAAACTTCTGAAAGCTTTCATTTCTTTTTATTAGTCTCCTTTTAAATTTGTTTTAGGGAAAGTAGATTTTTCAGTAAAAGATGGGGATAGAGTTTACACAGTACAAGCAAAACTGAAAGCTACTGCTTCAGAATATCCTAAGCAATATAGAAAAGGTGAGAGATTTCTAAGGGGATTTTTCACTGTAATAGTCAGCCCGAGGTGAATCTTGTAGTGTTTAGAGCAAAGGAAAATGATTGTAGGGGTGAAACACAATAACGTGACAGGAACAGAAGGTGTTATCTCTTACCAAACAGCCTCACTACTTGTTCAAAATTAGGTAAAAAGGTAGCAGGCAATCAAATGAAATGCTATTTGTAGAGACATGACAAACATGTATCTGTTGTTATTTTGCAGTATATTTGTGAAGGAGAGGAATGTACAGCTTTGAAAATCTTCCTGCTTTTTCTACTCTGAAGAAACAGTACTAATTGTCCTATCATTACCAAAGGGCTTTTTTACAGAGTTCACGTCTAAGACTGATTTCTTGTTTCAGAAGTGAGGTATTCTCTGTGTTCCTTTTAAAGAGTATGTCACCTTTAATCAGGAGAGCCATACATTTTCAGAATGATGGTGCTTTCAATTTATTGCTTGTCAGCCCTAAAGAATGCTAGTCATTTTCTTTACAAGTGCAACTCATTGACTGAGGCTGCTAACTTATAAAGCAATTCTAGGTTTATTTTGATTGGTTATTGGTTTGTGGCTTTTAATGATGAGATTGAATTCCATTTCTGTGCAATAGACATTGTGGTGGAAAATCTGAAAAGTTGGAGCCATTTGGTATTGCTCTTACTCCCACTGAGGTCAGCAGTAGCATTTCTGTGGCTTTCAGTGGGAGTAACATTATACTGTCTGAATGTGAAGACTTTTCTTTTAAAAAACACTTATAATAGTCTGCTTTAGTTAGGGTTACATGAAAACTAAGTAACTATTGTACTACTTGTTTATGGAAGAAAAAGGTATTTCCTACGTAGGAGAAAGAAGTTGTAACCATTTCTGTTGTGCCAGCAAATTGGGTTTTTTAATACCTACAGCTCTGAAAAGTCATTGCACCACAAAAATCGGTTATCTAGAACTGTTTTGATTATATCCTCCAGTGTGTTTTATTATATTGTCTGTAGGAGTAGGTCTGAGCAGACAGAAGGCCTTCTCACAAGGCAGCAAGTGTTGCAGGATTAATACTTATTGGAGCAGTGGTAGACATGGCTAAATTCTGCCATTGCAGGTATTACTGGTCATGTGAACAGGGAATCTGGATTGGAGAGGAAGCATGTCATCTCCTGGATACATGTAGTTTTCAAAACTGTGTGTTAGTTCTCAACTTTTAATAAAAGGTTTATTATTATTAGTAGCATTTTCACAGATGTCATTTAAGAAAAAGGTTATTTTTTACAAAGGTGAACATTTCAAAAAGTGAAATGCTATATTTGCTATGCAGTGACTGTCATAAGATTTTTTTTTTGAAGCCCCTGTATGAAGATGCTGTTACAGGTGAATTCGGCATGTAAGCTTCTAGCCTGGTTGCCCAGAAATGACTTATGAAACATGAAAAATAAGTGTTTTTTCAGAAATTAATACTAAATAGTCGTTTCTAGAACTGCAGTTGGGTGATTTAAATGGTCAGTTTTGCTTGCAGTATACAAAATGGAGTTGACTTGATTTGAAATGTGTTCCAGGCTTCTGGATTTCAGACCTCAGCGATCCAGAATGGGTGTTTTCAAGCTGTTAGGAACATTTTTTTTTTTCCTTGTAATTAATTTTCTTTCCCTAATTCATTGCTCATAGATTTATGGCTGCTTATTTTGGGTTTCTACCATATTTTCTGGAATGATCAACAGTGATGAATTAATCTTAATTGATGGATTGCTATACATTAATCAAACTCTTACTTAATGTGCTTGATATTTCTTGTGAGTAAGCTATTTTTTTAAAACATTGTCTGTAGTTAAGTTTATTAAATTAAGACTTGGGCATGTAAGAGTTTGTCACATACAGGAAGCACAGGATATGACCCAAATACTCAAATTATCCGAAGTTAGCATTTTGTTTTATAAGCATTTGCTGCACAAACAAATCTGAAGTAAGTAATTTTAGAAAGGAATTTCCCCTCTATATAGTGTATATTGTATGTAGATGTTAATTAGGGTTTTTTCATCTGTAGCTCTTGGAAATTATTTTTATCTGGTTTATCTGATGCCAAGTCTATTTATCTCGAATGGGAAGTTTTGCTATTGTCTCTGCATGACATGATTTACAAACTCAGTCTGATGGCTTTTTGTTGCGTGCCTGAGAATTTACCTCTACATGATTGTCTTTAGTTAATGATCATACAAGCCTTCCAGAGTTGCTGCTGAGTCCTAATTTTGCCTTCATTGTTATCCACACCACTGTAGTGCCTTTGGTGGTGTTGAATAGATATAAAAAAGTATGTTGGATTCTTACATACAATATGCATGGATTTAATTTCTTATATTTCTTGATGGAAATTTGGAATCACTTAATTCCTAATTGAAAATGGTGACTTGTTTGAAAGCATGGGGATTTTGCCCTGGTGCTGCTTTGACCTGTCGTGGTTTATTGATGGCAGCTGGAGAGAGCTGAGTTCCTTCACTTAATCCAGGTGAAATCTGGATGATCAGCCCCTGGGATGCTGGAGTTGCTCCCATACATGCTCAGGTCTTCTCCTAACAAAGATGACAGCAACAGGAGCCAGCCTGCTACTCTGCAGCAGTGCTGTGACAGGCTGTGTCTATTTATTTTCCTCCAGTTCACTGTGCAGCTACATAGCACTAACAGAAGATAGGTTGTATTGCTATAAATAGTATTTTATGGTTTGATCAGATATGGTTTAATAAATTATAATTTACTTCAGGGAGCATCAGAACTACTGGAATACTGATTACTGAAACAGGCAGAGTTTTTAGTAGGGTGTCTACTAAGTGTTTCCAAAATTACTTACCTGTCTGAAGTAGAATTTCATTGAATCGCCTGGCTAAGGTTGGCCTTAGAAGTCTGTATGATGCATCATTGTGTGCTGCCTTGCTTTCTGCTTCATGGCTTGCAGAAAACCTGCTTCATCTGAAATGCATTAGTATTCAAAACCTGGATGCTTTTCTGGACTCAAAGGACTGATAACCTGTATTTGGGATATGCATGTGGAAACATGCTAATGTACACCTATCAATGGAGCTGTACATCTTTGCACACATTAGTATTGAAAACAAATATGTAACTTCTGATCCTTGAGATCTAACTGCCAGTGTTTCCATTCTGGTCAAACACGCGATGCAACTCCTGTGTCATATCTTTGCTGGTGTATTCCCAGATGCCATACCAAATTTCTCCATATGAATCCAATGAGGAGATTAAAAGTTTACAATTTAATATGTACTTTCATAGCAAGAGTCATGGTAGGCCTTCTTAATATTCATTCAGTGTTCTTGGAAACATCTCTGGCAATAGTGGAGTAAGATGGGCATGGTCTATTAAAACTACAGTGAATAAAACTTTAAGACCCAATCTCTTGATTTACATTTCTTACAGCAACATCTCTATAGAATTGACAAGATATAAATATTAGACAAATTTTCTCATTTAGATCTGTTAAAGGCCTTTCCAAGTGGATAAAGGAAACTTAGATGATGAAAATAATTTAAAAAAAATGTAAAGCATTAGCTTAGAAAAATTTTACAATGCCTGCTCCTTAGTAAGCCTCCCCTCAGAAATATATCCTCACAGAACAGGTACAGATGGAATTGAAATGCAACCAATTTAGCTGCTGCACCATCCCATGGTGACTGTTTTTAACTTTTTCTTCTTTATGCTTTTTCTTAAAAAGTAAACTTTATAAAAGACGACAGGCAATTTTATTTGGCTTTGGCTACTTTCTTGAGTTCTTGTAGTTTCAGTATTATTCTTCCATTGTAAACTTTTATGCCTTATGGTAAGCATTGATTTTTTTAAATTTTTTTTTCCTTGAAACTGTCTATGGTGTAT
Source organism: Edolisoma coerulescens (assembly GCA_013397115.1). Classification (NCBI taxonomy): domain Eukaryota; kingdom Metazoa; phylum Chordata; class Aves; order Passeriformes; family Campephagidae; genus Edolisoma; species Edolisoma coerulescens. The sequence goes on from VWZW01006989.1 coordinate 2,026,040, forward strand.
AAATCGGTGCTGGGTTTCAACAGGGATGTACATGGAACACGTCTTCCAAAACTGATTTGCAACTTTGCTGTAGAAACTTGTTGGAAATTGTCAGTAAGAATTTTGTGAGACTTTTTAATCTTGCACAACTTAAATAAAGAGTCTTCCTGTTAAAAACCTGATGACTTTGTTCACTTTTGAAATAAGTTCTTAAAATACCTGCACAGTGAAGTTGAGAGCATTTAGACTCTAATAAAACAGTCCCCTTTGCATTTTAGATTTAAAGCTGAATTTTTCCTCGGTCTAGAGCGTTACGCATGAACAACTGCAGAGATGCGTTGTCCCATGAGAGTTCTGGCAGGGATTGTTTCCCTGGAACAGTGCATTCAGGAACAGAAGGGAAACATGCTCTGATCTGTCTCAGAAGCTAAAAGCATCGCTTGTTCCTCCTCTCCTTCCTGACTGGAATTCCAGTAATTGTTGTAGCTTTAGCATCGCCCACATCAGTAGAAAGGGAGACTTTGTTTCTTGCCACTGCTCTCTACCATTGCCAAGATGGATCTTGGGCATTTCTGACTGGGGATATGAGGGCATATTTATCTCATTAAAATGATCGTTATCATAGCCTATTGTTGACATTATCTTCAGCATGTTCTTTCTTTTAATTAAATTGTAGCCTGTTGTAGGGTAATTCTTTTGCTTTCCTGATGTGTTTCTTCTCCTTAAGATATCTGTACAGAATCCGAACTGACAGCTGACAGAAGACTGACTTCATAATGCTGTAATGTACTTCTTGTTTTGAGTGTTTTTTCTCTTGGCACTAGGCATTTGTGAAAATATTTGCTGTGGATTTTTTTCACGTTTTTCTATATACATGTATAGGATGGTATTTTGGCACAAAGATGTAACACTTCATTTAGTGACAAAGATAAAATTTTGAGCATTCTTGGAGGAAGTTTGTGTTTGTTTGATAGTTGCACGTCACTCTCAGGGTATTTATAGATAACAGAGGGCAGCACAAAGATTAGATGCTTTCCAGCATGTGTTAATGCAGTATTATATCTTTCAAGAAGTTTTTTTTAATGGAGCTGAGTTTAGAAGTATGTTTGAAAACAGCCTTGTCACACATGTCATCAAGGTCAGAAGGGAGAGAAAGCAGACATTTCAATGTTCCAGCTAAGTTTTGTGGAAGGACTGTAGAATATAAGTGCTTGCTAACCAGTGAACTAGTCTCTTCATGCCTCTTGAACAGTCCTGCAGTAGAGATGATGCAGTTTATCCTGTTCCAGGAAATTATTAGCTCACACCGCTTGGGACTTGAAGGTTAAACTTTCAGGTACTATAGTTGATAAAAGCCTCTGATTGATTGTGAACCCAAAGTGGCGTCATGAAATCCTGGAGTGCATGGAGTGGAAAAATCCCTAAGTGAGGTTGGGAGTGTGGTGTCTGTACTTGAAAATCCTCTAATTGTTGACGTAGTGGAGAACAGAGGTTCATTCTTGCTATTTATAGACAGTGGAGGCTCTTTTGGCATTTTTATCGTGGCTCTCTACCGTCAGTTCTGGAGAAATGTGAACACTTGGTTCCGTGTTGTAGCAGCTCGGTGGTGGTGAATACAGCTTATTCCTTGGAGTGCTACTTTAGAACACCTTTTAATTTCAAATAAACATCCAACTGAAAAACACTTTGCTGAGCACTGGACCTGATTAACACTATCATTACATGTTTCTGCATTTAGTAATTTAAGCTTATTACTTACAGTTTTGGGAAACTGACATACATGTTGGTAGCATTCAGTTATTAATTTAAAAACACATAGATAAGTAAACATCAGTTAGACTAATATTATGCCCCCAGACCTGGAAGTGTGCAGCCTCATCAAAAACAGACTTTCTGTAATACCCTTTGTGTGTCAGTGACATTGAAGGATAATGCTGCTTTATGTTATTCTTGTAACTTGAAAAAAATTCTGCTGATTTATTGGATTTCTTCCAGACTTAAACCACTGTAGAAGCATACTACTGCTGTGTAAACCCTTTCTGCCAGCAGGTGGAAATATATATACAACTCATCCTTTGACTTATGTCTGTCTTTCACTGTCTGATGTTTCTCTCCCAATCACTGAAGCTGAAGGTTTGTAAAAATTCTTTTTAAAAGTTCAACATAATGGATCTTGCTGTGCCAAAACTTGCAAGTTCTTCTCTTTAACAGAAGCTGGGGAGTCCGGACTTTCTGAAAAATAGGAATACTGGAATAGTGTAATACCCACTACAGCTAATTAAAAGCTGTAAACCGTGGTTAAGATGTCTGTGGTATGTTTCTGGAATGATTTTCTGTGGAATGGGTTTCCTCTGTTGACCTTGGGACTGCTGTATTGCAGTAAATAAATACACCTGTAGTATAGTACTAAGCACATAGAGGCATGGTCTTTGCTATGAGTTTGTAGTTGACACAAAGCTTCTCTGGCTTTTCATGGCAATCTTTCTTGTTTGGAATTCAGAACTAGTCATGGTATTTTGGCACAGTAGGACATTTAATTGAAAATAACATCACGGAAGTAATTTTTCCTGTTAGAGTTTACATAAGATCTGAATTAGATCCTAGCTTTGTATTTGAGATTGAAGTTTTTACCATTTCCATTACTATATAAATATTATATGGTAAAGAGTTGCTGTTATTTGTGCCATTTCAGTGGAAAGTCAGACTTTTAGGGCAAGCAAAGTTGAGGGATAATAAGCTTGACAAGGCACTAGGTGAGATATTGTAGATCTGGTTTTTAAGTACTAAAAGGCTGAGGAAGACTGTATTTAAGTCCAGAGAAGAAGACATCTTAGAGGCATTGATACTTGATGTTCAGAGGGCAAACTCTAGAAAGGAATTTAGAAGGCTTTGAAGTCTGTAGCTGGATGATGGTGGAAGCAAGGGAGGGAGTACATGTCTGGAGTTATAAAATGGCAAAAAAAGCTGTTTCTTTTTATAAAAAGCGGTGGCATTTGTAATGCAGCATTCAGTTGGTATTAAAGCTACATTGAAGGAAGCTAAGTAAAAAAAAACCATGGGATTTTGAAGATACCATTCTACATTTCTTCATTGTCTCTAATCCCACCTGAAGGTGAATTCTCAGATGTGGGAGAGCTTGCAAGCTTATACTGTGTTAGGTGACCTACGAGCTGAGCAAATTACTGCCCATACTCAGTGGTGTGCATGATTTTTCTGGGTTGGAAGGAAAGAGTTACAGACAAACTGAGAGCCTGTGGGAAAAAAGATCTTCACTCACAATGGAATTTGTCAAGCAGACACATATATGCCATGGGATTTTTCACACTTGCTAATGGCTAATGGACTGTCTGGCAGCTCAGTTTAAGTAGGAAAACTCTTGCCTTCCTTTTTTCTGTATAACACCACACGAGGAGAGAGCATTGCTGCATCATCCAGTGCTTTTGGGGTGTTACATTGAGAACTAATCACAGCCTGATTAACTTGTGAGAACAGGCAGCTCACAGCATAACACTATTCTCTTTTTAAAATTTATTTTCCACTCTTGTTTCCTGCTTGATTAATATTACAGCTATTTTTGTTGGAAACACAGAATTATTTCTCTGTACAGTTACTGAGAGATCCAAAGGGCTTCTTTCCTAGTATACCACAATTAAATAGGAAAAGGTTATCTAGCCTTTTTGAGAACTGATTTAAAATGAAGGGAATAAGAGTATTTTCTCAAATTTTTTTCTGAATAATAACGTGCAGAGATTACATTTTGCATCTTGGTCCAAAATCCAATCAGTTCTTTTTATTTCTGTATGTAATATAATTCCTTGGCATTTGAAGAAGATGTCACTGGAAAACAGCGCATATGGATTGGGCTTTTTTCTTTCTACAAGCAAGTTATTTTGATGTAATGAATAGAAGCCCATCCTCTGTCAGAAAGAGTTGATCAAATGTGAATTAAATAACCAGACTGTATTAAAGTCTGTGACTAAAATGGTAAATGTTAATTCAGTTCATTCAAAACTGTAGGTATAAAATACAGTAGATAAAAATTTATCTTGGTCCACTAAAGTCAAGTTAAGTGGAAGAAGGGCAGTGCAGGAGCAGGTGGCATTTTGTTTTGTCATGTGGTGACCACAGGGTGTTTCAGAATAGTTTGAGTTTGTTAAAAGGCAAATTTTGCTGGAAGGGATAAATGCAGGATTGTGTTTTGTCAATTTCTAATAGGAGTGGAATTTCATTAGCACTACTATGCATTTGTGTTGTGGGAGGAAGAGTAAAATAGATTCTCATTGACTTAAAATGTCACTGTCAATTCTAGCTGCTGGAATTCTCTGCAGTTTGTTGGCTGAATATACGAAAGAAAATAGGACTATGGGTCAGCCCTGTTCTCTCTAATTAGGATTCATGAGGTTTTGTGTGGGCTTATATATTTGTGGGGTTTTGTTGTTGTAGTTGTACAACATAGTGCTTTTGTCTTTTCTTCTACCACCCACACGCTCTTTGCTTTCTGATAGCGCTTCATATTTATTTCTGTGATGCAAACTGTCCTCTTGATTGAAGAAGCATAATTTGTTGTGCCTATGCTTCATACCTTTCTGTCCCCGATCTCTTGGAAAGTCCTTGACGTTTTTTGCTTTGTCTGTCCAACATAATGTTTACATGATTTTCTTGTCCCACTGCTGACAGTCCTTTCTTCAGCGTTTCTCTCAAACTTGTGTTTATCTTCTCCTTTAAAGAGCTGTACAACAAATCTATGTATCCCTATTTCTCTCTTCACATTCATTCTTCTTCTGTCTGTCTAAGCTGTGTTCTTGTCACAAATTTCAGTATATTCCTATATTCCTTATAGGGCAGCCTTTGAAATCAAAGTCTGCATACTGGCAGAAAGATATATGTGATTAGTTTTTGCTTTGGCTTGAACAGAAGAATTACCATCTCTGCCAGTTTCAAACACATAGACTTGCAAGCTGGCTACTAAATCCTAAACTTCTTGGAATAAGGTTTCTTATCTTTTGTTTTGGTAGAAATACTTAGTAAAGATTACTGGAGAATTCTGTCCTCCCTGCTCAAAGTGACAGATGATACTGATATGGAATTTCCTGCCAGTTGTTATGAACAGCCTTCGAATTATGGCTGTCATGAAATTCTGTATTAGCGTGCAGTGAAGTGACTCAAAAATGAAGCAAATGCACTCAGAAATACCTGTTGTTCATCTTGCATGCAGGAGTACCACATTAGCTGAAAATCACTTCAGCCTCTTGTGACTTTCTGGCCCTGTAACTTGTGAAGATAAAGTGTCATTCTCCTGCCATCATTTTCTATCTCTTAAAAAAAAAAATTTGTGTGAGGAAATGCTTTCATTTATAGATGATCGGTTTCCCCATCAAAATTTGTAATAACTGCGTTATTTTTTCCTGATTGTTTTTAAACTTGCAGAACGACTGCCTAAATTCCCTCTTCCAATAACCTCAAAGGAAATTATATTACCTGGAAAGGTTTCATTGCTTGTTCTCTGATATTTTTAAAGTTACTATTATTGGTGTTCACTACAAGTATTGAAGACCTCATCTTTACAGGTCTTTGAGGAAAAATGAGGTGTCCCTGCAAACACTGGGTTACTTCCTCCTTGATTCAGAGAGAAAAGTTTGATATCTTTGTAGGAGCAGTTGTTAATGGCAGCGTGTTAGACTTTGTGGCTAGTTGTTAGGCAGTGTGTTAGGGAGGGTTATTTCTCTAATTCCAGAAGAGCACGTTAGACATAAACAATTACAAATTGTTAATCCCCCAACTGTTCTACGGTAGGTAAAATCTAGCACTCCCTATTTTAAATATGGCTTTAGTTGAACTACTGCTTCTCAAAATATTTCCACTTATCTCTGAAGTTGTAATTATGGTATTCATCATATTTGAATATAATTGCTGCACTTTGCATTCTATTCAAGTCATAGGACTTCAGTAAAGAATTAATTTCAGCTATTGCTTTCTTGCCTACTAGAATCTGAATTTTGGACTCTATCTCCTTTGTTTTTTATCGGTTACAGTGTAATGTTTCTAATGAGGTTGTCTGATGTGTAGAGTATTACTCTAAAATGGAACTAGACATTTACAAAATAATAAGTAAATACCATGTAGATGGTTATAGGTGCTTATCAGGTGCACAGAGATTTCTGGATACAGGAACTACAACAGCTCCTTTTTAATCCTATTGTAGGCAAATTCTCCTAAATTATTTCATCTCTTTTGAGAAAAATGTTATCTCTGTATAACAAGACTTAATTAATACTTGTCAAGTGTTTGAGGTGCTCTGCTTAACAAAAGGTATTGCTGGGTAATTACAAATATTTATTCTACTGGGTGCAATATCAGTGAGTAGAACAGACCAGTAATAAACACATGCCTCTCTCACGTGTCCTGAAAGAATTAAAACACTCAAAAAAGAAATTGGGATATTTAGAGACTTGTGCTCCTGGTAGATGAAGACTTTATGAAGCACTTTCAAAAGCTTGATAAGTGCAGTAAACTACAGATGCATCAGCTTGTTCACTGTGTGCTGCCAATCACAGAGAAATTGGGACGAAGCTTTGAAGTAATGTAGGACTATATGATAATATTATTCTGTGCCTTTTTTGAATGTGTGACCTCTTCATGGAAAGAATTGCACATCTGCACTCTAAAGTAGATATTCCCAGTTTGGAACTGATTAGAAAAGAGTTGCTAAGCCCAGTCATTTTCTATCACAACCACTGTGATTTATGTATTTAAATGTAACAGATTTCCTCCTAAAAATAATTAATGTTTGTGTTTTGTCCCTCTTTATTTGGTTTGAAAAGGCTTTCAGGATGTTGCTCCTCTGATGGGTAGAATTGTCCTGATTTCCACCAAAATGAACATCGCAAATAGCTCCTCATTTTAGAGCAACAGACTTTGAGCTCACAGCACTGGTGAGAACTTTAATGGAACGTGACAATGCTTGACCTTGTTGTCCCTGCCACCTTTCTCTTCTCCTTTTCTCTGTTGAAGAAGAGAGATTGAGTTTTGGGAGAACTTGCTCACGATAGCTTTCTCTCTTGCTGCTTCCCCAGTGCTGGGTACCCTCCTTTGCTGCTGCTGAGCCATGTCTGGTGCTCTCTGCTTTGCTGTGCAGTGATGTCCTTGCTGCACACACCGAACAGAGGAGTGTGCAAGTCAAAGGCAATGCAATAGAGAATGGGGCTGGGAGGTTTGTGGAGCATCCCCAGCTCTCCCCACCAGCCCAGGGTGGAGACAGGCTCAGCACATGCTGAGCACAAATCATTTTGAGGCTCTCTGCACATTTTTCTCTTTTTTATCAGTCTTTTACTGGGATGCTGTGAAGTTTCTTAGTCCTTTGGTATTATTTCCATGTGCAGCCTTGCTGCTGAGCAATTGTAGCAATACCAGAGTTCAATTTAGCAGTATTTCTTCAAGAGCTTGGGTCCTTGACTGATTTGTAGAGGACAAATGAAAAGAGCAATTGCAAATGGGTTTCTGTGCTATTAGAGCTCTAAACAGCCTTCCCTCTTGGCTGTGTGTCAGATCATACCTCAAGGAGGGATGGGTGGGCTATGAACCTTAAAAAGATTTAAATACTTAAGTGCAGGGTCAACTTTTCGTATCAGTGGGTGTCTTAAACTGGTCTCAGAGTGCTCAGCAGTAATAATTTTCTTTAATATTTTCAGGTAGCATTGAAGGTGGTAATTGAGTAGCAAGTGTTTTGAGTTCTTGCATTTCTTAGTAATATTTCCCTGTAATTTACTTAAAATTTCACTATAGAACCTCAGTTTTGGATTAATTTTTAAAAAGCATAGTTGCAGCTTGTTGTGCTGTGGGGAAGATTTGTATCTGGTATATCAATAGCTGCACAAAAACTGGTAAGCCAGAGAGTGAACCAAGCCAGGGGAGGAAGAGGTTGTTAGGAAGATATTTTAAAGGAGAGACATTAGCATACAACTTCCTTTATTACTCAGCTATTTTAGGGTATTCCATCAATGCATAACATTAATCAAGGGAGAGGGAACTAGCTGGTGGCCTCTACCCTGTAGATCCTTGAGGCTGTGTAACCTCTCTTCCCATACAAGTTTGTAGACTTCACCTGGTTCTGGAGCCATCAGTTCCAGCATACTGCAGCATCGGCCTTCCTCCTCAGTGACAGCCCCCTTTCTTTTTTCTTTATTCCTCTCAGGTGTGCAGAAAGTGGCAGGCTTGAATTGATTTTGGCAAGAAGCCATAACAGTTGATGCAAGAAGGCTGTCATCTTCTGGTACACAGAAGTGGTTTCTAGATGTGAAATCCATACCCTGATCCTTTGCTTCACCTGCTGTTTCAGTGGCACTGCTTGGGTTCAGTCTGTCACTGAAACATTCCTGCTTTGTTGTTTACAGATGGTTCTCTTTGGCTGATTTATGACTCGGTGGGGAGATAACTGCCTGGTATCTTCATTTTTCTCTTACTTCACGTATGAAAAGGATGTATTGGCTACTATTAAAGAAGTAGCCTTATCAAAGAGAAAAGATAATTAGAAATCACCATTAACATTCTTTGAGGATAGCTAATTGTGAGAAATTGGGAGGAACAGCAGAATGGAAAAGTTTAAGTGCCAGTATCTCTGGCCTCCTGTTTAAGCATCAAGCCTGCCTTGTATAATAAAAGCTATTTATAAATTGCTGCTCTGTTAAACGTGTACAGAATTTTACGATGCATAAATTGGGAAGCAGAGCCAGCTAAGGGACTTAGCAGAGTGATGAATGGATGACAGGGTGCAAGACTGAAACTGTGTTTTATTCATGGATTGTGAGGTCAAGAAGAAGAACTGCTGGGAAGGGCTGGCAGTTGAAGGAGAAAGATACAGAATCTGAGAGATAAAGAATCCAGTAATCTGAGAATTATCAAGCCACATCGTCACACTTCTTTTTGACAGTTACAACTCCAGGTAGTAGCTTTTTATTTTTACTTTGCTGCATTTTCATGAGTTATTTTTATTCTTTCTCCCAGTTCCAATTGCATCACTGTCATCAGCTGCTTCCAGTGTCACAGCCCTAATTCTCCTAAATGTCAGTAATTTATTCTCTTACATTTTAAGCAACAGGAAAAAAAAGGGGTTTTTTCCCTCCCACACTTTTGTTTTGATACAGCCACCCACCCCCACCCATTTACGATGTAGAAAGTATGTGATCATGCAATCCAAATTCATAGTCTTGATCTGGGGCCCAGCTGGAAGTTCATTAATCTGTTCAGTTTGGGCTGAACTTGTCAGGGCTGAAAAGATTGTTAGAGGCTGATAACTCATTAAATTGCCATTTAATTCCGTTGGTCATGCAGGTATTCCTGAGCAGAATGCAGTTAATGCAACTTAATTCCAAACACATGAGTCAAGTTCATTGGTTTGCAATCATTATTTGTAGTTTTGTCACAGGATATGTTCAACCCGCAGGTGCATTTTATATGCGCAAGTACCACAGAGTAAAAAACAAAGCAAGACAAAGTTAGAGCTGCTTTGGACCAATTAATTAAATCTGATTTCCTTTCATAAATTTATTGTAGGGTCTTCCTGTATTTAATTTAAAATTGCAGATAGATTGTTTAAGGAATATGTGGTTGCACTTCAAAATGCATGTTTTTCTCTTAGGTGTTCTCTGTGTCTTGCATCTGTAAGGATTTCTGCCAAAAAACATTGGAAAGGAAATTAGAAAGGTGCTCAAGATAATCATCACAAAGAGAAGAATTCCCTTACCTGGTAGCAAATGAGAAAACACACCCTGATTAGTTTGTAGCAATGGCCTTTAGTTTTCTTCTGGTAGCTTGTCGGGTGTTAAAGAAAAGGGGTGATGTAAAGGACTCTGATGTTTGGGGAAACTGCAGCACTTCTTTTTCATGCAGAAAAGACAAGAGATTCACTTTTACAAGCCCCAGTGTCCCGACCTACTCTTGATATTGTAACATTGTAATGCTGTAATTTGACTTTAAAAAAAAAAAAAAGGCAAGCAGTATTAAAAAAAAGAAAAAAGAAAATATTTGATTGTGATTCTTTATAAATGAAATACATGTGACAGTGCCTGCAGTATTGGTTGTGATCTAATTTGTGTGTTGCAGACTAACAGTATTTGCTGGACAGATTTCATCCTGCTTTTGCCACCATTGTTGCTGAAGACCCCTTTAGAGCATGGAGGATGTGGGTTGAGAGTGGGTTCATTCTTTTCATAACACCTTTTAGAGTAGAATGCTATTTTTCTGGGAATGGCCTGTTGCTCCCTAGGCTTTCAGTATCAATCTGATGAGCCCTTAGTCTAGGAATGGGTGAGTGGGATCCTCAGCAGTTATTCCCGTGGACTGCATGTAGCTGACACCCCACTTGGGCACTCCTGTTCTCTGGAATTGGTCTGGATGCTGACTGGTGTACTAGGAAAACTGGCTGTGCTCTGTGAAGGGTTTTTCTCAGCCCTACCTTAGTTCAGCAGTGTAGCCTTTATCTTAGTCTGCTGATTTTACTACATGTTGATTCCAAATGTGACAGACTTGTTTGGTGCCTCACTGGTTGGACTGAGGTCCTTCACCTTACAGTGAGTACTTGTATTTTTATTTTTTTCTATAGCAAATGCAATTTGAGGGGGATATTAAAGTTAGTTTGCACTGATAATACCTTGTGGTTGGACTAACATGAATGTCTGTTCTGCAAATAATGGCAAGGACAGCCTGCATGCTAAGCAGAATGCAAGGGGAGTGTGGTGGTTGTTTTGAGAATGATTCTAGATCTTAACTTTGAAGTTAAGGAACTATTAGGTCTATTGTAAAGTTAATATTTTTGAAAAAAGAAGTTAGGCCAGGTTTTTTCTCCAAAAGTAATAACTTGATACTTGTCTTCTAAACTGTCAGTGATGTTTCTTTTATGGGAGCATATTTTTCCTAGCTATTTATTTTATGGATAAAGGTAATATATACATATGAATATTAGTAGTAGTAGTAGTATTGTACAATAATCAAAAATGGCTTTCCCACAACTCTAGATAAAATTTTAAAATTAGCTGTAAGAACCAGCCTTTCAGTTTGTAAATTAAGCAATGTGAAGCAGGACATATGAAATCCCATGCAATTTTTCACTTTTTACACTGTTTAGAGTAGGAAACCATTTTGCCAGGGAATAGGGTTCAGAGTAGTTAATAACAGCACTTTTTGGAAACACTACAAAGATGGTATTGCATGTTCCCACATATCACAGCTGGCTCGCCAAGTGCCATATTTTCTCTTAAGTGCTTTCCCTGCTGCTATTTCCTCCCTGAAAAGTTGGTGGTTGAATCAGTCCCTAAAAGCAGAGTGCTCCTGGGAGAAGCTAAGGACACACAGGAAACAAACTTAATCTGAATACTGGTGTTGGCTCATACATGAGTTGGATTTATGTACTAAAGTATGATCAGATAAAATGGTGCAGTGAAGAGACTTCGTTCTTTTAGTGTCTGTTACTTTGTGCTTTCTGTATATGGGATTTTTGTGGAAATTAGTGGACATGCAGCATTATGCATTTGGCTTGAAATATGGAGTGGGGAGGAGAGTACATGATGTCTTACACAGGGCTCTGGGAAGGAAGCAAATTGCATGCGTACCTGAAAATAAAAGGCTCACTAACATGGTGTTTAATGTGTTTTCCCAAGAAAGCAATTACGTATTTTAATCTTGAAGTCTATGAAATATATGCATTACATGTGTCACTTTTGTATACATTGTTTTGCTTCTGTCTGGATTTGACAAATTAGACTTGCTTTGGACCAAAGCCAAATAATACGAGCCAATTTCATGCCTTGTGAGTTATTGAAGAGAATGTTTGGTACCTAAAGCTTCAGTTTGCTAGCTCCCCTCCCATTTCTCTTAATTCCTTTGGAAATCTTGGTTATAACTCTCTTTCAGAGGCTCAGCAATTTCTGAAGGCTGGGTTACTACTCCAGTGGAATGGAAAGAATTTTAAATATGATCTCCCTTTCCCCTGACATTTGTCCCTTTCTGATTTGCAGTCTCCTTTTTGCTGATTCTAGAGAGCAGCTATGTTAGATCACAAAATATACTTTGATCTTAATGGATCCCTGTCACAAAAATCACTATCTGAACTTGGGGTCAGAGGGTGTTCAGGGCAATAATTTGATTTTGTTTTCCATATCTGTGCAATATATTTATTAAAGCTCCCATGGCCTGATCTCTTACTAAAGCGTGTGTTTCTCTTTTGTTTGATAAGGTTTGTTACAAGACAGGGCGGCTGGTTTGCTGCTGTAACAGCAGCATGAGGAAGACAGACAAACAAGTAAATTTGACATACAATCATGTTATTGGAGTAGAATATACTTTGGACAAATCTTGGTCAAATGTGAGCTTTTATAATAATTTGGGAAAGGATTTTGTTGCATACAGTCTAATGAATTGCTTGAGCTTATTGTGAGATGACCTATATACAGGAGTGATTTTAAGAGCACTGGAGATGCTTATTAAACTTACCTTAAAGGCTTTTATTTTTAATGGTCTGTTACCTCTCCTTGTATTTCTGTTATTTCAGTTTGCTAAGGTCTGAAATAGCAAATATTTTTAAAGGGAGAAGATACGTAAAGATGTACTGAAAATGTGATTTGTGAACCTCTTTGGAATTCTCTGGGATGTAAGTATAAATACAGAAAGTCTGTTAGAGCATTTTAAACACTCAAAAAGAATAGTTGTCATAGAAATTATTCATTACGTAACAAAGTGAATGTATTGATCGTACTTTAATACTCAAAGGTTAAGATTTTACTCAATTTACACAGAATGCTGCATGGAAACACATTATTTAAAAGAAATTCAAATTGTATTGATGCTCACCATCTAGAAATGTTTGTATAGCAGCTTTTGCTTTTCCCCCATAGGAGATGACTTCTGTAATCCGTGTTACTGATACACTGTAGAAAGTTCGATAATAGTACAGTTTTATTAGTGCATAAATCTCTGTTATGGCAACATAAATCTCCTATGACAAACTTGAGACAAAATCATTTTAATTTTGTCCTTCTGTTGACTTCAGCTGAGTCATGGACAGATTCTTCAACAAAATTAAATAAGAAGAAATGCAAAGAGGCTGCTTGTCAGCTTTATCTATAAAAGCAAAGTAAAATAACTTAAAATAGGGAGTGACTGTGTTAACGCTTCCTGGAGAGAAGGTGATGTATAGATATTGATGAGTTTGCCTCTTTCATGATCACAAAGTCCTCAACCACATTCCTTGTGTAACTAGCTTTAATGTAGAAACAAAATAATCTAATGTAATATAACCATGGTAATTAAGATTAACGTGTTGTAGCAGGGATTCCTGGCAAGATGGGCTAGAAGATGAGGAAAATCAGCATTTGTTCTGGTGGCATAAACTCCTCAAGACAAATCTGTATCTCTTCTCAGTGCAGGTTGCTGTCTATGGGAATGTCATCACACTTTCCTCATGTTGCAAATGGCAGCCACTAATATGGAGCTTTGGATCAATTGATTAATTTCTGACTGCAGTTGCTTACCCATGGCTCACTATAATGAGCTTATTTTCCATAGTGATTGTATTTAGGTGGGGGCAGTGTAGAGAGGAAAAAAAAAACAACTGGAGGGATTATAAAGAAAGCAAGGAACATGATTTAAAATCCTTCATGTGGAAAGAGGGGCTTAGAGATGCTTCTTTTTCCTCACTTTTTGCATGGATACTCTTCTTCATTTTAATAGCATCTCTAATTAACTAGCTCTGTTCCAGTGGCCTTCAATGTGCAGGCAGGGATTTGCAGGAAAGTGAGAAAACTTAAAAAGGTTAAAATTTGGGTTTAGCTTCCACTCAGCCTGGTTATTTTGTTTTTATTATAATGGTTTAGATTCTAAGGATAATTGCCACAGTTATCTGATGTGGACTAAGATCTGACAGGAAAGTTATTTTTAACCATACTGCTAAAAGTTCCAGTAAATTATTAATAATTTCAGTATCTAATTTGGCAAAACCTGATAATACTTATCTTCAGTGCTCATAAGCTATGTAGTAGGCTGTTGAAGGAGTTTCTTTAGAAATTAAGGAGAAGTAGCAATTTATAAAGGAAAACTATATTCTTTGTCTGAGCACTGTTAGGGTGTAGGGAATCAACTTCAGCATCGTGAATAAAAACCCAAAACAAGTGTGGAACAGTTTTTGGTTTTATAGTTGTTATTCCTTATTAGAAGTAGCTTATTTGTCTCCATATATACTGGGAAAAAGGATCTGTATTAATTGCAAGTTCTTAAAAACTTAATTGTGTCTAACAGACTTGTACTGTGCTACTGAGGTTAGATCTCATGACAAGCAGCATTTTTTGAATGAAAGGTGGCAGGGTTGGGATGTGGGACTTGTGGCACTTCAGGAGCAGGATGTCCAAAATGCTTCTGACTCCTGGAGCCAGAGACCATCAGTCAATGACAATCTGTGTCTTGTCTCTTGGCAATGCTGCAGCTCCTTGTTCTGAGGCAGAGTTCACCTTTAAGTTTAGACGTGAACTGTCACTGAGTGTAATCTGGTGTTGAGAGACATCAACTGTTTGTGACCTTGGATGAATCACTTGGTCTTAAGTAATAAAGTTATTATCTCAAAAAGTCTGGAGCACGTATCTGTCAGTTTGGGATTATGAGTATATAAGCATTCAGGTATTTTTAGGGACTCCAGTGGGTATTTCCACTCATTCAGCAATCCTTTAATGAAATGTGCTTTCTCTTTCTTCCCTTTAATGTGGTTAGTCATTTGATAACAAAAATAGATTCAAGAAGATGTGGGAGAATTCAACAGTCCTATGAACAAATTTAAAATGCATCATAACTCCAATGTTTTCGTCTAGACTGGTGTTTGTCAGCTGCCCTGGCAGCTGTCACCTGCCTTAGCATCTGGGCAAAGCAGAAAGTTTTGAATTACTGTTCTCATGTTCCTGTTTTCTCCTGGTTCCTCCTTGCTCCTTCATATGAGAACTGACTATCCCTGCTTTTTCATTTCTTGCTGGAAAGTGCAGTGTGTCTGAAGACACAAGATCTTGCTTTGTAGCTCTCATTCCTATGGATGTGAATGCTTCATCCTCCAGCAAAATGCTGGGCAGGAATGATGCTTACTATGCATATAGTTACTACTATACAGGAATGCAGGGAATGTTTTGGCATTAACTATTTGCAAAATAAAGTTGAATAGTTTCAGCTATAAAAGTACCAAGATTGACAAACCAGAGAAAATGAGGCATCCTTTGCCCCAATACGTGCTGATCAGGGCCCAGGGAGAGGGAAACCCAGCTGAGCATAGAGACTGTAAATCATACCTCTTCCATCCCGGGCAGGTGCTTACTGCAGGGTTTGCTGGCCCAGGCACTCACAGTTTCTTCTCTTGCTTTCTTCCGAGATATTTAAATGTCCCAGCTTGCTTGCAATCTTCTGTTTGAGTTAGCTCCAGAATAGATTTGTGTGTCAGGAGACTTGGGTTCAGAAAGTTGTCTTGCTGCTTGCTTTGAAGATTGGTCTGCTTTGGTCCCATCACTGGAGAAGGTTCACTTTGAATGCTGAGGTTTGTGGTAGATCTAGTCTAACCCGGTGGGCAGTGCACCCAAAAAGCTCTCTGTGCCTTCAGTGCTGCTCATGTTTAACAGCGGGAGCGTAGGAAGGGAGGTCGGGACGGCTCCTGTCACCACCAGGGAGCTGCTGCCTTGGCTTGGCTGTTACTCCAAAGTCACAGGCACAGATGAAGGAGCCACTCAGAGCTTTTCTTTCAAGGGGAGCTCCTCTTTCTCCTCTCTTTTTTGTGAATCTGGCCTTCATTTCACAGCTTTTGTTACAGGTCTGAAATGGAATATGTCATGTCAAAATGAAATTTTGAGAGGGTTTGAGCAAGAGAAGGAGCTATTTCAAATTCAGTTCGATCTGGTGAACCAAGAAATCAATTATTCACACAGCCTGAGTTAGGACATAAAATGAAATAGTGTAATATCTTCACTTAACTTTTCACTCAGTAGTTTTAAGCAGGATATTTGAGCTCAGACATGGGGATAGGGGGGAGTTGTGTTGCTGTTGGGTTTTTTTGTTAATTCTGTGTTGTTGTTTTGGGGGGTGGTGTTTGTTTGTTGTTTGTGCAGTGGGATCTTTGGGGACTAGAATGTATGGAGCATTGACTGACTGGGATGGCTCAGTGCTATGGACTAGAGGGAGGAAGGACACCTGAATTCTCAAGGCAATGTAGTGAATGTGTGTCTAAGTGTGGTGTGAAGCTGAAGCCCCTCAGGCTGAGATCTGATGAGGGCAAGGTCCAGGATGTCATGGCTGCAGAGCCAACACAAATGAGCAGAACATAAGTACAAATGTGCTTTCAGTAATGGGTAATCTGTTGCACTATAAGAAAATAGGTCATTGAATAGCAAGAAACGTAGAAATTATAAAATACCTGTATTTCAACAAATGTGGGTTTTTTTCAGATCTAATATAAGGCTCTCAGTGAAAGAAGTTTTTAATTTTTTTTTTTAGCACCTTTCAAGCTGTCTCTGAAAATAGGCATCATCAATGGGTGGCAGCTATTAAGACAGTGTGTTCTGCATGCTTAGTCTTGCATCAAGCAGTTCATACCCTAAAGGAATATTTGACTTAAGGGAATGGTGCAGCAATTAATTGGAGATAATACACAACTCTAATGGTTCCTTTTAGTATGTTAGTGGATGCAGAGAGGCTGCAGTGAATGCAGTTGAAGAGGGTAAAAAGTGACTGACTGCCCTCATGAAGACCAATCTATATAGAGATGGAATCATCTTTTTTTTCTTCATTCAGTGCCCCAGGCCAGCATGCTTCTCAAGCTCTTGCTGGGATTTAGTACTGCGGCTTCGAGCTATTTATATTAGGATAGGAAGGAGTAAGCTATTCATAGCTAGGCACAAGTGGAAGGAGATACAGGGAGGCAGAAATGGTGTTGGGATTAGGATCCTTTCAGTAGGCAGTGACTTTATAGCTTTTCAGCTCAGTGCTCTGCTGTTTGTAATGAACTTTCATTTCCCTGGTGTCATGTCTGTATCTTGTCTAGGATTTGTCATTCCATCCTCAATCCCTTTTTTCCTTGAATTTTTGTCTTCCATTTTCACTTTTCTGTAAGACTCTTCTCCCTATCCATTTTACTCCAGCTTCCTTGTAAGTTTTCCCTCACATGGAAATAATGTTTCTCACATGTCCCTGTGTTCAATCCCATAACGTTATTCTGTGTTTCCTGGTATAGGACGTAACTTTTTGCCAACACCTTGCATGACTTGTGCTCTTACAGTGTGTTATTTTAGTTTTCAGAGATGGGAGGCTTTAGGTGACAGGAAGCCATTACTTTTTATATTTTCTAGGATACAGATATCCTCTGGATAATGATGTGTTTGTTGTGCCACCTATCAGCCATTTCTAAGATGGGGGGAAGGAAGAGTCTTCTGCTTTTTCATGAAGTTGCCATACTATGCTGAATGGGGGAGAGAACTTCATTTTATGTTTAAGTCGTGATTCACAGTTGTAAATGTGGTTGTATAAAGCTCTGACTTAATGTTCCCATATATGAAAATACCATACATTACAGATGCACTGGGAGATGTAGCCAAGTAAGAAAATTAGGTTCTCTTTAGTTTTAAAACTGACTTAATTCCACTAGAAAGAACTCATTTATTAAATGAGTAGGTGTTCTGAAACAATTTCAAACCTATTTATGGAACTTAATAGAGATTAGATCTGTTTATAGAATTTCACAGCTTTAATGGCAAAAATCCACAAATGTGGTCTTACTCTTTCTTAAATTCTATATAGTTATTCCATGAGAAATGTGTTGGTTTCTTTTCTTTTGGTTTTCTCTTAATTTTATTAGTCATTGGAATTCACTAACATTCCTAGCTTTGAAGAGATCTAAAAATTGAATCTAAACCATTAGAAATGGTCTTCTGTCTTCCTTGTGCTTTATCTATTTACATGAAAAAGCCTGGGTTATTGACACTGTATCGTATTTATTGTAGGTTCCTGGGTCTTGTTGCCACAGTTACATCTGGTAGTCAGGAAGAGTTTTGCTGGGCTCAGAGTTATGCTAATTGACAGTTTCTTAGGGAGAATAATCCTCAAATTTCAGGGAATAATCATTCTTTCTTGCTCTAAAACTAGAGGAAGCTCTTTAGTTTTCAACCACCACAATATCCCCCTCCAACCCAATTCGATAGGCAGTGTGTAGGTAATTTTTCTCAGAGAATGTTTTTTTTTCTTGGATGCTTTTTGTTGTTTGATCAGTCCTCCTCTTGCTTTTCTCCTCTTCTCCCATCTCAGAAAACAATGGCCCTTTTCTGATGCTAGTATAGATTTTTCTGAAGAAGTGACAGTAATACAATGTCTGCCTTGAGTTTCAAGGTTCTGCATTTTGTGGGTAATGCAACCTATTGTCCAAAGAAAGATAATCGGGGTTAATCACATGGAAAAGGAAAATATTATTACTGATGCACCATTAATCTCTCTTACATGTTCTTAAAGTAAATTTGCTTACTCTTACAAAAGGAAGAAAAAAAAAAGCCAAATACAAAAAGCCTCACCAGAACTTTGTTACTTGGTCCTGGACTTTCTCTCTTGTTATTCTCAAAGAAAAAAAAAGAGAGAGAAGCCAGACTGGTGTAAGAACAGAGATGTACTGCAGATTCATTCTAAACAACCCTTGGTATGTGTAAATGGTACCTAATAGAAAAGATGGAGCTTCAAGATTATGGCAAATGCCCAAGATGGGATAAGGTGTAGAATTTGTTAATTTAAATTGTTTGAAGATATAATCAAGCTGTATCTACCTTGAGATTCCAGTTTACTTGCTTTGGTGTAAACTGATTTGTAGCATGGTAGAGTTTTGTCTAGTTTGAATGCCTTCTGCAGTTTTTGTCACTTTCATATGGTCAGCTAAAATCCTCTTACAGGAAAGGCTTTATTGGAGCAGACACTTAGATTTTATGATGCACTTAGATTTTATATATATTTAGTGTGTAACAGTACTCCTGTAGTAGACTGGGAGAAAAGGAACAGCTGCCTGCCCAGCTTTTCCTTGTAATGTCCACCTAATGTTACATATTCAAGGTATTTTAAACTTAGTCTTCTGGATGATGTCCAGTGGTTACCCAATTAACATGTCATATCTTGGGCACTTGTAAGTCACCAAAGTTTTCAGCAGAACTTCTAGAACCAGATAAAGTCTTAATTGTCTCAGTGAAGAGGCAATTCAGAAAGGAATTACTGCAACTATGTCATTAAGCACATCTGATGAAAGTTCTGATTTAAGAGCCTTTAAATGCTTTTTTTGGACTAGTGATAACTAAAGACCTTTGCAAAGGTAGAACTTTTATTGAGGAGTAAGACGGGGTCTTTGCATCTGCTTTCTGAACCTGCCTGTTCCCATGGCTTCACTTTTGAAAGGCTGGCAGCTTCTGGCTACCGTGACTTAGCAGTGACTGAGAACAGTCACAGGCTCTGTCTGAGCCCACTGTGCCCCTGAAACTGATGAGCCTGATGGTGTGGGGACCTTCCAGACACAGAGAGGCGAGCAGGAAGGTTTGAGATGGCGTGGTTAGGAAATGAGGGCTGGGCAGACAAATCTTGATATCTCTGTAAATATTAGTGTGGATCCTGGGGCGGAGCGGGGCAGTGTCTGGCATTACGCTGATGTGCATCCCCTTGCCATGGCTGAGCTGCTGTCCAGGCATTGTGAGCTTTTGAATTTTCCTGTGTTCAGCCCACCCTTTAATTCCTGCAGTGTGTGTGCATCCTGTTGCACTTCTGTTCCCAGAATGTGCTTGTCAGACTGCTCCCAGAGCCTTGGAATGTGCGGTGCAGGAGCCGGGCTGCCCAAGGCTTCTACGAATGTTTGGGATTTTCATATAAAACTTAGCTGCAAGTACACAGTGTAACGTGGCTGAAATCAGAGGCATGGTCTAGTGAGTTCAGAGCCAAGAGGTCTGTATTCTACCCCTCGCTCCTCTTGATTTCCTGCAGCATTGCACATTTCATTTTTACTGTATGAGTCTTTAATGACACTTTTTTTAAACAGGAGAAAAATATGAAGAGGGATAGCAGTGCTGGCTTTAATAATATTTTAAAGATTTTATGGATTTAAGTTTATAGATACTGGCAATCCTTGTCTGTGGAAGTGGTATATGATAAAAATATTTTTACTACAATTTTCTGTTGGAATTTGATACAACAACAGTGGTGTTGAGATTGTCAGGGTTCAAAGGGTAGCTTACATGTTCTGAGTTTGAATTCAAAATATAGTCTCTGTATTCTGTCCTAAAGCTGTAGTTCCTTTTTACTATTGTTTGGCAGCAATTGTATGCCTGTCTCCCCTTATCACAAGCTGTGAAAGGCTGCTGTTCAAAAGCGGATTAATATTCTTAAATTTAGTACTTTGTGTTACCAATTTAAATTTGTAAGTTGTTTTTTTCTTGATAATAACATGATATATAAATGTATAGTATATTTTTGCCTTAGGTAGTTTAAATTGCTTTCTATTGGTATTTTTTTGGAAGGCAACTTTTTTCTGCTCTTTCAATGCACTGTTCTGTCCATTTGTTTCAGAGAGCTGGTGATTTAGACTCATGTATAAGAAACAGATTTAGCTACAGGATGGTGTTAAAATTATCTTGCAATGTACCAATCCTATTCTAACTAAACTTGGCTTTATAATATTACCTTTAGAGAGAATAGGACAATTAACAGAATCCTCACCTCCTAAAATGCTGACCTTTATTTGAAGAAGTACAATTTATATTTAGCCACTGAAGTATTTAGAAAAATACACCTCCTATAATCAGTGCAAATTTAAGATTAACATCCAATCGCTTCATTATTTTGCTTGTTGTATTTGCTACCAGCTAACACTTGTAATCAGTTCTCTACTACATGCATTCTAAATTTTACAGATTTAGTTGAATCTTCACCTTTTTCCCCATATGGACTTCAGGGCTTAGTTTTTTTTGCAAATTTACATAAAAATAAACTCTGAAGGCCTGGAGAAAGGGCTCTGCTAAGAATGTCATGTTCCTGAATGCTTTATTCTTAGGTCTTTTACTGGTGTCATATTAAAATCACAGAGAAATTAGCTTACGGTATTGTTTTAATTATGTAACAGAAGTGTGGTTTCTCTTCCTTTTTTGAGCACTGGATTACGCAATGACTTTAGAGGCAGATTTGTCTCTTTTTTTAAAGCAGTATTAAATTACTGATTTTCCACTACTTTGAAGCTGTCTGCAGATAAGCAGATCTTAGAATTAAATCATGTTTAAATCATAAGGCCACTGACTACGTTGAAGTTGTGGAGATAGAACTGAAACTTTCCTGAAGTTTAACAGTGTTTGAATTGGGTATTTTAATTCAAGCACATCTTTTGTTCCTGAGTTGGACAGCAGCCAAATTGTGCTGTATCTTTCTACTCCTTCAGGGAATTGTAGGCATTTTCAGCTTTATTTTATGCCTTAGTTGAACATGGTACATTCTTTGGGTGTGCGTAAGGGAAGAGAAGGGGGGAACCAATCTCTGAATACTCAGGCACGATTCAATAAGCTGTAGACCATTGATAAGGAAGGATTTTTACTGACTTAAAATAGGTGCTCAGTAGCCTCCTGATAGAAGCCCTCGGATGTGGTGGCTGCTTTTAAAAGCTAGATGGTTTTATAAATATACATCTCAATCACTGTGTCCCCAGGTTTTATAAATATATATCTCTATCTCAATCACTGTGTCCCCAGCAGAGAGGTGTAAGGTTCTGCTATCCAGACCCTGGCTACGAGTGTAACAGTATATGGAATATGACTTTGCGAGCAGGTTTGACTCTTCCCTATGGCAGTGCTTAGGTTTAATTTCTGGAATTTTGTAGTTGTGTATAAATACTTGAGTCTCTCAACATCTTAGCACCTTGCCTTTTCCTTTACTTGCTTTATAATTTTCTTCAAGAATGTATGTGTGTGTTTAAGAAAAGCAAATCAGATATTAATTTCTCCTGTTGAAGAAAGAAGTCAACTTAATGATGTTTTAAATATAAAGTGTTCTTGCATAACTTAGTGTTTAGATTTACAGTGTTCTCATCATCTCTTTATAGTCACCTGCTTCAGAAATTGATTTGTGTGTCTGTCTCATGATTTTCTAACCCTATTCTGAAGGTCACACTGGCTGCTGGTTGAGGGGACCTGCTGCAGTTCTTAAGTTATGGCCTAAGTTTATATTATATGATTTTGATGTGTGATGATCTGATTATGCAGTAAGCTACAGTCTGATTCATGCGATCCAATTTTGTGGTGCCTGGGATGTTATTGAAGCTGGTGCTCTGATTATGACTTCGTGACACAATTTATGACATTATTTCCAAACCCAATTTCTCTTCCTTTTAAAATGTCACCAGTGTATATTCCTATCCCAGCTGACATTGAGGATCAGGTCATGCCCTTAAAATGACATTAAATATTATATTTTTGAGTATTAGGGAGTATTAGATTCTGAATATTAGAGTATTAGATTCTGAAAAAAGAAATAGTAAGATGTTAAGTGATACTGGGTGAAAGGATGGGCCTCTTGGTACTCATCATTTATAAACATATCTTTGTCGTGGTGGAAGTGTGTGTATATACTTATTTTTACATATGGTGTATTTGTAATTGGCTCACTGTTTCAGGAGATTCGTAAGTGATCTTACGCTAAGATTTTTGTCTCTAGAATGCATTAATCACATGTATGTGTGAGCATGTGTATATGTATATATCGCTGTGGGTTAGTTGAGGTGGTGTTAGGGCATGGGTTGGACTCAGTGATCTTGAAGGTCTCTTCCAGCCTGGTGATTCTGTGCTTCTGTGAATGTCATAAATGACCTAATCTGCACAGCAGATTTGGAAGCAAATTTAACTCAGGCATTGCAAAAAATAGGAGTGAGGAAACAGAAGTGCGTTTTTTAAAATGAATGTAAAGTGCCGTATGTGTTTTTTAATAAAGAGGGCTATAAGATGAAAATATTCAGCCAGATTTTTCAAATGTCAGGTGTGCAGTTATGTGGAAAAAATATGCGTAGTACATAACTAATGTGCTTGGGATTCAGGGATTTGTTATGTAACAGAACTCAGGGATTTGTTATGTAATAAATGCTTTGGATGTGCTCACAGCTGCAACGGAGTTAACATTTTTCAATAAAACACATAATTGTACACGTTGCAGGCACTTTTTTTGTTTGTTGATCTTTCCTGAACAAAATTGCTAAGTAGCAAAGAAGCCAAGTAGTGTAAAAGCTTTTATAGAAAATATCTTCATGTTTCATTTTTACTGTAATAACAACTTACTTTGGTTAGAAATATCCATGTATGATTTTATGTAAATTAAATGTATCTGCCATAGTCTGTAATTATATAGCTATTTGTGCTTAAACTGAAACCGTAGGTTATATGAAGTTACTCAGTAACTTCATGTACTGGAAATGTACATGAAATGTACATGAAAACCACTGGATGTGGTTTCCCCTCAGTTACAAGTGTGTTATGTGTTCATGATATAATCTTTCATCTGCTGTCACTGGACCAGACCTAACCTAGGAGTCCCTGTGTCAACCCATGAGTGCATAAACCGTCATGTAACATGTTGTGTTTGTTGTCTGATTGAGCAGTTGAGATCTAGTGCTAATCTTACTTTATGTATTATATTGAAGATATTGAAAACTCTTGGGTTGCTTTCATCTTAATGCGGTTCAGAATTCTCAGAAAACTTCTTGAACCAGGAAAGGTCTGGCTTTGGCCTTTTTTTTTTTGAAACTCCCACTTTGCACGGTGTCCATATTATTTGTTAGTGATTTGATAAAATTCCACATCTCAAATCATTCCTCGGTTTTTGAAGCAGCTGTAATCCAATGCAAATATGAGTGTTTGAATTGTTTTCTGTAGAACTTAGTTAAAATAAAATAATTGCCATTTGGCTTTTGTGTAACTCTTTCAGGCAGACAGTTCCGTAATGCTGGAATCCAAAAGCATCTTCTCTTGGCTAGATGACCTGGGTCTTAGTTGATCTGGGCAATTCTTCCTTATGTCTAGCCAGGCATAATTGAGAATTTTCTGTTGGTTCTTTGTTTCTGACAAACATGGGAATATTGGAACTACTTACCCGCTCCCTGAAAGTCAGTTGAAGTTGGTGTTAATGAGGGAAATGCAGAGCAGAACTGTGATGGAGTCCACTGCAGTTTTCCTTAGGGTATTAATTACTTGCTACATAGGGCTTGCTCTTGCTCAGGGCAAGGTGCTGGGAACAAAGCCTCAGGGTGTGTTTGCACCAGCAATTAGGCCTTCCCTCTCCTCTCAGCATGAACCAAGCCACACAAGGAACTTCACCTCGACAGCACTTCCCTACGTCCATTCTGCAAAGTCTGGGGGAGCAGGGTGTTGGAGGGAAATTCTTGGGTCTTCTGAGGTGTGCCTGTGTCTGTCCCAAGCAGGTGGCAGAGGTTGGCTGCTGTGCTTGGGCTGCTGCGAGGCTGGGGCCAGGTGGGCAGTGCAGAGATACCTGTGTTTGCACTTAGTGTTTGCATAGCTGTGCTGCCTTCTGCTGCTGTGACCCCAGGGCTGGGATTAGGATTCCTGGATATGGCTGGTAGGGTAAGGACCTGTCAGCTGCACAAAGGAATTGCTGTACTGAATGAGCAGGAAGGATGTGGCTTGCTTGTGTATCCCAGTTAGGGGAATGAAATCTCTGCTGGAAGTTACAGTGGCAGCAAGATGATGTTTTACCAGAGCAGGCATCCAGCCATGTGCTGCGAGAAGTCCTCTGGGAATATTTTCATGGCTTGATAAGGTCTAAGAAAAAAGTTCTGCTTTCAGATTTCTGCTTGTGTAAACATGAGAAGTTACATGAAGACATTTCAGGTGTTATTTTATGATTCTCTGGCAGTTTACTCGATAACAGATTTTGGAAGCAGCCCTGTCTCAGGAGGGTGCATATAGGGTATAGGTAAACATTTTGGGTTTGATATTCTTGTACTTGTGTGAGAATACTCCTTTGTTAAAGTATCTGTCTGACTCCAGGCATGTATTAGTTCCAGTAACAACAGATGAGATTTAGGTACACAATTAATTATCCCACTGAAATGGCACCAGTTCACCAAATTTCTCAGTCTAAAACTGCATGTGGCTGTTACTTAAGTATGTGTTATTGCATCATAAAATACTTCCATATTACATGGAGCAAACTTTTTTTCATTCAGAGTAAGAATATTGACATTACTTCTATTCCTTTTAGCTCACAAAAAGGCAGGATATGAAGTACTAATTTATTTTAAATTATATTTGTATAGGACAGGTGTTCTGATTTTGCCAGTGCATTTAAAATTTCTAGTGCATAGGGGAAAATTGCTATAAGGTACATACTCTTTTTATAATAGATGTTCAAAAGGTACTTCAACCTTTAACTCAATAAATAGCATAATCTTTCTGTATGCATTTTATGTATACAATTCTGCTTTCTAAAAAGAGGTCTTCGGCCCCTGAAGAGTGAACTAATTTAAAGTAAATTGAACACGTGTTTATTTAATGTACAGAACTCACTTGATGCAATGTACTGTTTTTGGAAAATATAGCTGACAATATCAATTGCAATTTCCTTTCCAAATAAGCTGAGGAATTTAAGGATAAATAAAACAACTCTGTAAATTGTCTTTCATTGTTGTTGTGTACTATAGCCATAATTAGTTGGATGTCTGTGCACCAGGAAGAGCATACAATGGTATTACTAGAAGAAAAAGGTTTAGCATGTTTTCCATTCTGGCCTGGTGGCTGACAGCCAGCCCTGGAGTGAAATCATTACACAGTACTGACGTGTCTCGGGCTTGTACTGACAGGGCTTCACTTTGATTTGTGTGGAGGGAGCAGTCGTGAGAAGGAGCTCCGGTCCTCTGGGTTAGACACTGTTCACTTATCTGGGCCTTCTCATCCTGGGAAAGTAAAGTGGGCACTTCTAACCTGAAAACACACAAAACAATCTGGTAGCAAAATTCAGTATGGTATTGCTGCAAGTTGCATGGATTTATGGGTGGTCAGCCACGACAGCAGTGCTGCTTTTCTTTCCAGCAATGCTTTAGCATGTTGAATAAACCCAATTAACATTTCAGATCTTCTGAATTGATGGTCATTTTTGGCCAAAATTAAAGATGGTAAGTAAAATAAACTTCCTTTACTAGAAATTGCGTATTTAGCCTTTTTTTTTTCNCGTTATGCTTGAGTTCCTTTGATACCAGAGGGACACTGGTTCTCCAGTCTCAAATTATTATTCTGAATATAAACATCACTGCTCAGATGTGTGGTTTGAATAGCACTAGCAAAGGTCTTTTGTCACTTCTCTCTCTCTCTTTGGTGCTGTAACAATAAAACCGCATCCGTAGCAGGTATTGCAGTCAGGTTATGCAGCTGCCTGAGCAGATGGACAGTTATCTTTGTGAAATAGAGAGCTGACTTAAATACCTGGCTGCATTTGACTAGGAGGAAATAGTTGTTAAGGAGCAGGTAGACTGAACAGGCAGATTGTCAGGAGCACCCAGGGTATCAGTAAGGCATGACCTATCCATCTGGCAGTCAAAGTTAAGGTTTTTTCTCCTTAACATTCACGACTCAGATCTTGGAGAGAGCTGTACAAGCATGAAATCATTGGAATTCTTCAGTAATGTGTGTGGGTTGTAGATACAAGAAGTTTACTCTCTGTATATTCATAAGCCAGTCTAAATTTGATTGTACCCTGGAACAGTCCCTTAGGTGTCTTGCTGCAGCTCCATCTTTTCTGGCACACTCATTAATCTGAAGGTGAATTATCTGAGACAGAACCCAGAATCTGGTTTCTTCAGAGGGGCATTTCCCTCTTCTTAGCAGGCATACTTTACAGCTTATTGGTCTTTCTTTGGTGCAGCTCTGTTTCAAGTTTCCCCCATCTGAAGTACAGCTTTATAATGGTTAAAAGCGTTTAAGTTAAATTTACTTTATTACACTTGTTGGTTTTCTGCTTTAAGTACTAAAAAGAGAAGCAGCCTGGTCTGCTCCTTTCTTCATTTTCAGATACAAATGCCCAAAGCTTTTAAGTATTGAGTATTGAGTGTCCTTTTTTTTTTTTTTAAACTTGGTTTGCACCCCTCTTGCAAGTCCTGCTAAGCCTGCATTTATTGAAGAATTAGAAATCTGATTATAAAACTTTGGAAATACACATATATTTATAGCATTATGCATGTCTTGGGAAAACAGCTTTTTCCTAGCATGCTCTGTGTGCCCCTATTCTTTTCATCTTTCCATTTCAGTATTTTGTTATATCAGGTGTCTACAGTAATGCTCTGCACTTGGAATGAGCATGCCGCTTCCTCTTCCATAAGATTTCATCAAATTCAAAAGAAGTCATCACAGTAGTGAGCACTGTGCTGAGCTTTTCTTTGTACACATAAATTATGAGATCCCTAGCATTGGCTCAGCATCTTTATGTCCTCTGTAGGACATAGCATGTTGCTTTAGCACCGTGTACTAAGTAGGGTACCCGCTACCCTCTGCCTGTGGAGAAGGCTTTATTCAAGATACTGATGTGTTTTAATCCATCTCCCTTCAAGGCAACACCACTGGAACATAAAAGTTAGGAGTTGCATGAATATTAATACCAGCTCTTGATGTGACAGGTACCATAGCTTATGTGCATAGTATGGTACTTACAGAATCTGAGAGACATTTTTAGATGAAAATGAATTTTGACTTTGTCTACTGCTGACAGATTAAGGCAATTTAAAATGGAGTATTTTTCAGTTTTGGGGATTTTTTCCAGAATAAGTATTAACTCTTAATTTGCCACAGGAGACTAAAATACAGAAGTTTGTTCTAACAGATGCTAAGTTTCAGTGTGAGACTTTGACACGTCCCTGCTAAAACCTGTTGACATGATGTTGAGGAAACAGTTCACGTCCTGTCATGAATATCACAGTGGTCTGTATTGCCAGAGATGGGATATCTCATTTCAGTGGTGGGATGACAGCGCTCTGTTGGAACTCATCCATTGGAGCACAGCTGAGAGCCAGCAGCTGTGTTTAACTATATTAATTGGGAGAAAAATAGTAAGCTTTCATCAAATCACCTCGCTCATTCAGAATTCAAAGTTACTTTCTCAACATTTGCTGGCCATTTGACTGAAAATGTTTAAGATTACAGATGGTATTCCTGTGATTCAGAAGGGAATGTTTCTCTTTTTTGTTTGGGTTGGGTTTTTTTTGTTCAAGACTTGCTGGATTCTCCTCATTTACCTGATGACAGCTGTGATACATTAGGTCCTTTTTGTTTTTGACTGCTGAGTGTAAATCTTGCCTGATGGTTTTAGGCAAGTTATGTAGCTCTACTCAAGTGACAGCAGAGATGGCTAATAGTCATTGCTCCTGGCTTAGTGCTGTATTTATTGACATGACAAAGCTGTTGACATCAAGAAACTGATTTGCAGATTCAACTGTTAAGATTTATTTGGCCAGTCATTACAGAGGAGATTTACTTTCACATAGTAATAGCACATATTCAGTAAATTAATTGAAAATACAAGCTCATCCTTTTTTTAAGAAACTGTAGAGTCTTAAAAAAATGTATGAATTCCTTCTTCTAGGGAACTGAAATGAGAAAGCTCTATATGCACGGTGTAAACATCCTTTCTGTGTTTTGATATTGTTAAGGAGAGGACTTGATTTACACATGTAGGCTTTTGAAATCTGCAGTAGATTTCACATTAAACCCAGCCCTGTTTAGTTTTACTGCACTATGGAATCATTTTCTTGACTAACTAATTTCTCAAACTTTCAGTTGTTGATGGATACTTATCCAAGAGCAGTGGTTTCTGGACAGGATCTTGAAAACTTCTCCTTGTCTATAAGAACAGGATAAGTGATCTGTCAAATCATTTTGAAATGCTTTCAATAGCATTTGAAATGGAAAGTTCTATGAAGATAGATAATATTCCTCAAGTGATTGGAGAATTTGCAGTTGGTCTTTTGATCTAAACTTGAATATTTTAAACTGTTCATTTTGGTGAGAAAAATTATAGTCTGATTATAATGAAACAAATACATTTAACAGCGTAAACTGATTTATTATGAAGATGCATCTGCTTATCTAAGAGGCTGTACTGAGCAGGAAGAGAAGACTGCCAAGTCCTTGCCTGTTGCAAAGATAAAAACTCTGTAGGAATTGCTGAAGGTACAACCAATGCCTGATGTTAATTGCCTGAAAATATAATTCTCTACAATGTATCCCTAGAAGAAATGCTGTTCAGACAATTGAGTGACTGCTCTGGATTACATTTATCTGTTATCTTGTGGAGGGAAAAGTGTGGTTTTTTCCTCTCAGCAATATGTTTTGAAGAAACCAGTGTACACAGTTGGACTCTCAGCAGGGAGAAAGTCCAAGGACTGACATGTTATTGTAGTAATGGCAAGGTCAGCAGCACGATCGGTGCTGTAGCACAGCCGAAAGATTAATATCAAACAAATCTATTTTTAACATGGAGCATAAGATAATCTGTCTTTAGCTGTAGAATATGTTAAAATACATTATTATAAAATTACAGGGCCTGGTTATCTATCAAGTTTCTAACAAGGTTTCTATAAATCTTATCATATTTAACTGATAAATAGATTAAGTTTTGCAGAAAATAGCCTCCTCGTTAAATTGTGAAGATTTCAATCAGATTAAGTACTCCATATGAAAACTATGTTAAAAATTTAACTGTCCTTGTACTTGGTTGGTTGTGCTCTATATTTAGGAAAAATGGTCTTAAAATTTCCCCAACTTGTAAAAATATATCACATCAGATGTATCTAGGTATGACCGCCTGTTCTTGTACACCTGTCATTAGTATCTGGATCTGAAAAAGAAGATTTTTTTTTTTTTTTTTACTCATGTAATTGAGATTTTGTCATAAACCCATTAACTGTAAAGGAAACAGTTAATTCAGAATTATCTGATCCATGGAAACAGTACCTTTACTTAGGACAATGTAAACTTTATTTGAACATTTCCAAATACTCTTCCAAAAATGCATTGGTTTAATTTTGCAGGTTCATATTTTCTTCTTTAAACCCCTACTGACTTGTACTTGGTCGGGGCAGACTCTGGGAGGTCAGTCAGTCTTCTAGGAATTCTGGGTTGGTCTTGTTTTTTCTCCCAGCTGAAAGTGTGTCACGACCTCAGACTGCATTTTGCCTGAATTAAGGAAACCAGAACTGATTAATGTAGCTGTGCTTATCATTTGGCAGCTCGTCTGGAATATTGGTTTTGACATATATTCCAACAGCTTAGGGAAGAGCTAAAGAGCGAGATGCCAGGCTTTCCAAAGGTGGTTTTGAGGTGCAAGTCCATGGCCCTTTGTCATTATTGAAGATTCCCAATGCTTTCGTAAAGACAACTGTTGCAACACTTAGGAGAAGTAAAATAAAGGGAAAGAAGGGGGATCAGGAATAAATGTTTTGTGGGGTTTTTTCCTCATCTGAATATTGGGGGTGCTAAAATTGATCATGAGTGTGAATGCTTGATGTAATTTGGTTTTTGACATTAAAAAAAATAAATCCCAAAGACTGTCTTGCCCACATTTCCACTTGAAGAAGTATATGTGAAAAAATCTTTGAATAATAGTTGGAGTGACTGACATGAAATTAGATCAATTGCAATACTGTTGACATTGATTGAGAGGTGTTAAGTGAGGGATGGAAAAAACATATTTGATCAAGATTAATCCTTTTTCTGTCAGTGCTCCTGAGACTTGTATAGTAATAATAATGATTTCTTTTTTTTTTTTCCTGTAAAGCTGCTTACAGAAGACTGAGGATCCAAATAATGATTTACGGAAGTCCATACAAATACTGGACACAAGGATCTTTGAAGATTGCACAAACATCTTTAAAGATTATTAAAATTTATAGCTGGGCATCTTTATTTCAGCCGAAACACTACATGACTACAGTTTAAGATGCTGAAATCATTTAGCATTATGGATGCATAGTTTTGTCTTAAAATCCCCTTTTCTCATGCCCCTGGGAAAAATGAAGTGGAAAGTAAAATTATAAATGCTTTGAAATGATTCGTGTGTTTGAGTGGAAACCCACCCACAGTTTTCCCAGAGTGCAGGTCACTGAATCCTAATGCTTCTCTTAAAGAGAAGGGAACGTCAGAAATTGCCAAAGATACAGTTTAAAATCTGAGTGGGAAATGAAGTTGCTTCCTGTGTTCACTCAATGCCGATGAAATTAAGTCTGTTTTATTTGACGTGTAGTTGAAAAGTTCCAAATACAGAGCTAATGTTTGAAGTTATCTCAAACCAGATTTGGTTGCAGGGTTTTTCTGTAACAGCCACAGAGTCACATGGAACTCCTTATGTAAGTCTTGGATAACATGTACCACCTCCAGCTCCTGAAGAAAAAAAAAAAGTCCCTCTTTTTAGTCATATACCTCTTTATCTTTTGATCTCAGTCTTACTGTTACATATAGCAGAAAGTGTATATTAACCTTGGTAATAAAATGGACTCTCCTTTTTCTTTTTGCATTATGAAAATAGGACAGTTTTTGCTGACTGTTGCATGAAAATGCTCAAATGCTGCAGTTATCAACATTATTCACTTTCAACAAATATCTTATTAAAGTTGTGGTAAGTCATTCTTAGAGGGTTTTGCCTCTGTGTTTGTGGAATTCCTGACAGCTGGAAACCCCAGATATGTCCACTGGTCTTACAAATGTGCTTCCCCTTCTTTGCTGATGCCCGGTGCTCTGCTGGAGCCCGGTGCATTTTCCCACACGTGAGCAGTGTGTGCACAGCACACAAACGGTGCTGATGGAAACTCCGGAGCTGCTGGATGATGGTTCAGAGTGCATGGCCCCTTCTCCTGTGGGGTAAATCAGGGGCTGCACAACTCCCTCAGAGTTTCAAGGTATTCCTCTGTTCCAGGCACAACACAGCCAGGCAGGAAAAGGCCTCTTTTGAGAGCACCAGATTTCTATCGAAAAAGACACTGGCTGATGCCAGCAGATTATAGCAATAATACATCCTCAGAAGATAATGGTCCATTATAAACTGTGGGGTTTCTGGACCCTTGCTGTCAGAGTTATTCAGCATTAAACCCCAATCTCTTTGCTTCCACTGGAATTCTGCAAGGGTTGGAAATACTTGTCTGCTAAGACCAGGCTCCCAGAAGGCTTCTGCTAGTTCCACACTGTAATGCCAACAGGGGGATTTTATTGGTACCTCGAGTCCAGATAAATTAGTATTTTAATTAAAAATCAATGGTGACTTTAAAAGGGCCTTTGTCTAATTTAGGGTTAGCATTAGACACCAATTTGACTGTGACAATGCTTCCAATCTGCCCTATCAAACTTCTGTTTTTAACAGCCAGCTGACCCAGCTGGAATACCTGGGATAGGGAAGTTCAGGCATAGAGAACATCAGTTGCAAGTAATTGGACATTGTTTCCTCCATGCTGGTAAATGGATTCACATCCCTCCCGGAGTGTTTGTCTGGCATGATAAAATGAGCTGTCCAAATGAACAACAAATGTTCATGTGATTCTTTGAATTGGATGAACCAAATGAAAGCATTTCATAAAATCCAGGATGGGATGGGAGCTTCTGCATGTAAATTGCAAAGTCTGTATGTGGATTACATTGTAACAGTAACTGAAGCGTTACTCCTTTTCTACCTGTTGGGGATTATCCTTCAATACTCTGAAGCCTTGCACTGAAATGTAGTGATGGATGCTGCTTTAGTAAGAGGAAGGCTGCACACTGGAATCCAAACTGCTGGGTAACTAAGCCCAAACTCTTACCAGTGGAGTGAAATGGCTTATTATAATGCTGTTTACTTCCAGTTTTTGCTTGACTGTTCTTTGAACTTTGTTTTCAAAGGGATGAAGCAATCTGTACTACATTATTTTGTATTTTCTTATTATAGGATTGTACACTGAATGTCAAGGATTGAGCAAGTTTAAATTCATATGGAAGAGAAATTAAGAAATTTTTTAAATTATTTTTTTAACCTAAATACTACTGATCTTGAAATTCAAAGCAGTAAGTTGAATTTGTGGAGTGAGCTATATGATTTCTGTTAAAAGCACAGAAATCTCAGGTTTAGACTTCTGGGTGACCTGCTGGTAAACATGCTTTTTAGGAGATAGGAAAGATGTATATTTGTATCTTTAGTGTATGAAAGATGTGCTTTGTAGAGTAGGTAGAGCATTCTGCATAAACTGTACTCCCTTCTACTAATTCTTTTTCTTCTTAACACTGTAGTGTCTATAAACTTGTACAAAGATAGATGTAAAGACAGGTTATCAAACTTTTAAATCAGGACAAAGCTTTGTCTGCAGAATCTGTTCTCCTTGTCTGTGAAAAAAGCAGAATAAGGGAAGAGCCCATCACAAGAAGCCACTGTTTACACTTTAAAAGTTTTTATTTAAAAAATAGAATGCTTCTGTTTATTATAGTTCTCCTAAACTCTCTTGGTTTTGCCGTTATGTGAGGTTTTTTATTAAGCTCAAATTCCAAGCTAGCACTGACATTTTTGCTTCCACTTGACTTGTTTGTAACTCCTTTTTCTGCTGTGAATGAGACCACAAATTAAACACTGGCTTGCAGTATTAATACTTTATTGTTAATTGCCTTGACTTGGTCCCTTGCAGTGCAAAATTAATGTCCATGCCTTCTCTTTCTGCAGTCTTAATTGTAGCACAGGGAGGTTTAATCCAAACTAGAGCAGCATTGTTCCAGAAAGCTGCTGGAGCAGCAGTCTCCAGAGTGGGGTTCTGTGAAGGGTACAGGCAGCCGAGGTGCAGGATGGCTTTGCTCTGGTTCATAAAGAGCAGCTGCACTCCAGAGGAGGTCCCTGCTGCCGTGCCAGTCGCTGTTCTCCTCCCTGGCGTTGCACTGGGACAGCTGGGGGAGGTGGAAGGAGCGGCGGTGGAAGGAGCGGCGATGGAAGGAGCGGTGGAAGGAGCGGCGGAAGGAGCGGCGGTGGAAGGAGCGGCGATGGAAGGAGCGGTGGAAGGAGCGGCGGAAGGAGCGGCGGTGGAAGGAGCGGCGATGGAAGGAGCGGTGGAAGGAGCGGCGGAAGGAGCGGCGGTGGAAGGAGCGGCGATGGAAGGAGCGGTGGAAGGAGCGGCGGAAGGAGCGGCGGTGGAAGGAGCGGCGATGGAAGGAGCGGTGGAAGGAGCGGCGGAAGGAGCGGCGGTGGAAGGAGCGGCGATGGAAGGAGCGGTGGAAGGAGCGGCGGAAGGAGCGGCGGTGGAAGGAGCGGCGATGGAAGGAGCGGTGGAAGGAGCGGCGGAAGGAGCGGCGGTGGAAGGAGCGGCGATGGAAGGAGCGGTGGAAGGAGCGGCGGAAGGAGCGGCGGTGGAAGGAGCGGCGATGGAAGGAGCGGTGGAAGGAGCGGCGGAAGGAGCGGCGGTGGAAGGAGCGGCGATGGAAGGAGCGGTGGAAGGAGCGGCGGAAGGAGCGGCGGTGGAAGGAGCGGCGATGGAAGGAGCGGTGGAAGGAGCGGCGGAAGGAGCGGCGGTGGAAGGAGCGGCGATGGAAGGAGCGGTGGAAGGAGCGGCGGAAGGAGCGGCGGTGGAAGGAGCGGCGATGGAAGGAGCGGTGGAAGGAGCGGCGGTGGAAGGAGCGGTGGCACAGCCGGGCTGGGCGGCGGGAGAGCCGCTGGGGCAGCGCAGGGTAGGTGTCTCCCACCTCATCATCCAGGATGCAGCCGTGGCTGGGAGCCTTCCTCTGGGACAGCCCTGGGACAGCCCTTCCCTGGAGCGCCTGAGCCAGGCAGCTTCTCCTGCACTCCAGAGCATGGGTCAGCCCAGTGGCCCACAAGGGCTCTGGGAACTGCTGGGTTTATGTTTTTCTTCCTGTCAGGCTTTATGAGGAATATATGATCACACAATATAGCAGATACAACCCAGAGAATATTTTTAACAGTGCTGGCATGGAATGCTGACTTAAAGAAACATGTGGTTTCTGTAATCGTAGTTAATGGTTACAAACCAAATTAAGTCTAAATATTTGAGGAAATCAGCCTGCAAAACTGGATGTGAAGGAATGAACACATACCAAATTGTTCTGATGAACAGAAATTACCTTCTAAAGTAATGTGAACTTGGGATGACTTTTTACTCTTTGTGTAATGAGGAGAAAATGGTTCATTTTTGCTCTTTAACAGATGCTGCCTTTGAATTGTAACAAGAAGGGGGGAGACAGATAATGATTTCCAGTGAAGTCTAATTTGTTAAAAGGCACAATTAAGCTTTGAGATAAATGATTTAGCTTTTAAAACACTGAGAGTAAAGGAATTAAACTCAATTCTCACCCACTGCCTGTAGGGTAGCTTTTTGATTTCTCTAAAAGGGAGCATTGTGATTTGAAAAAAATTAATTTTTATGGTTGTGTTCTGTCTCTGAAACCACACATGTGCAGTGACAGCTATTTTGCATCTATTTTAGGGCAAGTTATCTTACTTGATTCTTCTGAGAAGCTAAGCAGGTTGCTATAGCTACTGAGCTGTGGCTCTGCTGAGGTTTTTTCATCAATTTCTAAATGTAACTGTTAAATAAGGTTGGTATAAGGCCTGTGATATTCTGCTGTCGATTGCACGTGGAGGTTTTTATTTATTTTTTAAATTTAATTCCAGCAGGTACATGGAAACATGTATGTACTATTTTTATGTACATATGTAGCGACGATGTAATGAAAAATGAATGTGCAAGTTTTCCAATCCAGTATTTGCCTCAGAAAGCTCCTGCATTCCTCTTGTTCTGCTTGCGGTTGGGTGTGGATTCTGGTTTCTATACACAGTCCTGCAGGATGAGATGCTGCTGAACAGGATGGCTGTGAGAACCATGTGCTGAAACTATTCTTCCAAATGATCTTTTCTTTCTGCTGTGCTACATCTGAAACAAATGCACAAGTGAAAGAACTGCTGCTAACAATACATTGGAGCTGTTAGGTACAGGTTTTTAGCATGTGTAAAGAGTTGTTCAGAACAGAATTAGCGTGTCCTCTAATTTGTAAAGGCTGCTACCCGTTCTTGACCCTGCCTACAGCACTTGGTGGATGCTTTGTTCCCTGCAGCTGTGGTCCAGTTGTTACACTGGCCGTATTGATACCAGTCAACATTACTAAAAATGTAGTATTGGTTTTGTCATGGGTGGATGTGGGTTTGGGTATTTTCTTTTTTTCAGCCAAAGTCCACCAGAGGTCCAAGTCCTGTATGATCCTTATGATGGGGTTATTGAGGCCTTATGGTGTGTGGTTTTTCAGCCATCCTGGAGTGTGGGAATTGGTGAAGTTCATCTGCAGAAGAGAAAGCTTTAGTGCAGACCTACTGCGAGGAGGCCGTAGCGGTGTTAGATGGTAATGGCTTCTTGTCAGGCAGCAGTCAGAGGGGGCGGAGGGAAAATACCCTGTAAAGCAGCACCATCACTGGAAAGCCAGGATATAAAATATAAGCTGGATTTGCAAGGACATTTAGGGATTGAAAGGTACAGGTAGGCATCCAGTGAAATTTTTCAAGCTGCTGCTGTTGATTAGGAGTCCAATGCTTGTTGATGTACAGAACTGGAGGCACCCTTGTCTTGGGCAGTTTAGTGAATTCCACACCTGTGTAATTGTATCTTTAGATGCCTTATGAATCGTGCATTGTGAATGTCTGACAAATTCTTTGGTAGCAGTGGTGGATTTAGGGGCTACTTGCCGAAGCTGAGTGCCTGGGATGCAGCTTCTGAGCCAGTCGGGACAGTGTAAATTTATCCTTTACACAGGTTTTATTCAATTAAGATTAGCGTCCTACTTAGGCCGCAGTAGCTAATTCTGTTACAGAATAATTTATTCTGGAGCTCATAACTTTCAGAGAATGCTGTATATGCAGATGTTGTGATCTTGTTGGATAATACTAGGTATTCCAAGAATAGAAAGAAACTGTATTGAAGAGATTATAACAGAATAAAAGTACTTGAGGCTGATACTGCAGACTTCTTCAAAGATGGACTTAAAGACAGGTTCATAATAATCAAATTGGTGTTACATTTTCAGCACAAACAGTCCACTTACTGTTGTGAAGAAAAATCCCAATTTCAGGAAAATCCCTTGCTCCGGACTTCCCTCTTAGACAGTCTTTATTTACCTAAGGCCAAGGTGTTCCCAGTCATCTGTGGATGGATGAGGTGTAGATCTAGTGGTGTGGGACCTCTGCTGCAAAGTGCTGAGCTGCATTTATGACTTCTATGTTTGATGCCCTTTATTTCTGCTCAAGTAGTAACCACAATTTTAGGGAACTCCTACCAATTCTGCAGCCAGGTGCACAGACTTAACCTGTTAGGACATTACCATGGGCAGACAATCCTTAAGATGAGCAGTGATCATCCCTTTAAGGATTTGGATTACCTCCATATTTATTCTCAATTTTCTGTTGTTGCTTTCCTGCAGTTCCTGAGATATAATTATGCGTGTAATCTGGGAAATGAGCAACTGAATGCAAATCCTGGTGACCTGAGAGATTTTTGATAAATTGTAATTGTGAAAATATTTTTTCTGATAGTCACCTGTCTTGATTTCTGACTGCAGTGTTTGGTTTAAGATGAGTAATCCTGCAAAAGTTTTAAAGATTTGTATCCTAATTTTGGTCTTATATAAATATCCAGTTGTCAGATCATTTAGTAAAATATACTATTGTGTAAGATTGTCTCACTGGACTGTTCATGAACATGAGAAATAGGTAGTGTCTGTATTGTGTCTGAATGTATGCATACAGGTTAAAATAGTCAGTTACACAGACAATTCCTGTCTCAAAATCTAAAGTACTTGAATCACTGAATTTTAAAGGGATTCAAATTATATTAGTCTAATGAATTGCACCAATATCCTTAAAAATAGTATGGACATTTGCATGCATGCATAATCACTTAAGGTGCTTATCCTATAATTTACTGAGACCTATGACGTGAGAATTCTTGGTTTATAAAAATCCAACCTTTAATGACTACTGTAAAAAATAATTGTAATTAAAGTTTAATCACCGTATAAAATGAAGAAATGTTTAAAACCTTACTTTTGCTTTCTAACCAATAGGTGGTGTAGAACTTACCAGAGTGCTGCTGGTACATTACATTACTAGCATTGCAGGAACTTAGTAATTTCATTGTAAGAATTAATTGGGCAAATCAATATTTAATTGGCAGGATTTGACTGGGGTACTGAATCAGTTCCTGAAATTTTTTACTTTTATCCATTTCTAAAAAAAAGTCCCTGTAATATATAAAGTACGCAGAGCAGTCATTGATTTACAGCTGAAGTTCAACCAGCTTTGGGAGAAACAGAAGCTGTTGAACAGCAGGACTGCTCTATAGCTTAGGGCAGGAAACAAGGATGCTCTTTCCAGTTGGAACTACTGGAGGTGTAACATGCTGGTGAAGCCTGTTGTGTGATTTCTCAGTTGGCTGATCTGCCTATCAAAGAAGAGACTGCTACTAGTTCCAGCTAAAAGAATTACTCATTTAACTCAGTTGAACCAGTGCTGGTGCTTTGATGCTGAAGATTGAAGTTCAGTGCCCACTGGCAGTCATTGAGGGTTGACTAGCTTTGAGTGTGTGACATTGTTGCTATATAATTATCTATGCTGGGATTTGTTTGTGACATTAGGCTTGATAGATTTTCTGTTTCAAAGTCTGCTGTAGGTTCACTGGCTGTAAGATAGCTTGCATTTCATATGAGTTGCTGATTATTATCTCTCGCATTTAGAAGAAGCTATTTCACAGAATGAGGAGTTACTTTTCTAGTACAGGGTAAATTTGCAGCTCTTATTCATATAGAGACATAAGAATTATTTCACTCAGTCATATACTCATTTGAATACTAAAAAAATTGTGCTTACCTGCTCTTTAAGTGGTTGAATACTGTAGTTAGAAAGTAGATAAATGGATAGGGGTGTATAATGCACCTCTGTTACTGTACTAACAGCAACAGCCAGTTCCTCAATTAAAAAATGCATAGTTATTATTCCAGTGTCAGGTCTCTTCCTCTCTCTGTTTTATGCAGAAGTGCATAAAAAGTCCCAGGTTGATTTTAAACTTCATACAGAAGATACAGACATGAATTCTGCAAATAATCCTCACAGAGCTTCTTTGCCAGTAACCCTGAGTCTTTTGCAGGGGTGGAAAATCTCTTAATTCGCTTGTCTTCCTGATCCTATCAGTGACAGTTTTGCATAGACCGATGCTGGTATCAGTAGTGTATCTTTGTATCTTTGCTTCATCTCCGCATCATCTCCGCTGCCTGAAGTATCAACTTTCTGCAGTCACTTAACTAGACAGTGTCTACATTCTTGCTTTTTGTAGAGCACAAGTTGTTCATATTTGGATCCTCTGGAATGAAAAGAATCTTATAAGCTTAAGAACATAGCCATTCACTGAAGTTATCTTCTCATTATATTTCAAACCTTTCCTCCATGCCATTTTTTTTGGACATAATTTTTGAGAAGGATTCTCCCTGTGTTAACCCCTTATGTCCATGCAGAGTCCCTTGGAACATGCATATTGAGAACCTCTCTGGAGGGCCAAGCCTCTGCTTTGTTCTGCTTGTCAGAAGGGCTTGTGATTTTCCTGCATTTCCAGTAGAGCTTGAAATTAGTCAGATACTGATGTTCTACTGAAACAAGCATGGGAGTCAAAATTAACATGGCTTTTATTTGTAGCTTGTTCTGTGCATGGTGATAATCTGTAACATTAGCAGCACAGCGCTTGCTGCACTGCCTTCTTCCAGCACATCTGTGCCTTGGTTTATGGCAGAGCCAGCTGGGTGGCACTGCTTCCTGTCTGCAGTCTGCAGGCGAGTTCAGCATGGCACAGAGCCTTGCATCGTTACGGTTGTGTGGCTTCCAGGTGCCTTGAGGACAGGCAGAGGCTGCCGTCCAGAAAACACTGATGTGAGTGCAGAGGGAATGCAAGGGATCCTTACCTATCTCTGTGTTTAGAACTGCTCTTTAAGAGTATCTCAATGATAAATGTAAACCTGGGTTTTAAGAGAAGGAAACAAGGAAACATTTGAAGAAGGTAAAGTTCAAGGCTTTGGATTAGAATTTCCTGCCAATGTCATACTAAAAATGGAAACACAAGTCTCTGCTTTTTTATCAGTCACATTAACCTATAGTTGACTCCTCCACTCCTACACATGCATCAATTGTCTACCTTGCCCCTCACCAATGCAGGATCATACTTGGGGGCATAATATATTGGAATATTATTCCAGTGCTTTCATTGTCACTGACTGTACCCTAGAAATGTAATTGTAATTCTTCATATTGTCCTGGTGCCTCAGTGTTAGAATGTAATGGATGAGAGATGATTTTGCATCTGGCAATTGCATGTATTAGGGTTTGCATGAATAGGTTGGTTGCAATTAGTGACTGGACAGTAAGTGTTTCATACTTTGAAGGGATCATCCCTGGAGAGTTGTAGGGATTCCACAGTGGTATTTTGGATTGAAGATCTAGAACTTGGGGGAAGTCGATCTACTGAAAAATAGAGCAGGTTTAGCAAGAATAAAATAATCCCTACAAATCTGTGGTCTTTATTTTCCACTTTTGGCCATAGTTCTCTCTTGATTCACTGCTACTGCTTGCAGAGTCCTACCTGTGTGCACAGACATCTTCACTGTGTTTTGGGTCAAATACTTATTCTGAAGCTCACACATGAAAATGAGTGATTTCATAGAATTAAGTGTAAGCAAAACAGTGACCATTGTGTTGACTACAAATTGTATTTAATAGGTGGTGGTTTGTTGTTTGATTGGTGTGACATTGCTGCCAGTGAAATCTGGTACTTCATGTGGCTGTAGTACAGTTTCAGTGACCCTTATTGATTTTTTTCTCTTTTTTTCCCTTCCTCTAACTCAAGGCCTTTTTGCCATAAAAGCTGACGTGCAAAAAAAAAAAATATGATAGCAATAGATGTTTCTGGGGCTTGCATACCAAGCACATAATTGTTTTTATGCCTCTTTGAAATACTTGCCTATGTCCAGCAATAATGATACACCAAGGAACAAATCAAAACCTGGTCAGATCAGTACCAGAGTTTTTCTCTTAATGAAAAGAGTATACTTTTGCTGCACAGCCAGTTGCTAGCTCCAGGAAAAGCTGGAAAGTGCTGCTTGTCCCTCAGAAGCATTTCCCTGCTGACGTGGTTTAGATGAGTGTGTGAAGGGAATACAGTGTGCCTTAGGGATGGTAGAGGGAGCTGTGTAACACAGGGCTCCCGAGGGATTACAAAGCTGTAGGACATTCAGAAGTGTTGAGGAGAGAGAAAAGAAGGGCAAAGGGAGTCTCTTCTGCTGAGAAGCAGGCTTTTGAAGCAAGGTGTGGGTGCAATTTCTCTTGTGTTTTTGTATCGTCTCAGTACATCCCAGCTCTTGCCTCTCAGGAGTTTTACCAAGCTGCCTTCTTCCTATCCCCATAAGTCATTAGTGACATGATGTAGCATCCCTTATAGCCTCTGCAGGCTTAGCTGTAATTTAGATCACTGCACCAATACACTAATTGGCTGCTTCCTCCTGTTGTCATGTGCAGACTCTGTAGGTGTCCTTACTTTCATTCCTCATGAGTTTCGTGATTCTACAGTCTTAAAGGGAAATGGTTGAAAGGGCTCTCACAGGAATGCCTTGGCTTAGAAATGCCACACATTTTCCTGATGAATTGATCTCGCCCATAGGTTGTAGAACTGATCTTCTTGACTGAGTCTACTGATCATTCAGATCTCATGGGATCTCTTTTGGGCTTACTCAGTTTCCTGTGGGGTAATTTAAAAAGGAATTTCACCTCCATTTCATGTACTGCTGTTTCACCTCTCCTACAACATCACAACTTTATGACTGTTCAAAAGAAAATCCAATTTTAGTAGAAAATGATAAAACTGGAAAAGAGCAAATCAGACAAGAAGATTCTGTAGCTAATGTACACTCAAGCACAAGTGTTGTGGAATAACTAACACTGTTAATGCTGGAAATTGTATGTGTACTGTGGTATAACAAAACCTTCTTCATGGACCATATTGCTTTATCTACTGATCAGGAGGTCACAGACTATAAATCCCCTGTTTGTGTAGGGCTGAAATAGGCAAGTAGAATGGAAGTGATTGTGTTTGAGAGGATTGAAGAATTGCCTGGAAGCCTAAAGTCACTCCGGGGCTGACTGAAGGCTGTGAAATAGTGTTCAGGGGACACTGTGCAGTGAGGTGCTGCTAGAACAGTTCCCATCCGTCCCATGGAGGGAGGATGGATTGATACGGGAGCTCAGGAACCCAGTGCTGTACCTGTGGGTAGGTACATCTGTGGCATCAAGACCCACAGGCAAATCAAAACAAGAGCAATGCATGTTCAGCCTTCACCTTTCATGCACTAGAAGGTGAAATCAACAGCAAACATCTTTATTTTACATCAGAGTTAAGAGTAAAGTTCAACCTTTAACCTTTAAATTTTCTTGTTTCGTTACAATACTTCTTAAACAGAATTAATACAACTTCAGTTCCCATTATTATCTCTTCAAAGATGTCACAGCGTATCTCAGCTGCAGAGGAAGTTCTGCATAACATTAGTTATGCACTGAAAATACAAAGAAAGCACTTGACATTTTTCCCAGATCCATATTGTGTTGTTTTACTGGTTTTAGGTTTGGAGTTTTTTGGTATTATCTTTATTGATTCAAAAAAGGGGCTTTGAAAACCTGTTCTAGAACTTGCTTTAGGTGTACAGGATTTTCCCTCACTGATACATAATGACCAAAGAAAATGGTCATTTACTCTCCCTGAAGATTGTTTAGAGCTGTATCTGGAGGACTGTAGCTAAACGTGACTAATGAGATCATTGGCAATTGCTTCCTGTATTGTCTTTCCTGGATACAACACAAACAGAAACATTTTGTTTGTCCAATGGTTGCATTATTATTAAATCA
Source organism: Edolisoma coerulescens (assembly GCA_013397115.1). NCBI lineage: Eukaryota > Metazoa > Chordata > Aves > Passeriformes > Campephagidae > Edolisoma > Edolisoma coerulescens. The sequence continues at coordinate 2,069,000 of VWZW01006989.1, forward strand.
GTAAATCAAACCTGCTGATCCTGTTGGGTTCCTTCCAGGTCAGTAGATTCTAGGATTCTATGCACATTACCATTTCACAGGATGGTCAGAAGGCTTTGATTTTGTAGCACACTCAGGAGCAAATTACATTTGGGGTCTTTGCATACACAGAGCTTTATTACTGTTCATGGCTTGTTTACTCTTCCTTCTTTCAGGACAATAGTAAGTACCATATTTCAAAAAATAATTAGCCTCAATAGAAATCAGAGTAAACTTTTACACAGTTGAACTAGACCTCTAAGGGTGGTGCTCTCATTTTATAAATAAGAGAACTAAGGTATAGAAATAAAAATGAAGCTATGAAGGAAATCGGTAACAGTGCCACTGATAAAAGTTTGCATCATCTGATACAAAGTCTGTTGTTCCTCTGTGATTCAGAGGAATTTAGCTGCAAGAAGCTATATGGTATTTTTTCTGTTTAGCCTGGAATACTGGCAGAAACAACAGCAAAATGGAACTTTTGGATTTATTTTCAAATTTTATTTCTTGTGTCACCACAGATAGAACAATTATAAGTAATGAAGTTGTTCTCTTAGGTGTTCTGTAAGGTCTTCGAAGAAATAAGAGGGAACCTGTTAAGAATTCTCGGCTTCTCCTAAAATGCAAGCCTGCTCACACTTCCACGTAAAGTCCTGTTCTGAGCAAATCAGCAACCCCTGAGTGAGAGCCTGTGGAGTTTCCACAGCAGCAGCATCTTTGATGGGAGCAATTTGTCTGAGAAGTTGGCAACATATCCTTTGTCTCAGTGATGTAGGTCCTAGTGAGTCCAGAGAGAGAGAGAGGATCCTTTGTTGCCTCTCAGTGCTGGAATTATTTTGAGTAGTCATCTCCCATCTCTCTGATCTTCATCTCCATCCCTTGCTGCTACAGGCAGCAGTAGCTGTGAGGGCATTGTGCTGTGGCCAGTGTGGAGCAGGATTCATTCTGGGTGGAATTTCCATACAGAAATGTGATGGAAGGGTGGCAGTGGAAATGAAACTAGTATGTGTTATTTGAGCACTGTAATTGCAGCAGTACTTTGAAAATACTTTGAGACTTGTAAACAGATTTCATTTAATTATATATTGGCCTATCATTTAAAAGGTGCAGGAAGGACTCTTCCAGCGTGATGTATTGTATTCACTGTCACTCTTGCAGAAAGGTAAGTTAATTTGGAATGATCAGCTTGGACTTTTGCAGCCTGGGCATGGAATTAACAATGCTGAAACGGCTTGTTAATCTCATTTTGCCTTTACATGTCTTTAAAATAAAGCTTCACAACAGCAAATGCTGTATATTAGAAAGCAGGGGGAGCTCTTTCTGTGTGCTGCATTTAAAGAGATCAGTATTTGTGCCAGTTCTGAGTAAAAATGTTTGCAGCCTCCTGATAGAGCTGTGATTAGTAGGGTGTACCAGCTCCTTTCCATGAAGATATATAGCTTTGAGATTATCCCATGATTAGTAACTCTTGGCTCTGTAGGTTGCTAAGAACATGGAGTCAGCCTTTAAAGAGTGCCTCTCCTGTTCCTGTGCTCTGATTCCACTGGGTAGTTGTAAAAGGAAGCGTTTGCAAGCAGATCAGTAGGGTGGAAAAGCATGTCTGATACGGGATGGAAACTGTGTGTGTGAATGTATGCTGGGATGGGAGGGATAGAGTCAAAGAAGTTACACCAGAGTTTTTACACCACACCCTGTCTTCATGATAGTAGTCACACTAAAATCTCTAAGCTAAAACGTACTGAAGGGGTGAGGTAATTTCCATTGACTTCAAAGGAATTGCTAATGCCCAATTTCTGTCAGCATTTGACCTCCTGAAAATTCAGAGGAATAAAGCCTCAAGGTGTTGGTCCTTTTTGAAGGCTTTAGAGACCAGAGTGTGTTTTGTCTTAAAATCTCTGAATAATATATGTTGGAAGGGACTTTTGGAGGTCATTTGGTCCAACCCTTCTTCAAAGCAATGTCTTTAAACCTTTTATGACATCCGTGTAAGACTGGGCATATGTGAGTAGTTTGAAGCTTGGTCAGGTTTCACTCAGTCATAAACCATAAACTGTAACCCTTTTAGCTGGAGCTAAACAGTGAGAAAAACCCCATCTTCACATACTGAGTCCTCACGCTCTCTGTGGCTGACATACAATGCTGACTTAAATATGTTTAGTCTGAAATGTGACAGTAATGGTGGTAGGATAGTTCCTGTGGGTGTAAGTTGGGGTTCTTACCATTGCAGATTGACCAGGCTGAGGCCTGTAGAATGTGTTCACTCTTACAGGATATGTTCTTTCTGATAGTCTGTGGCCAACCGAATACCTTAAATACACCAGTTCAGTTTTAGGAGGATGTGCTGCCCTGCATTCATAGTGCCAGAGGTGCTTGAGTCAGGCATTTGATTGCCCTTGCCCTGTTACATGCAGGGAGAGCCATCTCTTGCAGGGTACCACAGCTCACACACGCACAGCAAAGGCAGCTAATGGTACTTTTAGATCATTATCTTTGCTTAGCATTACTGTCACTTTGTTGTTTGTAAGGCATAGGTCAGATAGCCAGTCCTGTATATGCTCATTCCGATTCTGGAACTGATGGATAATGCATCTGTTTCCTCTAAATTGGTCTGCTAAGATGAGAATGTGAGCAGCTAAATAACTGGAGTCAAGAATAAATGCTTAGCCCTTGCTTGGGTAATCAATCTCGCAGACTCAATAGGAGGCATCGTACGGAAATAGCAGAAAAGAGAATCTGAAAAGATGTGGGATGATTTCTTTAATGTAAATGTGGTTTCATGTCACTTTATTTCCATGACTCACTATATCTAATATAAACAATGAAAGACAGAAGAGAACTGGCTTTCTGAGGGTGGAATCAAATATGAATAAATTTAACATTTAAGCTGCAGAGAGCTCTAGTAGAACTTTTTTGAGTTACGTCTGACACTTATCCTGTCATTAGTGGCTGAAAAATAAATATTGCAGCCTTTTTATTCAGCAATGCTGGCAAAAAAAAAAAAAAGAAGAAAAAGGGTCGTTTTAACCCTTTGTCCCACTGCTGTACGTAGTTCTTCTTTAATGCTGTTCTTAGGGAAAGCTAAGCATCTCTTGGAACAAATAATAAATGTAAATTATCTCCCCAGGTAGAGGTAGTAACAGAAGCAAGAGAGAGAATGGAGGAGTAAGCAATAAAAACCAGGAGTAAGCAGCTTTATTTTAAAAGTACAATCAAGGCATGTTTACCATTGGTGTGGTGTTTTATCCTCACATCTTTCAAGCTGCCTAGTAAAACTGAGGAATTTTGCATGAAGCACATCACCCTGCTTGTCTGGTGACTATGTTGTGACAGTGCCTGCAGGCCCCAATTGGGACTAAGACCATACTGTGCTTGGCACAGTACAAATGAGGAAAATTAAGTCAGTCCTTTCCCAAGAAACTCACTGGAGAAGAATCTAGCTGTGGTTAAGTCTCTGTGGATGCATACTAAATTTTAAAAAGCCAGCTTCTGTTATAAAGAATATAAAATACAAAATTTTCCTCTTTCTGTTTTGCAATTGTTTTTATATGTATCAATGTCTGATAGAGGACAGCAGAGCAATCTACTAGAGAATATCCATATACACAACGTGCTTGTTTTATTTGTCTTGCATTGTGATTGTTCTTAGATTAGTTTTTATTTCTCTGGAACATACTGCAGGCAACTCTGTGAATGTGTATTTTGTAGGTTTATCTGATGAGTGTGGCAGGGCAGGCACGTCTGTGTTTTTTCTTGTTTCTCTCATATCCCCAGCATTTGGTGGGAGAGGGCTTTGCAACTGGAGCATTTTCTGACTGCCGGACTCCATCATTGCAGGACTGGTTTTTTCCAAGTAATTCCTCTTTACATTCTGCTCTGAAATCCCACTGGGTGCCTGCTCAGCAGTGCTTTAACTTCTGAATATTGAAACCAGCAGGTATGGTGAGAATGGAATATTTTAAACAGCAGAGGAGACACTTGATGTAGCGTATAATATCTGGCTCTCTCTATGCTGCACTGGAGACAAAAGCTGGGTGAGAGTCACTTAGGGTACAGCTGTTTATGGACCAGTGACAGGGACTTCCAGAGTATGTGAAAGCTCTAAAACAGGAGAGTGCTGCTGGGTGCTGGAAAAAAAAGGAAACAGACATCTCTGGATTGGTAACTCAGCTTTTAAGATAATTTTCTAAATCAACAAAAATTTGCTCGGCAAAACTGTAAGATGAAAGACATTTATCCAAAGGCAGACATTTATGGGTAAAGCATCTTGTTTTAGTGCCTGTCTGCTGTGTACGGTGTGGAGATCATTATGGTAAATGCTTATCCTTTTAGATTAAGTTGTTGGCTGTGATACAATTGGAATTAGTTACGTGCAAAGGTTTTTGTAACCAAGTGTGACTTCCAGCAGAAAAAGAAAAATGCAAGAGAAACTGCATGAGCATATAAAGTAGGTTTGTGTAGGTCAAGGAAGCAAAAAGAAGAGTGATTTGGGGCTAAAATATGATAGGTCCTTGTCAAATCCCTGAATTAATGCTTTACTGGCAAGCAGGCACGTGGGCACGTGTAGGGGTGTTTGAGAAAAGTGAAATAGATTACAATCCAGAAATGGGATTCTTGAGCAAGGTGTTTTTCTTTTTCTTGGATGGGAGAAAGAGCTGAGTAGTTACTTTCCGACAAAGTCAAAAGAGGCCACCTTTGACATAAGGTCTCTATGGGGAACAGTACAGAATGTGAAAGAGAAAATAACAAGGGAATGTGTTTTAAGGGGTCTGTTTCTTTTTCTTATGAGGGCTATTGAAGTAGAAAACCTCTCTGAGTACAGCAAAAAGCAAATGCAACTTAATTATGTTACTGATACTCTTCTTCTGATACGCCTTTCTTAGTTGTCTAAAAAACAGGAAAAGAAATGCTAATTCTGCCAGTATGATTGTTTCCTTGTTATGCTTAATTTCTTTGAATGTTTAATTCACTCTGAACCTTAAAATAGCTTTCTGGTGCTTGCCTTGCTGGCCTCTTGTGCTTTATTTACTTTTGAATTGATTTTCAAGCTTTCCCTCACTTCCTTTTGGCATGAAGATCTGTAGGGATAAGGGGATTGTATCTCTTCCTCTGTCCTCTGCTGCCGTGCTTCCTCCCTTTCCTCTGTGTCATGCAAGACTGAGCTCATCAGCTGGGTTTTTAATACTCCAAATGGAGGAGTTCTGTGATGGGAGTTGGGAAGCAATACTGTAATACAGTTGGCCTGTATGACTAATCAGTTAGATAAAGAATTCAGGCTGCAGAATAGCACAGCCTTCATGCTTGATTGATGATAACAGCAGCCAACTGACTTACTGCCCTTATTGCCAGCATCCCCCACACTATTAGAGAGGATTTCTAGCACAGGACAATAGATTTGTCCTAGTAAGCATAATGCTGGGGTTTGTAGTGCATGACATCAAAACCAAAAGAAAAGCAGGTCAAAATGGATGGCTCCCTGCATATACTTAGAAAAGCAGGAGTGGAAGAGTCTGGAACGACTGTTTGCTCATCCCCTACCTGCACACTTCTACCAAAAGAAGTGGATTAGTCTCTGTACTCAGCATAGCGTAAAGAATCTCTCTCATTCCTAATGACCTTTACCATGGAGCTTGTTTTTCCTTGGAAAATTTCCCAGACCATAGGCAGGGCTGATTTCTTTGGCCAGCAGAAGTTATTCTCTTTGAGTCAGGGCTTATGAAACTGCCATTATACATAAGGGTAGGATAAATGGAGGGAAATAAAGTGTCTTTAATGGAACCCATAAGAAAGAAGGGAAAGCTACACTTGTTTAATATAAATGTATCTTAATTTCTTTTGTCTTACAAGCTGTAAACAGCTCTCAGAAAATCGTATTTGCTGTGGGCTTGGGGTATTTCGTGTCTAGTGATGTAAACTTGCTGTGCTATCCACAAAGCCATGGATCATACTGGTTTATTGAAGCTGCAAAGAAGAACAAGTTGAAGTGGGAAAACTTTTTGTTGCAAAGAGAAAGATGAAAGTTTTCCTGGATGAAATCAAAATCTGTTTATGAGTCTCAGGAGAGCAATTCCACTCTCCTGCTTTACAGGAGAGAAAGGAGCCAAGAATATGGATGTTTCTAACACATACACATAGTAATACTTTTTATGGATACTGTGAGCTTACCGGGTGTCAGGTGTTAGCAGATTGATTGCATTCAGCATCACTGCAGAAACCAAGCTGTATTTTTTTTTGTTTAAATATCATTGTGATCACTGTTCTCATTACACCTACTAAAACAAAAGCAAAAGGCACCTAAAATAATATCTATATACTTGATACTTTATTTAGATTGGTGTAATGCTGTTTGGAGCAGAACTCCACTGAGTACGTAAATTAATATTTAAGATATTTCTGTAATCAGACTTCAGTTGCTGGATTGAGATATGTAGATCGACTGATTATCTATACAAAGAAATTGCCTAAACTGTAAACAGCTGGTAATGCTTTCTGCCCAGAATTTGAGCTTTGTGTTTGACTTAGTACCTGAGAGAGAAGTATTAAGCTACAGTACTGATTCTGATTTGAAGTTGAATGCTGAAAATTCATTGTGAAGTTGTTAACAGCAGGGAGCTTCTTTTGTGAAGAACTAAATTAGAAGCTTTCAAATCTTTCAGTACTGACAGACTAAATAACCTCAGCAACTGATGAAGTTTTTATTCTGTCACTGGCTCATCAATAGCTGTCCTTCCTTTCTAGGTCCCTTATTCATAACAAAATGATTTCAGTGTAAAAGGGAGTTTAACCTTCCACAATTAGCCTTCACTTCCTGCTTGCTTCATTCCCAGTTGCCACAATCTAAGCCACAGAAATACAATTACCATATTGAATGACAGGAATTTATGAGACAATTTAGTTCTGGAAGTGAATTTGTTGTTTGTGATGTAGGGACTTGTCTGGGCGGCTGAGAGCCGGATACCTGTGGCAGGGCTGACAGCCGACCCTTCCCGAGCGACTCCACTGATGGGAGGCTTGCCAGGCGTGCAGCTCTGCGTGGTGTCTGGCAGTGGTTACTCATCCTTGGCTGCTTCCCTTCTGCTCCACGTGCCACATGAACTTAACATCCAGCTATCACAGAAATGAAAATGGGCCACCGTGTGTTAACCTGCAGCTGAATCAAAGAGCATTTTAATGCTGTCATAAAACTGCAAACTCTTATGAAGCTTAAAATATCCCAGATTGCATCTCTTAAGCTGTTACGCTAATGTTCTGTATTTCTGTATGTGCATTACCTAAAAGATGCAGAGTTCTCAAATGGAAAATAAAGTCTGCAATATCTGCTCTGAAGTGCATCTGCACCATCTCTTTATGAGGTTTGAACTGATGAACTTGCCTTATGCTGTGCCTCCCAAACAGATGCCAGAGAGACTCAGTCCAGTTACAGAGATACCATCAGGCTGGTACAGCTTGAGAGGTTCTGTATTCAGTGCTTGTCTAAGTCCACAGAACTCAGTGGAGTGGCATGGGGGGAAAAATTCTTAGATTTTGCCTTTCCTGGATGGATCAAGGGATGTTCTGATACATGACAACTATGAAGATGGAATTTGAAGCCATTTTGCCCAGCAGAAGCAATTATGCAATCTACTTAATACTAATTTTTTATATTTTTCAGGCAAGGCAGCACATTTTATAGACCGCTCTGAATGGCAAATTAATTTTACTTTACTCTTTTGTGATTGACTTGGTCTCCTGGGTCTATAAATCAAACCAATTGAGGTTTAGCTTTTTTAAAGTTCAGTCATGCCCAGGCTTTTGGCTCTGATGAGCATTTTAGCCACAGAGCTCTGCACCAATGGGGAACAGATAAGGCAAGAAACATTTTGTCATTTTCATTTTTCCATGGGGAAAATTAGCTGGGGAAACCCCCCAATGATTTGAGTAAATGGATGGGTGGTACAGAACCAGAGAACAGTCTGGAACAAGAAATCTGCAACTGAAATGTTACTGAGTTAGTTCTGGTTCTCTGTGGAAAGTAAAAGGGGGAAAGACAAGACAGGGAACAAGAATTGTGCTGGTTGGAAAAAGCAGCAGCACTTGAGGTGCTCCTAGTGAAGCATTCCTGTTATTGCCAGTGGTACTCACTGTCAGCCGAGCGAACACTGTCCGGCACCTGCCAGGAACCAGTTCTTGTCCTGCCGGTCTCAGAGCAACATGTTCCTCTGCAGGAGGGGATTCGTTTCCCATTTATGTTTACTTGCTGTAATTCCATATGGGGAAATGCGCAAACATGGGCAGTGTCCTTGGGACAGTGCAGAAAGGCTGCAGAGAAGGGAAATAGGAGGGACTACAGTATGCTTGAGGTTGTGTAAGATCTGTTCAGGAACTGTGGTAGGTAGAAGTCGTGTCTTTATAGTTCCTGCACCTGAAGGAAGAAAGTATAGTCTTAAAATATTGCAAAGCAGTTAAACCAGTAGATAAATGAATAATTTTTTTCCTGCTACACTTAAAAGGTGTGTTTCATATTTTGCCATTTCCTTTGCACTTTCAGTTGTAGAGTTCTTTAGAAATCTTTGCTTGTATCTCTGCTAAAGTCTCTGCTTTAATCTTCAAAGAAATCTTAAAAACCTCAAAGACACTCCTTCCTGGTTAGTCCCAACACAGGTTGTTCTGCCAATGCATTACATCCTGACTCAAGCCAAAGGTACTGGTCCCGGGTGTTTATCAGAATTCATAGTTGGAGTTGAACAGACGTGCACCATTTTCAGCACTGAAAAGCATTTTATCCCACAGAATGTTCAGAAGGAGACAGAAAGCATCTGTTCTTTGAGGACTTTCATTCCTATACCTCTGCTAGGAGGTCTTCGTATTATTGTTTCAGAGTCCACCATTTCACAAGTGAGTTGGATTTCTTTGCCGTAAATGTCCCTTAGCAGTGATGGACATTTAATATCAGGTAGCACTTCTCTACCTGTATTAATTTCTTATTTCATAGCATCTGTTTCTGTTACATAATGATGACCTTTTTTTAATATTTGGAATTGAAGCTGGTATGGACTTGGTGAGGTATGTGAGCCATAAAACTCGTGCATCGTATGTAATTTCTTAATGATTCAAAACTTGCCTTTCTAAATGTATTTTTAATTTTTACTCAGTATTTCTGTAAACATTCTTTTGGAACAATCGTTGTCCTGAATACTTAAGGAAGTAGAAATAGCATGAAAACTACTAAGAACAATTAAATTGCATAAATAAAGAGTCCCATTAAATATTTGGAGGCAATTACTCTAAACCTGGTGTAATTAGAATGTTAAAACAGATAATACAAGTTCTGCTGACACTCCTTAAGTCCATTTCTCAAAGGAGGGTAGATTCAAAGCAGCTCTACCCAGATTTACTGGGCTGCTCAGTGGAACCTGCTTCAAGGCACTAATCAATTAAACCTGTGCTGTTTAGTATTAAACTGCATCTCTTCTGTCCCAACCTGCTTTTGCTTGTCTGTCTGCTCATGAGTGGTGAATTTTATAGAGAAAGAGAGTAGCATGAGTTATATGGAGACAGTCCTTCAGCTGAGCTAAATGGATCCTGAATTAAATAATAGAAAATCTTATTTTGTTTGTTCAGCAGGGTAGGGATATGAACCCTGTGGACCAAGGCCCATCATTAACTAAACATATTAAAACAAAGACAGGTTTATGTTACTCTGTTTTTTCCCATCTTTACTTTGGTTATCTGATGGACGTTTTATAACTGACTTATAAAATATGTACTCTAAGGCCAAACCTATTTGAAAAATACCAGATTATTTGGAGTGTTTTTAGTCAGCATATTTCCTACAGCATTAAGAACTGTTCATCGTACATGAATGTTTTCTAGAAAAGTAATAATAAAAATCCTCTAGTAACATGCATTGATATTACTAGCAGAGGGAGTAGTTTTATTGCATCTAGGCAGCCACCAGCTACCCCAGAATGTTGCTTGGATTTGCCAGGAGAGGGCAGTTGTTATCCAGGGCAGGCAATGTCTCCACCCCTGTCCTGCTGCTGCCTGACACCACTGGGTAAATCCAGAGCTGGAGCAAATTCAGGCACTAGCCCCCCCCCTCCCAAAAATATGGCATTTTCCCAGCCTTTCAGGTAGGTTGCTTGCTCTTACAGGTAACATTCCTCATGGCAGTTTGCCCCCAAAATGAAAAGGGACCACCATAAAAAGAAGCCTTAAGATCAGCTGCAAGGGTTTTTAATCTTGATCCTACTTTATCTTAGCAGGGTTCCAGGGAGATGTAATTTCTTTTGTGTTGTGTGGGGTTAATGGCTTGACAGATACAGGAATATTAATAAATAATTCTTAATTATAAGGTATATTGAATTGCTAGAAGAGGAGATAATACCTCCTTATGACAAATTTGGGCATAACACAGCTAGCCTACAAAATGAAAAGGGATAAAAATAGTAATTTGCACAGTCAGATGTTTTGAAGCCACAGGGGCAGGTAACAAGATTTGAACATCATTGATTCATCTGTGAGCAGAACCAGAGTACAGGCAGGGAGATCAGCAAAATAACCTGCTGGTGTGTCAATTAAATCTCTCCACTAAACAATCCAAACAAGTGAAATTCTGCTTCAGGCATTTGCTGCCTCTTTCTGTAGCAGCAGAAATTCACTACTAGACAATTCTATTGGTTAAAAAATATTTGGGTGGGTTTTATCTTCAAAGTACTGTCTATCAAACAAGATTTTGCAAGGACCATTGCATGAACTTTCCCAAGTATCTGAATTTGAAAGAGTCAGAATAAATAGCAAGCAAAGTTTTAAATGACAAGCAAAAATGGAACAGAAGTTCTCAAATACAGTTTTTACCTTTTTGGACTGCCATATCTTGAACAATACCAAAGATGGACATAAATTATTACATGTATTGAAAAAACAGGTGCAGTGCACCAGTTTCTTTCATGTCCTGAAGACCATCCAGAACAAATTATCAGAAGTTGGCTGCAGACAAAACAGACAGCATAGGAGACCTACTGGAAGTGCAAAATACTGTAAATATGAGTGTCTTAACTTGTAAAAAATAAATGAAAATAAAAAGTAGTTTTAGACTGCATCACAGTAAAATGTAGGAGAAAGAGATCTCTTGACTGAAAGGTTCCACCTTCAGAGATCTGAGAGCAAACCACCGTCTCGCACCGTGTTGCAAGGAGTTCTGAGAACTCTTCCTGTGCAGTTCAGTGCTGCTCAGGCTGTACTGTCGATGCTCCTGCTGTACTAGAGCATCTGGATTCCTTATCCAGGATGGCAGCCCACATTCCTTCTGGGTGTAACTCTATCCTGCAAAGCACTACTGGAAGTTCATCTCCGTGCTTTTCCTTGGCACTGTTAGGGGTAGGAGTCTGCAATGCTGGAATAGCTGACATATTTAAGGCCAGTCTTCTACTTCAGCAGGCTTGTGCTGATGTTGAGTTTGTTCCAGCTTCTACATATATTTAGATATTGTGGCATGAAATTTCACACCCCCCAAACTGTGGCTTCAGGGCAGTAGCACTCATGGCCAGTTTTCCCAGCTCCAGTAGGGACTAACGGTGTGAGTACAGGGTGCAATCCTGCATCCATTCCTTTCTCATTATATAATAGAACATGTTAGCTGTCACAGCTTTGTTCTTCAAAGGAAATTTTGACACAGCCTATACATTTATTTATGAGTCTGAAGTACAAAGTACAATAGTTCTCTGTGTAACAAGAATCTTCACTAGTTCCCGTTGTCCTGGGCAGTTTTTGTGTTAGTAAAGGGTGGAGAAGTTTAAGAGCAGCTGATGGTGAGTGATTCTGAATAAATTGATATAATAATCTGAATTGAAAACACAGCACGTAGAGTGACATTTTTAGCTTTGTTCGTGTGTTTCTGGATAAAGAGGATTTTTTTAATGATCTGATTTTTTTTTTCCCGGATTGGATTCAGAAGAGCAGTTTAACATTGAGAAGGAATAATGTGAAGGTTATGCAATTTTACAATAAATGGAAGAATTTAGAACTATGGCAAGGGAATAGAATTTCAGGGCTATGACTGGATAACTAGGTACTAGATACAATTCAAGATGAACACTGCACCCAGATTACTTAATTTGATGTAATTGTTAAGTCTTTAATGAAATGGAAATATAACATGAACTAATATTCACTTGGGGATATTTATCTCTAAATCCTGAAGAAGTATTTCTGTAACCCTAAAATTAGTTTCATTTTTTCTGTTTAGCTGTGGTTTTAAAGAGTCCCACAGTTTCAGATACAACTTGACAGTCTGGGTTGCTTTTATTTTACTTCAGTGTCCCACTCCCAAAACCGAGCGACTGTATCTGATGTTACTTTAGTAACTGCATTGATGATGGGTGTGGGTAGTTCTCCATCACTGCTGCTGTTCCTCTCAAACCTTTGTGGGCACGTTGCACACACACACACAGAGACACACACAAGGGATCATTTTTATAGAGACTTTATGTAAATTCTGGCATGAAGGACTGGTGGTCCCGCAACAGAGGGAAAATACTGGGCCTGCCATAATTGTGGGGAGCAGCACACCAGATTATTGTTCATCCATTTGCTCTATTATTGCCTCACTGTGTTTCCAAGATAGGAAGGAAACTGCTCTGACACAATTTAAAAAAAAAACAACCAGCCAAACCTCAAACCAAGACAAGCTGAAAGAACACTACTCCTCGTCCCAAACCAACCCACACAACCCTATCTCTTTCTGTCCTGGATAAAGTATTTAATGTAGTTACATGCTGCTATGTTAGAGTGTTCCAATAAACAAATTCTTCATCCTTTTCTTCTATTCCCAGTTTCCCAGATTAAGCCTGAGGACTCCTGCAGTCTAAGTCTTTTATAGCCAATTAAAGGTGTCTAATTTTACAGCAAATGCTCTGATGTGATCTTTTTAATTTCTGTAATAAGAAAAAATCATTGGAGTTTCTATAAATTAAAAATAATATTATATACGGTGAAGTGAAACAGCTGAGTTTAAAGATACACAGAAACTACATGAAAAAAATCTGTTCCTCTCATAAAATGACATAAGATTTCAGCAGCACTGTTGTAATTTGGAGTGTACCCATTAATGCGTGGGAGCCTGTGTGTTGATCTGCCATAGTTATGCTGGAAATGTAGAAGTTAAAACCTCCAGCTGCAGTTTGGCTGCTCAGGCACCACCGCAGTCTCTGGGCACCCACTTGCTCCTGGACTACAGCTAATGAGCACTGAAGTTAATAAATTTTCACAGATACTCTGAAAATGACTTCAAAAGATGTTTGAACACACCAGTTCGTGTGTGCAGGAAATCATAACTCCATGTGGAAATATGTACTGTTATCTGCAGGTTTGGATTTAATGGAATTTTTTTAGGTTCTTTTGAGCTTCCCCATTCTTAGGAGTCAGCATAGTGATCAAAGAATCAGAATAGGGTTATGAAAGTAAAAAATTCCTTTTAATCCCAGGTTTTGCTGCACATTTTCCTTGGATACATCATGGTGTGTCTCCGATAGCAATTACTGGTGCTAATGTTACTTCCCTTGGAAAATACATTGAAGTTTCAAGTTGAAAATCTCTATAAATGTAAAATATTCTCTATAAAAGTAAAATATTTGCATTATGATGTTAATGGTGGTGTTTCATTAAGTCCTTACTGATGAATGGAATTATAAAAATTTATTCCACTTTCTGCATATTCAGCATCCTTCTTTTTTTGGACATCAGACAGTATTTTGAGTTTGCTTAGGGATTTGAAACTTCAGAGTTGACTTTGCTGACAGCAGCCTATGCAGGTTATGGAGAGGACTGTGACAAATAATTCAGTGAGTTAATTTTCTGAATTGCCAGTTTGGAATGTCACAAGATGTCAGATGACTTGGTTGTTTTGCTTCTGGTGTGACTGAGTGATTTCAGAAAGGGATTAAAAGGGACGGATACAACTCCTGCTTTCAGATTGATAAAGCTGGAATCTAGAGATGCTGTTTGGCCCTGCCCTGTATAAAGTTTTCTCTGTTACACAGTTTTCTTTCTCCTTTCCTTAACGTTTTGGGAGAGGGGCGAATGCCACTCTTTAGACATGTCTAAATGTTACTGGGCATTCTTCAAATTCCTCTTCTTAGTGTTTCACAAGTGTGGACTTGGGTGCAGCTGAGAAATGAAGATATAAAAAGAAATGCTGGAGTTCTCTGCTTGTGGTGTCTCTACTGTACCCAGGTTACATATGCATATAAATTAGTATAATTAATTATATATATTCATTTCAACAGCCAGCTCCTGAAACTGAGCTCACAGTCAGTCAGTCTAAATAATTTCCTTTTGCATGATTATGTCATTACAAATATTAAGGACCAAGCATTCTCCTGATATCTCTAGCTTAAATACAATCAGAATAATGCATGTTTTCTACAAAAAAATTAAGTACCAAATCCGTTTAAAGTCTTGACAGAGCACTGTGTCCAGCAGCATGGCCATTACTGTAATTCCATTCATCTTAATTTATGCAAACCAGAGAGTTTCAGTCAATTGCACCAATAAAACTTTTGTTTCAGCAGCCAAGTTAATCATTTGACTCCTCATGATTGTGTGTTTCCATGACAATTGGATGGGTTTATGATTGACGCACATAAAATTAAAATTTGCCCTTCAAAACTGTGAATCTCAGAGACCTAATGAAAGTTCAGTCATATTCCCAAACAACTTTTCATTGAAAGAATGCTGGATTGTGACTTCCAGCAGCAAAGGGGCTGCAATTTGTAGGTCTCGGCACCAGTGAGCACAGCCGAGTAATGTTAAGATTTATTGTGGCCTTAGCCTTGGATTTAGATCTCACCTAAATGTGGAGTTTTATGCCCTTATTGATTTAAACTTCTGTGGGTTTAGTGATTTCTTTTAATTAACATCTAGAGTGAAATTACGTAGTTCTTCCACAATCTAATTTCCTGTTGCCTTCATGTAGGACTGAGTGTGGTTAACAGTGAGAGAGCCTGCTAGAGTTTTTAATAATAAGGTTATGCATATACCAACTCTAGGAAAATATATGCTAATGGCTTTACCAAAATTTACAAAAATTTATGGGCACTTTGGTGGATGAAAAAATCTTGTTTAAAACCATGAAATTCACTTTATGTTATTAAAACTCTGGTATTGTTAATCAAAGTAGGTTAATAACAGGGTTTCAGTGGAAAGTATATTTGCTTCATGCTCTCTTTTAGTGTCTAGATGGCCTCTGGACACATGGAAAAGTCCATCTCCCTTTCTAAGGGACCAGAGCAGTAGGACTTAGATGAGGCCTAGAGGGAATAGCAGCTTATTTTACATTATCATGGAGATTTATTAGCATTATATGAGCAGCTTAGTATATAGAAGCTTTTTTCTTCAGACTACTCAGGGTGATTACATTGTTTTGATATGAAGTATATTACTATTTGTTACTTCAATGCAGTTTTTCTAGGAAGTCTCAGACAAGTACATTTTTTGTGCAATTTTGAAAGTCTGATATGGTGTCATTATATCTGTTACTGTATTCACAGGATCCATTTCATTTCTGTATGTTTTGAGATCTGAGAAGCACCTAATGCCTGTGACACTGTTGTGATTTAAAATCAAAATATCTTGCTGGTTTCCAAGGTACTTGTATGAAATATATTTTCCTTCTCTAATAACTAGTCAAGCTGAGGGTTTTTCGAGGCCGGTATTTTTGGCATCATCAATCCTTAGCTGCATTTTTGGTGTCACAGAAACGAGAGACATTGCTGAATCATTCAAGAGGAATAATAAAATGAGAGGGGAGCAGTCTGGCAGCTGAACATTCATGGTGTGCCTCAGCCCTGAGGTGCTGGAGCTGGCACAGCCCCACGTGAGTGTCGGACTGCAGGACCTGCAGTTGCTTGGCTGCTCCCATCCAACCGCAGCCCTTCAGATTAAAAGAACAGATGTGCAGCCAGATTCTGTCTCTTAAATCTGCAGATTATAAATATTTAAGATGCAAATAAGACTTGTGTGATGGAGCTACTTCTTCTGTGTTTTTGGTGGTCAGTCCCGTTCATCAGTTTTGTCGCACTTGGTGCTTGTTGTGAGGACGCTGGCCAGGCTGGCAGAACTAAAATTAGATCTGTCAGCTCTTTACTGCTTTGTGGTTTCCCATGGTGTGTTAGTCCTCGTTCTGCTGCTCCACTCCCTGAGCCTGAGCTGCAGTGAGCAGCGTTCAACCGAAAGGTTCTGCAAGGCACGAGATCTCAATTACGTCTGAGCCCAGAGAGATCCCAGTGTGGCACGGTGTATCCACACCTCCAAATGCTGTGTTACTGGTACTTCTCTGACTTCATTTGTTCTCGTTTCTGTGGTTTGTGTGAGCAAAAGGGGAAAGGTTATATGGTACTGAAAAACTGATTCAACAGGTGTATCAAATCTATACTGATAAGTACAGAAACTTGAAAAGCAGTGCAGTTCTGTGCTTACTACTCCTACGAGGAATGTGTTGTAATCCTTCTGTCAACATGAAGAGCAGGAACGGTAGCATGGAGCAAATGTATATGAATTGTTTTCCTGTTTATTTCTCGTCTAGTAATTACCTGTTCCCTTTCCTGACCAGCAGCGGCTCCGCAGGACAGACTCAGTGTGTGCTTTCTTCACTGTTCACCTTATTTTCCATGTTTCTTTGCTGGCATGTGGTTTTTTCCTGCTTGTTTTCCCTCTGCCTAGCCACGGAGACAGTTCTCTGCAGTCACTAAATCACATATCAAAATTATTAATTATATTAATTAGTCCTTTGCTACTTCATACATTCAGATTTTTGCCCTGGCAAGTTACCACAGCAGCCACATGAAGCACATCCAGCGAGAGGGATAAATACAGCGATTGAGGCTCTCCTGACAGGAGCTGGGACAGTTCTCCAGGGTCACACGTTGGCACATGCTGCCAGTGCCAGTTCACATGTGGCACTGCTGTTCTGTTTAAAGTGCAAATGTGGGTCCCCTGAGTGCCTTTCCTTGCCAGTGTTTCTGTGTTCTTCCCACCCACAAATGTATTTGGTGTCAGCGTGTTTCACTGCCAGGCTTTCTAGCGTGTGCTCTTCTCCTTTACTGCACTGGTTAATTTGGCCTTTCAAAAACCTTTGGTCTCATTTGTGTCTCCACTGCTAGCAAAACACAGTATTTGGGACTCTTTGAGGTCAAGCTGCCACTGAAATAGATTAGGCAGTTTATTATAATTTCCAAATTTCTAATGGTCTGAGTTTACTCCCCCACCTTTATTATTTTTTCTTTTTTTTCTTTCTATTTTAAATAGTGGCTTGTCTGTCTCAGAATCCCAACACTCTTTCTTGGTTAGGTTTTGTGTAGCGCATCCTCCCAATACTTCTCAGAAAAACAAGAAGTTGCTTGAAATAAGCAAGATGTCAGAGTTTTAGGAATATGTTTCCATGTAATCCCCCTTAATTGGCCTTAAAGGTAAATACAAAACAAGGAGTTTATGTATTTTTTTATATAGGTCTTAATAATTGATTCAACTTCTTTACAGTAGATTTGTAATAAATTTTCTATATCAGAAGAGCTACAGTAATACATGAAAAAGATGAGAGCAGTCACCATAAAAAAGGAAACAGTGTGGCAAAGCAAATAATTTTGCTTCAGAAGTGCCTGGATAACCAAATTCCTGCTGCTTTCATGTTTTAATCCTCTTAAAAGAAGAGGCTGAACTCTTCTAGTGTTTAAAGACCAGATTAAACCCAACAAACTGTTACAATTCTACAATCGTTAAACGTATGCACTGAAAACCCAAGGAAACAAACTCTCTTAATAAATGTATATATTTACTGTGCTTCAATTAATGTAAGATTATAGATACTTACAGAACTTTTATGTGAGTGTGGGAACACATACTTCTGGAAACTAACAGTGCATGTTTTAGCTGCTCTTGTTTGTCCTGGGAATTGAAAGACCTGTAGTCGAGTGTTTGAATAAGTTGGTGTGTCTTTAAATAGCCTGAGTGCTATGACTGCCCAGTAGCCTGAATGCATTAGAATGGAGCATGCAGCTTGTAAGAGTTCTGGGAGTTGGAATAGAAATATTCTTCGTATTTCCTTCTTCATTAAGCTATCCCAGCTTTTTGTGTGAATTCCCAGTTGGCCGGGAAAGGTTACTAAGCTCTCATCTATATCAACTGCAAATGATTGATTTCTTCTATCCCTAGATATTCTTCCTACCCATCTGTTTTATATTCTTAGAGCAACAAGTTTGGATGATATTTATATCTTTCCTTGGCAATTGTTTTTCAGTTTAGATTACTACAGTAATTCACCTCTAATTTTCCCTTTGCTTTATTGAAGCAATATATATTAGTGATCCTAATCTGTGCTAATGTCACGCTGTTCCACATGCCTGACTGAGAGGAGACCCTACTTTTTCTCTTTTTCTCTTCTCCCTTCAGTTCATCATTAGTAAACAGAACTTATTAAATTTATTTTAAACAAAGACAAATGGAAACATTGTTATGCAATTAAATAGAATATACATAATTGTTGTGTAAGTCAGACAGACGTGCTGTGCTCTTTCACTGTCATCCAGGTACAGATTTTGCATCCTTGCAGTTTCTACTGCCAAAACCTCATTAGTCAAATCAGTGCTTCTGTGGAATAAAGTTTAAAGAATGCCAGCACATCTGAAATGATCTGACTACTTGTACCTTTTGGGTTCCTAACTGCTTGTATGTATTTTGTTATTTTTGGGAATGTTCATTAAATTTACCTGGATACACGTGCATCCACCTTGCCGGTTTTCTGGAAGATGTGTACAGCTCCTACCACCCGTGAGAGTGCTATGGATTCTGCAGGTTTGCTATGGGACTCCCCTTGTTTCAAGCTACTTTTCTAAGTTCTCATTTAAAGAAAAAAATTTGCAAATCCTGCTTCATGTGAAGAACTGTAAGAGATGTGACTGAGGCCTCATTCAGTTGCGTCTTTTTTAAGGACAAGAGGAAGGCATCGCTTAGGTGTTAAGGATTACTTCTGAGATTCCAGAGATTTTTCACTCACAGCTCTTGACCTTCAGCAAATTGTCATTCTCTCTGTGATTTCTCCAATCTTACCTGTATTTTTTTGTTCCTTTATTTTACCTTTATTAGCATGTAATGATAATCTGTCTGTCTGTGGTAGAAGGTGTTATGCCTGTTACAGGATTAGGTGCTGGTCTAGTAATGACTGCATGAAGTATTCTAGTGGTCAGCTTAGACTATTAAGAGTATTCAGATTTATCTGCAGTAATGCAAATTTATCAGGAAAACAGAGTTCTTAAGCTGGGCTACCCTGTAATTTTATTCACAAAATATTGTCAGTTAAGCTTTCACTCGGGCTGATTTTCTTCTTCCGTTTGGGCACAGAAAGAACTGGACATTTTTCAAGTACATATTTTCAGTAAGAAATTTCCTAGCTTGACAAAATATCTGGTAGCTGCTTTTGTTCCGAGTTGAACCCTTGCCAGTGTAATTGCCAGGGCAGAAGATGTTGGCCATGGGCAGTCAGTGCAGCATCATGAACACGCCAGAACAGTCAGAGCAACACAGGAACATCTGATGGTGCTGAGTGCACAGTGCTGCTGGTTATTGTCATCCCAATGAAACTGGGACAGCACTCTGCTGTGCTACAGCAGCTAATCTGTGCTTTATGAGTGCAGTAGGATATTGATTGCAAACTGCAGTTTTCCTTTTTGAATTAAAATTGTGAACAAAGATTCTTCTAAAAATTCCAGCTTGCTTTGGAAAGTGCGCTCCCTTAACTTTATGGTTACAGGACTGGGTCTGGCTTGCTTGAGAGAGGAATTTCTACCCTGGAGAATATAAACATCTGCAACCAGTTTCCCACAGTTGTTGTGAACTTTACTGGCACTAATGTATTATTACTAAAACCAGGATTGATTTTTTTTTATCCTTCTTTTTCCAAGATTAAATTTCATGATAGAATTTTGGAAGATCACCTTTGCCTCCCATTTAAATGAATAAATTTAAACTCTTTCTGTAATACATAAAAGGTGACTTTGGTTACCCCATGAATGCTATCAAGTTCAATTTAGATACCCTTAGTATACTAGAAAACAAAATTAGTTAATTCATCATCTAAATTAAATGAAACTCCATATTAGCATGTAATATAACAAAATTCCTTTCAAAATTTTCATAAAAAGTGATCAAGTGCTGCATTTTAATTTAATTGGGTGTGATGAATTCCTACGCATATTTGTCTGTAAAATTTTAAATTACATTTTTCAATAAAAGGTGTTCAGTTATAGTTTTATTGCTATGTAAGTTCTTGAAACAGTGCTGTTGGTAAGGTCTCACTTATTACATATATATGTGCACCCGTGTGGTACTAGACTGTGTATACCTTGTT
Source organism: Edolisoma coerulescens (assembly GCA_013397115.1). NCBI lineage: Eukaryota > Metazoa > Chordata > Aves > Passeriformes > Campephagidae > Edolisoma > Edolisoma coerulescens. The sequence goes on from VWZW01006989.1 coordinate 2,089,392, forward strand.
TTTCCATTCCTAGATGTCTGTTTGTAATGAGGATTATTAGGAATGTAGTACTAGCAGCTGTCAGCAGTCTCTTGATAAGAAGATTATTATGTGTTAACTTTAAAGAGTTAGGAATGTATAATTCATGGCTACTTGGTGGATTTTGCAAATGTCCCAGTTGTACACAGTTGCTGATTGGAATGACATGATGGAAAACAAATCTTGGAAATACTGTCATTTAGGTTTGTTGCAATAAAGAAACTGCTGTTTTAGTGCAACCTCTCTGTTTGATGTTCGGGAGGAAATCTTAGTCCTGTATTAAAAACACTAAACTGTCTGGGCTTCTTATAAATATTAATTTACCAAATGCAGAGAAGTCTGTGACACTTCCTTCAGAGGACAGGATTAGCTTTAATTTTGCTTGTATCATAGCACAGTGAAGTGAATCACTGTACACTGGCTTTTGTAGTTCTGTATTTCATACATTTTCTTTTAGTATGTCGTGTTTATCAACACACTAACACAGTAGAGGAAATAGGTGCACCCGGTTTGGCAGAGTTAGTTTAGCTGTTGTTTCTTTAATAAATGATTTACTTCCCTGGTAGCCTGTAATGACTTGAGTGACATTTTATAGGCTGTTGTACATTTTCAGTCCTGACATTTTAAAAAGCCACAGTTCTTATCTGTGACATGTCTGTGTACTGATGCATGGGCTCTTTACTGCTTTTGTAATATTTATATAAAATTTATTGGCAGTAACTGCTATTACCCAGTGCATCTCTTTTGAAAGGTCTGTGTATCTCTCCATGTTGACTGAGCTGTTCAGAGGGGGTTTGGAACTTTCTGGGCATTTTGCCACTACTTCTGTCCGAACTTTGTCTGCATTTGTATCAGCTGCTTTAGTTAGTGGTTGCTCGCTTGATGTTAACATGCTGATTTACACTATAATTAAGAATGAGTAGGAGTTTCTAAGGGAACTCAGAGCTCCTAAGTAACACAAAAATAATATTGTTTTAAATACATTTTTAGAGATAATTGAGTGTAAATATTAAAATATCAAACAGCTTGAAGTCCACCTCTTTTGACGGAAAGCTTTGTAATGAGTGTGCAGGGTAGCTGCTGTTCATTATGTTTGTATCACATCTTTAAGACGAGAAACCTCACTTCCCATGACTGTTTCATATGTTTTGATGCAAGTTGTGACAGAGCATATACCCACACACTGAGTTGTGTAATGTAGCTACCTCATGTTTGCCATCTGATACCTTACATAAAAGCAGAACTGTGCTGTCAGTCAGAATACCCTACATTTCTTTGTGAAATAAAATAGCAGTTTAGCAAATGAAGATGTAAGGTGAAGGAAGAAAATTCTTTCTTTTCACCTCCTTGCCTCTTGGTTAAGTAAATCACAGCAGATGCAAAATACAGTTCGGAGATCTCTGTTCAGCTCTGCCCAAACTTCTGGTGATTTATCTGTGACAGAGCTCTTGCCAAGGAAAACATACAATTGGAAGGTATCAGCTTCTCGCAATCAATAAAAACAAAACATGGACAGACAAATTAATTTGGGAGTAAGTGAGCTCTTTTCCACTGGTCTCTTTCCCATTGGGGTAGCTGTTGGCAAGTGAAGTTGTGCTGACTGCAATCGACTGCTGTAAGCAAGGGAAACATGAGTTCCTTGAGGCTGATCTGAGGTTGTAAGGGAGCAGCGAGGGCTGAAGCCATGAGCCTGCAGGTAATTTTTCTGCTACCAAATCAACTACATCATCCAAATTCTTTATTACTTATTTTAATGCCAGAAATGTCAGAGAGAAGGTCGTTTGAGTGACAGAGCCAAAGATAAAGGCTTTCCATTCATGCCCTGGGCAAGGTTTTGCTATGTGTGCTTATAGTAGTATTGCAGCTGAATTGAAAAGCAGTCTGCTTGTCCATCCACACCATGTTTTTGTCTCATTTATTTTGGGTTATACTACTTGCTTGCCTCACACTTGGCAGTGTTAATGCCACCAGTTTCTGTGCAGAGGCGAGGGATCGGCTCCATGCCCCAGAACGTGTTCCAGCCGTGGTTTGTGTCCCACTGGCTCCGTGTCACTGGCACTCAGGCTGGCACAGTGTGAGCCAAAGGCCAGGCAGTCCCGTGGAGTTACCCAGGCTGTTCCTGGCTGAGGGCTGCTCCTCACCCTGCCTGAAAGCATGTGTTTTCAAGAGCTTGGGTGCATGCTCAGAAGCCTTTTGAGTAAGGGACCAAGAATATGGGAGGAATGGATTACCAGCACAGTCCAGGCATAGCTGATGGTACAAAATAAGACATTAGGAAAAAGGAATGGTAGCATAGGTTGCTACAGTACTTTCCATCATGCTGTTTGTGTGCACACATTTGCAATGGTGCAGAATCAGAATTTGTCCCCAAGTCTTCCTGTAGTCCAATAAGCTGCCCACGTTCTCACCATGTTAGAAAAGCTTTAATAACTAATTATGTTCACTGGAGTAGGACAAGAATGAAGTGTGGTTGGGATGCAATTGTGCAACTCGCTGACTGGCAAGACATGGTTTGCTGATAGATGCTTTACTTTCCCAGACATTTTTGCAGTGTCAGTGCCTTGAAGTTCTGTTGAGTTCGTTGTTCTGAAAATATTTATCCTAATTAGTTACTATAGCTAGAGACTAATTGTCTAATTTCTTTTTTTTTGTCATTTGTTGGCGAGCAAACATAAAACCGCTCGGTCTTTAACAGTGAGACTGTGGTAATTAGTTACAAGTGAGAGATAACAAGCAATCTGAAAAGGCATTACAGGTTTTTCTCCACCTTTCCCATTTGAGAGCTGTAAGATACTTGATTAAAATCAGCAATAAAAGTATATCACTGGAATGAAGCAGCATTTTTGTAATGAAACACAGGTGTTTTATTAAATGTCATGCTGTCCAAGCTGGTTGATTTTCCCCCCTCTCCCCTGCACCACAGGGCATATTATCAAATAGGCAGCAACCAAGGGCTGAAGAGGGGACTTTGCAGGATAGCCATGAGCCTCAGCAAGCTCCAGGCTTCCCGGGATTTGGGGCTGAAACTCTGAGCTGGCATCAGCCGATATAAAGCAACACTCGGCTTCCCGCTGGCAGCTGGCCCGAGCCCACGTGAACGTGGCATTATCTGATCCAGGTGTTTGCCATAACCCACACAGCACATTAGGGACTGTCTCTGATTTGACAAATATCCTGCCCAGAGAGTAAAATGAAACACGTAGATTTGTATTGAAAAGACAAGTAGTTTTTTCTTGGTAATCAACGCTAAATTTCAGGCTATACTGATGTGATTATTGCTAAAGACCACCAGTAATAGTGTGGGTGTATATAAGAGCTCTGATATTTTATATACATATTTTTGAGATCTTGTGAAATAGGCAAGTGCACTTTATTCCCAGGTTATATGATAAAAAGGGATTCAACAGCCCACAGCTGAACTTGAATGCTGTAGTGGGACTGGGTCTTACCCAGGACATCCCAAGCCTTAGGCAGCTTGTCTTCTTGACTCTGAATCAAAACCAACAAAAATACAGGTGTAAAAGGAGGAAAGAAAAATCAAGGGAAATATTTTTTCCAGTAGTTTTTGTCTATTCCAGGTGACACCAAATGTAAATCATTATTTATTTCTGCCTTAAAAATTGAGAATATTTTAATAAATAAAATTAGCTTACTTAGAGGAGATATTCATATTCTTGTTATGAGACAAAAGCCAAAAGAAATTAGGCTTCAAAGAAGCCTTCTTCTTACATCAGAGATGTAGAATTTTCTTTCAGCACCTCTGTGGTTACAGTGAGTCTGTAGGATTGAAGTGCTTTTCCTTACTTACCACTCTCATGTTTATTTGGCCTTCCTGTACCTTCCAGGCAAAGGAGGAGCAGTGAGGAGGGATCTAGTGATGGGCCATGTGTCATGGAAGGGTGGTGGCATGTCTGGTTTTTTGGTAAACTTTACCTGAGTGAAACCCAGCAGGGGTGATCTGCAGGAATCAACTGCCTGAAATGTTCTTGCTCTCAGAGAGCAGGAGAGTGGGAAGCCAAGACAAAGGATCCTGCTGGTTAACTCTGAGCAATTGCTAGGATAAGAAATGCTGCATGAAGCTCTAACAAAAAATGAGATGTTGAAAAACGTTGAGTTCTTTCTGGTGAATTTTCTGCCCTAATTTCTCTTATTTCCTGCTGTTAGAAGAAAAAATGTCAAACAGGATGAGATGTATCTGTGGAGCCACAGTTGACATTTTTAGAGCCACTAGATGGCATTTAGACCTGGATGACTGAAAATGCTGTGGTGTTTGCTTATGAGGGAAACATTTTTGCTTTTAAATCTAGGACTTAATGGGGAATTAAATATATATTGGCTTAATTTTAAGTTCAAGAATGTGTGATATATGCAGATATGAGTGGCACAGGGACAGAAATCAAGAGGATCTTTTGATGGAGTTCACTTTCAATACTCCAGTTCTGTGGAATTTTCTTGGGATTTCAGGTGATGGTGGAATAGAAGCCAGAGCTAACGCTTTTTTGTAAACCAGCATGACTCGGGAAGGGGAACCAAGGAGAGGTACAAGTAATAGACTTCCACAGTATTACGTAAATGTTATCAGTTATTTAAAAATAATCCCCTCTTCCTACTTCCCCCAGATGGAATAAAAATCTTTGTTGTTTTCTTTGTTTCTCTTACAGAGTTATTATCGAACCAAGGGAGAATTTCCATCTTAAAAGCCACTACAAGAAAGAAACATAATAAAAGGTACTGTGTTTCTGCAGCTGAGTCTCATGAGTGTCTTGTTACTATTTTATTATGTGTGTTCTTAAATCACTGTCCTTTTATTCAATTGTCTTTACACCTCTCAGAAATTCCTTCGTTTGCGTGCTACTGAGAGCCAACTAAAATTTGTTCAACATAATGGTAGAATGTTTGAGGAGCAGAAAGAAGGGAATCCCTATGAGAGCTCTCAAAACTGGAACTAGGACAAGACCCTCTGCCACCGTTGTGTCCAGAGCCAAGGCGGTGGCAGGGGTAAAATGCCAGTGCAGATGAGAGAAACAGGGATGACAGTTTTCTCTTTTGTGCCATCTCTGATCCATCTCTCCCTTTTCCTATTACCATGGAAATACTTGTTTAGCTTCATTCTAACCCTGACAGAGCAGGGCATGTCTCTTAACTGTGCAGCTTCTTCCTACAGGCAGTAAGGGTCAGACTCTTAGGATGTCTCTTCCTCTCTCCATGCCCTCCCTGCCAGCTATCTCTCTTAGCCCTTCTGGAATCAAAAGACCAATCCTGTGATCGCTTAGAGGATGACCATAAGCATTTTCAGCTGCTCTGAATTCACCTCAATACTTTGGTGTGTCTGTTTTAAATCTGTGGACTTGAAAGTGAATAATGGGATTAAATATTGAAGTACTCTTGTTTATTTTCCTGAAATATTGTTCCCTTCTGTGTACTGCTTTATTTTTCTCGGTGTAGGTGGATTATAGTTTTAGCCAAGCACTCCTCGAAAATAATCCTCTGAATAACACATATCATGTTACTGATTTTTATAAAGTTCTTTCAATTTTCATTTGATTGTTTTTAGATTAAACATATTTCCTTTTATAGATGTCAAACCAAAAAGTTTTTTTGAAAATAAATAGCCCATTTAAAGTTTCAAAGCTGTTTGTAGGAAAGATTCTCAGCAGAGTTTACATTGTATTTACTGTCTGAATTGTTTGGGACTTACCTCTGTTACTTTCATAGTCTTAATGAAATGAGTTAGAAGTGTTTATTATAGCTGAAATGTATTCCTATTTATACAGTGCAGGATTTTAATTTTAATATAATAGAGGGAATTTGCTTTAAACATTTGAAGTGGTTAGAAAACTAAAGGAAAATTGTTATTTTTCCCACTCAGCAGTTATCAGCAGGATGGTTATTAAAAAGGGATGTTTGAATAGAAAGTTGTTTCTTGGAGCAGATCTTCAGTGATTTGGAAGAAATATTTCTGCTTCCAAATAACTGTAATTAGGCACTAGTGATAGGTTTGTTCCTGGAAATAGGAAATATTCTTGATGGGGTATATAAAGTACAAAAAGCATTAAGATATAGTCAAAGATAAAAATGTAGGATAGTTTTGGAATGCATGAGACCAGAGTCTAACTATAGCTATGTGAAAGGAAATGATTTCTCCAAAAGACGATTGATACTGACCCCCTAAATCCAATATTTTCCCCAATTCCTGCTGATTTTCAGGTCAGGGTCAACCTCAGCACTGAACATGTCGTTTAAATGTGGTGGTTGTCCAGTTGAAATGGAGGTTTATGAGAAGGTCAGATTCAGAACAGATTTGCCATGCAGGGAAGGAGGGACAGGGAGAAGGGGGGATCCCTGGAGGTCCGGTGTGGTGTCGGTGAGTTGCCAGCCCAAGGCTGTGGTGACCTGTGCCAGGCTCTCACCGCCTGCAGAGCAGCCTGGACACCACGTCCCTGTGCTCTGCTGGCAGCCCCACTGTTTGAATTTTGACAGAGCCACAAACCAGTGAATAAAAAGCTCTTGTAATAAAGATGTGAATCTTAGTTGTAAAAATTGATACTTGCAGGGATGTAGTAGAAACCAGTTTTGATCAGTGTGTGGCTGTAACACTCGGCAGTGTGAGCACAGCACCGCATTCCTGTTGTGTGCAGGGGAAGATCTAAATGAGTAAGGAACGCTTCAGTCTGGACTAATCAATGGGGTTACTATGGCATCTTGATTTGCCCAGGGATGTGAACCAGGCATGTCCTGAATATTATTCTCTGAGGGCTACTTTGGCTGTCAGTTTAACCCCACAGAAGCCAGTAAGCTTGGCTAATAGAATAGGGAAATGCTTCTCAGGGAGAAGGATTTCTGCCTTGAAAATTCAGCCACCCCTTGCACCTGGAAACAGGGGAGTTGAACTGGCAGTTCTTGTGGCAATGCTTCTGCCCCTCAACCAGGCACCACCTCGGGAGCAGCATCTTTTTGCAGTGCGTAACATCTGTTGAGAGATGTTACGTGCTCAAATCTATCATATGGAATGATGACTTTCTCCAAGACTTTCATTAAAATGTATCTGTTTTTCCTGTCTTTATGTTTATGCATGAACTGAATGATTATTCAAGACAGCAGATGAGTTAAATACTTTTATTTTGCTCAGAAGTTATTTATTAGTTCTCAAATGCATGTTTGCCTTGTAATACTAAAAAGCTGTGGTGTTAATCAGCACAAACTTGGATTGCATCCTAAACTTACAAGGGTAAAATGAACTTGGATTGCATTTTAAATTTACAGATGCTGAAACAGTGAAGGGTGTGCTCTGCACATGCTGTTGCAGAAAGCAGATCAATAGTTTTGGTCTAAACAGAGTAGATTTACTTAGTGCCTCAGGCTTCCCAACGTAGCTTGGTGAAAAAAATCCTGGATTTAGAATGACACAGATGTTACTGGAGAGAATTAAAGCTAGTGGGCCTTATTCTGTTTCTTCTGTTTTTGTATTGCTTTAATCTCTTCATTGATACTGTTCCTGGTTTAAAGCAACATAAGGTGGAAATCTGATTGTTTTTAATGAGAGAGGTTGAAATATGGGAGAGTAATGCAGTAAGATTGGTTGGTAAGCAGCTAATGAAATTAATTTGATTTAGTAGCTTCAAGAATTAAACATGGACATTGACATTATGTTCTTTCCTGTTTATACTGATGTTTTCCGTTCCCTGGTGGAGCAATGGAGCAGCCACACAATCCACTAGATGTGGCTGTGAGAGGTAAACAAGACCCATGTTCTGGAAAACAGCTGAAGGGTTTTGGTTTTGTTTTCTCCTGGAAGCAGGTGAAAACCACAGGGAAGAGGCTCGCTCTGAACACTTCAGACCTCTGAATTTTTTTCCTAGCAATACCAGTTTATTTATTGGTATAAAATGCTATGGGAGATACTAAGTATTTGGTTCAGATGGGTTAAAAAATCTGTTTCTATTTGATGCATTTATTTGCATTAATCTTAGAAGTAGTTATTGGAAATGCCCTCATAAAGCCCGAGACTGGAGCCCTAAATTAAAAAGCATTTGTTATTGCCCCAGAATGGAGCTGCGCAGTTTTATTGGCCTTTCTTCTACTGTAATCTATGGATCTCATTTAGCTGCATGCAGCCCTGTTCTTCTGAAACATAAAAGGAAGGAAATCTCTCAATAGCCTGAAATCAAATTATCTCTCTGTGTTAATCTACATGTAAAACATCCAAGCCCACTTCTTTAAAGGAAAATAGTTTTACTGATAAGCAGAGCTAGACTGTGTTCTTTGGATACTAGAATTAAGTGGATTTTTTTTTTTTTGTCTGCAGAGTGCTATTTATAGCATTAATTAACTCCTCATGGTTGGGATAAGTCATTGACACATCTGTTGCTGAGCTTAAACGCTCACTGTTCTGTGGGGTCACAGTTGGATTTTTTCCACTCAAAATGTGTGGTGAAAGGAGAATTTTCTACCTAATGGCTCTTAGTTTGAATATGCTGCCTAAACATGCTGCCTGATGCCTTCTGGGGGCATTTGGAATGGGTGAAGCTGTTGGGCTGCCTGACTGCAGAGCTGACCTCAGCTCTGTTGCTTGCCATTTTGTTATTTATCTGCTTGATGATAGCACAATAGTATCTTTTATGAAAGAGTTGTTATGAGCTTCTGCAGGATTTTCCAGCCTTGCTGTAATATTTCAGCTACTCTGTTTCACCCGTGACTGACTGGCCTGGCTTTGGGAACTGCTGCCGGCCCACTGACTCTTGTTCCTGCGTTTTGTAGAGATTTAATGCTCATAAGTACAGGGCTGTTCTCAGCTGTAGTTCCCCACACAGAGCCAGTTTCAGTCCCATTCCTGGCAGTAGCCTTTCTCTTAAAAAGGAAGCCCATTTCCCAAAACTCTGAATACCTCAGAGCCAAGAAAAATGAGGATTCTTGTATATTGTTTAGTGAAATCTTGTAAGTGTTCTGTGGAAGTAACTGCATGAGGTTATAGCAGTGTTTATGTGTTTGGCTTATTTGTGGCCAAATTGGATTGCAGATTAATGAAGCCAAGCTTTAAAATACATGGGAAAGAAGGGAGGGAGTGGAGTTATGAACTGTGCTGCTTTTGATCTTTATCTTTTTCTCTTTCTCATTGAAATGGCCCTGTTCTGAGAACAGATGTATTGATTTTGGGTGGCTCTGCTTGCAAGGGAGGCTCTACAGTAAGGAAGTAATTTCTGTTGAAAATGTTACAGCCTCCATGGTTAATTGAAGGCCTGATGCTATTTAACAGTCACACGGGCTGTTGGAGGGGTTTTCCTGTGCTGCGTGGAAGACATTATTCCAGTGAAATGGTTATGGTGGGATTTTCTGTTGTCTGTTTCTGCTCGCAGTGATCAGTGGCCGAAGGGTCTGTTGATGTGGGTTAGGATCAGATTGGGGTCAGAGGAAGTGGGGGACATGGAGCTGCTGCTAAAAGCAGCTGTGAGAATACTTGGAAGCCTGGATATCCACAAGTCAGAAAGGGACCACAAAATGCAATCCATTTTTAAGCAGAGTTCCTTATTGATTTCAGTGGGGGAGACCTTTGAAAAATCAATGGCACACAGCGGCTTTAGTATGCAAGGACATGTGTTCTGGGGTGTTAAAGTGATCGGCCTATGAACTAATCAAGCTGGTAGCAATCATGTTTGGCAAGTTCCAAGGCAGAAGAAAAGGTGTCAGAGGCTTGAGATGCAGCAAATTTACTATTCATACTCCAAGAGAGATTGCAAAGTATTATCTTGTTCATTCTAGCTTTGATTTTCAAGTTGCATTTTATTTCTATAGAAAAACAAAAACTATAAAGGGAAATATGAACGCTTCTGGTGATATGTAAACGTGGGCCTGATTATTATAAAGTGTAGTGTTAAACAAATAGAATTGCTGAAATAATCAAAATATTCTGATTATTTTCCATGAGAAACCATCTCTGCCTTGTTCGGTCTTTTCGTATTTACAAGATTTTTACAAAAACTATTCCACCTAGACACTTGTTTGGAAATATTTGGGGAGTGTTTGTTTACATAGAGAATTTACAGTGCACAGTGTGAATTTATAGAGTATCACATACCCCATTAAACCTTAGTGTGGACACTTAGTAGGTGTGAAGTAATACGCTGCCATTTTGCTGTGCTGTTTTATGCTTAATTAACACAAACACTGATCTCTGAAGGAAGTGTGGCATAATGAGTGCTCTGATGGAGGAGTTCAGCTTACTCAGTGTGGACAAGTCCTTAGGTCCCAGAGAGCAAGAGCTCTGCTTCAGAAAGGTGCTCTTTGCTGTTCTGGTCTATAAATGACAAACTTTAGGAAGAAATGGATTTTTTTTTTTTTACATTGTGTAAAAGTAACCATAGGCTAAGCATTTACTTTAAAAATTGCCCTTGTAAAAATATTTCAATTTGAACTTTAGAGCATTAAACTGAATAATTGATGTTATTATATATATGCAGTTCTGAGAAAGATGTTCTGTATTTCCATAATTTCTTTTCCTTTCCATTTGGAAGTACAGTATAGCTGTTGAAATTTACCTTACTGGGGAAAGAGAGCTGCAGTATAATTAAAGCTATGTAGACACACTGTATCAGCAAGCCCTGAAATTTTGGAAGGAAAACCTGAAAAACTCTAGTAGCAAAGTGCTTGAGTGAGGAATCTTTATCAAAGGGAAGCTGTAGAAAGACCCAATATGCAGTGATTAATATATAGAGAGATTGCATTGGATATAAGAAAATTCTGTATTCTCTTTTTGCTGAGAACTGTACCTTTTCTGAGGAACTACAATATGATTTCAGTGCTTTTAACTAAAAGGTTAATTAAATTACTTCTTTTTAAATGGACTGGGAACCATTTTGGAAAGATTAGAGATGCTACTGACCAGAGCCAGTTCTGTAGTGAGTTAAGTGTTGGAACTGTATTGCCTTTACAAGCATATGTTGGGATGCTTTTGTTGATGTTGCTAAACCCAGTTCATAGTATGATAATCTGCAAATTTATTTGCAGAATTTATTTACTTATTTGTTTATACAGAATGTTTCCTGGTGGATGATCAGATGAAATTTCCTACTAATGTAAAAGCTCAAATATTGCACATTGGCATTTTTTTTTCTGCAGTAATGGAAGTTGTGAACTGCAGCATTCACTGCAATATCCTTAAGATGCAAAGTTCCTTCTCAAGGAGTTCTCCTGTTACCGTTTCCTCTGCCCTTGTTCATTCCCTAGTTTAAACCTTGTTTCACAGGCTGCCTCTGTCCAAAGGAACAAAAAAACCCTGACCAGCTTTTTTGTTGTTTCTTTTGACAGCAGCACAGTGTGTCTGTCTGTGCCTACCAGAGAACTATATTCAAATAGCCTTCTTTGTGAATTCCTCATTGCTATTCATTGATGGAGGTTGTCACGTAAGGGTCAAATTAGAACTCAGTCAACCACAGCAGCGAGAGGACCCAGGCTCAAGATAGATTTCAGCATAAGGTCTGAGAAGCAGTTTATTTGGAATGTGTTACATGTATTTAATATATACATATTTCCAAAGTGTTACTCTTTTATCTGTAGAAACTCAGTTATGTTTAATTTATTCTCTCTGCTCATTTACTTGAGAATTAGTCTTTCTCTCACTCTGCCTCCTGACTTTCATCTTGGGGCATATCTTTGCACAGTTTTGTTATATCTATATAAGTTTTGAGCATAGAATTTACTTCTGTTAGTTTAAGAAAAAATGAGTTTTCTAGCACGATGGTTCCGTGCCCTTTGAGGTTGGATCCATGCAAAGAAAGGATCATATTTCTGGTAATTTGGCTGAAACACCAGAAATTGTGTTTATGCTGGCTTCAGGAAGGCAGACAGTACCTGGTCAAGCATAAAATCTGCCAGGGCAACATTCCTCTCTGAAAATATTCTAAAACATTTGAACCAGCAGTGTGAGTTTGTACTGGCTCTGCATTTTGTGCCATGTGGTTGCAGCATTTTTGATGTGGTAGTAGCTTAAGACTGGCAGTGCTGCCTCACAGAATCGTGCCTGTGCCAAACAGGTTCTGTTCTGCACATTCTCCAGCAAAAACAGGAACTAAATTGGCAGCTGCTGATCCAGAGAAGTTTCAGTGATAAATGTTTTAAGACAAAATAAATCAGGGATTTACTGAGCTACTCAGATGACCTGATATCCCAAAAGCTTTGTTCGCTTTGGTTTCATACAGGATCAGACAGGTACATATACAGACAGGGAGAACAAGCTGTTGTGCTGTGTGCATCTTTTAGAAATGAATGTCCCCTCTCTAACAGGGATCGGTGAAATGATCTTGAGCCATTTGGGGCTTGTACATCTGACAGGGGCCTAAAGTTGTGTGCCTTAATAACAGTTCTCATTTCTGAGAGCATCATGTTAGCTTTCTGTGTTCTAAATTGCCTGGCAATATCCAGCTTTGCAACATTCCATCATCTACAAGACACTCCTTCCAGTCTAGAGTTTTCCCTGATTTAGGACATTAACAGTAAATCTCACAGGAACATGCAAGTATTGATCACTGATAACAAATCAGATTAATCAGGGTGGGGTTTCATTCCTCAAGAGCCTTGGGATTTGCTTCTCTGAATGTTACTTCTTTGTATTGGTTTGGCACAGCCTGGTTTTGGGTAGCCAGGGGGCCACAAAGGTGGTTCCTGTGAGGAAGCTGCTGGAAGCTTCCCACCATGTCCGGCAGAGCCAATGGCTGATGGCTCTGAAGATGGACACGCTGCTGGCCAAAGCTGGGCCACTGAGAGAGGTTGGTGACACCTCTGTGATGACATATTTAAGAAGAAAATCAAAACAAAGTCACAAGATTTTGGATTCTAGTCAGAGAAGAGGAGGAGGTGAGAACATGTGAGGGAAACAACATGGTGACACCAAGGTCAGTGGAGAAGGAGGGGGTGGAGGTGCTCCAGGCGCCGGAGCCGAGATGCCTCTGCAGGCTGTGGTGAAGACCATGGTGGAGCAGCTGTGTCCCTGCAGCCCATGGGGATCCACGGGGGATGCATAGACCCACCCACAGCCCATGGGGGAGGTGCCCATGCCGGAGCGGATAGATGTCTGGAAGAGGCTGTGATCCAGTGGGTGGCCTGGTGGAGAGAGAGGGCCCTGCTTGCAGGCTGGAGCAGCCTGTCCTTGGAGGACTGCACCCCATGGAATGAGAGAGCCACGGCGCAGCAGTTTTGGGAGGACTGTGTGCCTGAGGGAGGGACTCACGCTGCAGCAGGTGCGGTGTGGCTGCTGCTCGTGAGAGTGGACCCACGCTGGGGAAGTTCACAGAGAGCTGTCTCCCGTGGGAGGGACCCCAGGGCCCCTCACAGGGGAAGGACTCCTCTCCCAGAGCAGCAGAAGGAAATCTCGGTGATGAACTGACCAAACCCCCATGCCCTGTCTCCCTGCGCCGTTGAGAAGGAAGAGGGTGGGGCTGGGGAGTGGAAGGTGTTCTAAGGGCATATTTTACTTCTCATTATTCTCCTCTGATTCTGTTAGTAATAAATTCACTTCACAACTTAAGTTGAGCCTGTTTTGCCCTTGAAGTGTTTCTCCCAGTCCTTATCTCACTCATGAAGCATTCGTTAATTTTTTTTTTCCTTCTCCCTCCTCTGCCCAGCTGTGGCAGGGGAGGGTGAGCGAGCGGCTCTCGTGGGTGCCTGGTGTCGGGCCAGTGTCAAACCACGACATTCTTTTAGTACAAGTTTGGAGGAAAACAGTGTAATAAATAATTTCTACAACACAGTGAGAAGAACGTGGGAGCTGACTGTGTACAGAAGAGGTAATACCTTATTAACTAACTCTGTCTCTCTTTCCTCTCTCTTGTAGCTGGTTCTTCTTGAGGCTGCTCTCCTGCTTTATCTGTCCTGTTCTAGTCTTAGTGGGTGATGTCCCAGCAGCTCTAACCCTCAGACTTCGGTACCTCACTAGGTGTGTATTGCTCAGTTTTCTCTGCATGCTTTCTGGTGTCGCATGGGGGGCAACAGTCATGTTATGCTACTCACCTCTCGTGGCACTTGAGGCTGAAAATGTCATTAGCATGTGTTATGCTTCAGTTCCATAGATTGTTTAAGCTCCATTTTTGCTTTTATTCTGCTGGTTTTCTGCCCTGGAGAAGCACAAAGCTGCTGCTTCCATGCACACTCACAGGCCTTCGTGTTTGCTCCTACAGCTGCTGAGCTGCTGTATGGACGAGCTTCTTGATGCTCACAGAAACATCTCTTGCCAGCAGGACTGAGTGGACTTGGACTGGTCTTGGACAGAGCAGTAGTGGGGCAGCTGAGCTGAGCATCCAGACTGTTGGGCATGAGAAATCCCTGAGAGCCTCTTCCTCTGCTGCTGAGAGAGGCCCCTGCCGTGTTCTGTAGCTGGCGGGTGGACACTGCGCTCTCCAAACGCAGCTCCCTCACGGACCTGATCTCCTTAGGAACACACAGTACTTTGAAGTGCAGGGGATTTGAGGTTCTTCATGACTGTTAGGATTTAGGTGCTCAAATCTCACAGAACTTGACCCCTCTTAATCTGAAGGGCTCTTTAAAAACTCTTGACTATCAGCTACATCCTATAATAGCAAAATTTGCATGCAGAGTTGACTCATGTTTTTTGTGGAGCACCAAGTGACCCTTGGAAGTCTTGGCAGTGTTTCCAAGAGCCTCAGACTCGGGCGTGAGCTGGGGTGTTAGTAGTGAGCAGGACCCCTGTTTCGGCCCTTTGCACTGGGGTGATTTTCATCCTCGGTGAGCACTCAGGTTGTATCGACCCAGAAGGGGCCTTTTGATGCATTAGTTTTTCACATGAACAGTCAGAATAAACACATCCTCTTACTTTGCTCTAATTCTAGTGCAACACTAATGTATTTGGAGTCACGTAGGCAGGAGAGGGAGATTTGCTGCTGTCAGCGTAGCCTTTGATACTCTGTAGGTAACTGTTTGCTGTGTTTAGAAGTGCAGCCTAAGGAATAATTTTTACCTGGCTGCTCTGGGTCTAATATTTTCATTTATTGATACCTTTTTCAATGCACTTTAATTTATTTACGAATGGTAGCAAATTGCAAGTGGCAGCCTGAGTAACTGACTCATGAGTCAGTACTTTTTTTTTCTCCTCCAGTCTAGACTGCTGATAATGTAAATTGTTGAAACCCTGGGTAAATAATTAGGGGTGCAATCAACAGCAAGCAAGTATTTATCTGCTAATAAAACATTTGAAATGCAGAAGTCTTTGTCCAACAGTTCTTAAAAGGCAGTTATTGGTCCTACTGCTGTTTCTGCATAGCAATTAGGATTTTTATGGTCACTAATTGTACATCTGAAAATTTATACAGTTCATTTTCTGCCTGTGTTTTTCTTTGCATAGAGAAAAGAAGCACAATATTTATGGTTATAAGGAGGTTAACACTATACTTTCTGCAGGGAGATCTCTAGAGATTTGTACCATTTATAGAACCCAAATTTTCTAGGTTTTCTCATGTGTGGCATCAAGGGCTTATATCTCATTAAGGATTTTCTGAACGGGATCTTCTTCCCATTCTCAAAATGCGACATGAAAGTTAGCCACCAGCTCAGTCATCAACTTGATTTTTATTATTAAAGCTGTAACTGCTTCTGAAGAGGGGCTTCTTGATTTTTCATGCACTGTTGGTAGTGCTTTTCCTTAGAACAGAAACTTGCATTATATGTTCTACAAGAAACCTGTTTGGTTTAAATTTACTTCCTGTAGATAACATTTTGTCATCTTCTTTCTATGTCCCCACTGGATTCACTTTCTGAAATCAGTCCACAGAAATATCCAGCCTGTGGGACCCCCAAAAGATGACTTTTGTGTCATATCGTGGTTGCATGTGAGAAAGAGCAGTTCTAGCTGCAGACAGTGAAGTTCCTGAAAGTTGGGCCCCTGCAGGGATGACTGAGGAGACCTGAATTCCTGCTCTGCAGCACCCTGAAGAAGCCTGTCTCCATTCATTAATCCCTGACTGACCCAGACTCTTTTCTTGGGCCTGGAACATCCCCTCATGAGGTGTATTTGGATCTGTGGCAGCCAAGCTGTTCATCTGCCCTAGCATGAGGGCAGTGATGATCAGTAACCCAGGGGCTGTCTTTAGGAATGTATAGTTAGAAATGCCACCCCCACCCCCTAGGTATGCTTCTTCCAAAATCTGACTTGTGCCTGGGTCTGTGAAGTCCCACTTCTGCCGCACTCCAAGCAGTCTGTGAGCGTGCCTGCACTCCTGGGAGTAGAGACAACAAACAGAGCTGTCTCCATCTGTGCAAAAGCAGGGAAGCACGAAAGCAGAAACATGGAACTTGGCTGCACACGAGCCAGCTGAGGTCCAGAAAGTCTGGCTGTGTTCATGTCTAGCTGTGCCAGGGCTAAATCGCGCTGAGATGGAGCAGGTGAGTCTTCCTGCGACTTCCGTGAATTATATTATCCTTTTAGAGGGTTGTGATTCTCCTTTGCAGAAACCAGTGTACTCTCTGAAGGTTTTATAGACTTTTAATAATCTATTGGAAGGTCTCAGAAGTTGGCAGCTTGGTCTGTGTTTGACTAGTCTGACATCTGGAAAACCCTTTGGTGGTTTTTAGTTTTCTTTCAGAATTTCAATAGAAGTTAAATCAATGCATAAATGAGAAAAGTCATTTCTGCCTACTGGTCTGCAAACATGAAAACCTCAAGTCATGGTTATAAGTAAACATCATGAGATTAATACATGGTAATCCTTACACTGTTCCCAACGTGGTTTTATATTACCCTGATCCCTTTCAACAGCAACTCTCTAAGGGTTAACAACAAACACAGAGCTACTGCCAGGTTATTCCCCATGAAATCAGGATGTATGTCATTGGGTTTGGGTCTGTCACTCCTGCCTCAGTGTCTTTTCAGCCTGTTGGGTGATTTCAGCCATGTTTGACAACAGAAGGGAGACTTTGAGCCTACTTAGGAATTTCCAACAAACTCTGTAAAAACACGCAGTTTAATCACTACTAATACTCCTCTTCGGGAACATAACAATATTATGACCATATTATTATGAGCTACCAAAGAATCTGCACAGGAGAGAGACTTGATAAATGTAACAGTCATGGAAAATGCATCAGTCAAGAGTGTGCATCATCTAAAGGCACTGAACGATGAATTGCAAAGCATCAGGAAGCTGGGATCTATGCTCATGGAAATCCCTGTTGATAGATGGAAAACAAAGAATCTTTGGCAGCAAATCAAGGGACAATTTCTCAGGACTTAACTCTCAGCACAGAACATGAACAGTTCTTGAATTACAGGAGCTCGAGATGATTCTGCCTCTGCTCGTCTCAGACGTGCTTTAAGTAGTTCAGTAGTAAAGGGGTTACTTGTTTAACGAAGGGTTCTGTTGAGGCCATCATTTATGTTTATATTATACTGCTGATTTCATACTCAGAGTAAAATGTTTTAAATGGTGTTCAGGTCACAGATCTGTGGAGTCAGTGGGGAGTTTTACTCCATGCACCAAACAGATGGAGATAGGGTTTTAAATGGGTTGTTTCATAATCCTGCTAGAGAACATATAAAGCAGAAGTTCTAACCCATCTAGCTGGTTTCTGAGTTCCTTTTTCTGCATTGGAAGACAAGCAGTCCTGTGTGTTTTCCATGGAAGATGTTTGATTTTTTCATTTGCATTATTAGCAAACCGCTGCATGAAGGACTGTTTCATTGGCTGAAATCATCAAGCATTTCAACTGCAATTGCACACTCTGCATTTAAAAATGTTTTCCATGTTACAGTGTGCCGCTATAATTTAAAAACGAAAACTATTTTCAGCTACTGTCTGTTAAGTTTGGGGGGGGTGTGGAAAAAATGGACACAACTGTTTTCTTAAACCATGAAGTTTCTGTTCTTAAAAATGTTAAACTTCTCACTTATGCTGTTAAAGACAAAAATTCTAGGTGTCTGTAGAGAGAATGTTCCTCGTTCCCTCTAAAGCCATATCTTTTTTTATATATTTCTTTTAAGTACATTATTATTTGCACAGTGAAATTAGCTCTGCAAGAGGGATGAAAACCCTTGTCAGAGCAGTTTTAGCCAAAAGATCAAAGGAATTAGATACAAATTCTCTCAAAGGTGAGCTTTTTTTTTTTTATTTCTTTGCACACGGAAGTCTTAGATTGATTACTTTTAATTTAAAATCAGATCAATGCATGGAAACATGGGTGCTTTTCAAAGAGCACTGCAGCTTGCTTCTTAGAGTGATCAGTATTTTAGCAGGGTCACTAACGATGTGCATTTTTATCTTTAACCTCTGACCTGTGCCCTCCCCACCCTTTACCTAACCCTTTCCATTTGCCCTGGTCAGTTAACAGGCAGGAAGCATTTGAAAGCAGTCATGGATGACTATGATATCAGGTCTGCTGCCAGCATTTTAGCATCTGTTAAAGAGCAAGAAGCTCGTTTCGAGCGGCTCACCCGCGCACTTGAGGAAGAGCGGCGCAATGTCTCCTTGCAACTCGAGCGTGCCAATCAGCCCGCAGACCGAATGAGCATTTGCAACATTGGCAATGGTCAGCCACTGGCAACTGCCTGGCAGCAGCTCGTACTGCAGGTAACAGCCTGCTCCTTTCACTGTCACTAGAGTCCACCCCTAGCACAGTGTCCCATTCCAGAGAGTCAGTGCATCGTGTGTGTTGTCAGCATTTCATTATTGCGTGGCGTGTCTTCTGATGGCCCAGAGCTGCGGTGCAGTTTGTGTGCTTCACCGAGTCATCTGCCAGCTTGGGCTTCAGAGCCTTGGCTTGGAAGTTGCTCTTCCTCTTAGCTCATGGGATACTTTTAAAAGTATGTGCATACTTGAGTAAAAACCCTAAAGAGGGGATCTTCACACCCTTCTCTAAATCTATGCACTTGCTGTAAGTCTGGTGATGTGCTTGTGATTCAAAAAGAAGGCTGAATCATAATCTCCATAGCAAACAAAATTTCCATTAGAAATAGCTGGACTTTGAATAGAGGGAGCAGCATGAAAAGCAGGGATTTCCCTCCTGCAAAGCTTTATTGTTTGTGTAGGGAGGACTTCATAATTTGTTTCTCATGTGCAGTGAACTGATAGACTATTTTAATGATGCAAACTGGCTTTGTGGGTAGCTATAGATTTCCAAATATTGTTTTGTTTGATATACATTCTTTAACTGTTTAAATGTGCAATGATAAACTACTTACGTCTCAGAATTACTTCAGCTCTCAAACCCCTCTGACACACAAGGTAAGTCATGCAGAAGCAATAGTACCATTTGTGAAGGTCTGTTTCCTAAGAAAACGTTGTTCAATTCAGAAGGAAACTCTGGGCTATGACGATTCTAAAAGTTGTTTCCCAGTTATACCAGACTGTTTTACCATTACACTTGCATTGAGCTGTATTCAGGCAGACTTTACCTTATATTATCTTAGCACTGCTTTTCTATTAACAGCTGCCATGTTTTTGTACATGTAGATGCTTGAATTTGGGATTTCATGTGAAAGGAGCAGCCTGCACTGGTTTGCTAAACTAAAAGCTGACCATGTCTGGTAGGAGCTGTAGGTGGTTATCCTCTGACAAGCAGCTGGGCTGGGAGAGGGGAGATGTGCTTATGTATTTTTATAGGAAAAGGACAAGTTCACCTTCACTTTTCTGAATGACTTTGTGCAAAGTGCCTGATTAATAGCTTCAGAGTGAAATTCCTTATCCACAAAACTGATGAAGCATGAGTTTTCTGCAGTGTAATGGCTTAAGGTCTAACCACTTCCAAGAAAACTTAATAAAAGAGTTTTAAGTTACTGGGGTCTACGTGACTCTTATGGAGAAACAGCCCCTGTAAGTGAGCCCAGACTGAATCTGCGTACGCTCAGCTCACTGCCACTGGGTGAGGGGAGCTTTAATTCATTGATAATTAGCACTGAGGTTTTTAGAGTACATTGTATATGAAATAAAATGCTTAAAAACTAAATATGCACAATTAAGAATCAATGTAAGGTTAGTTGTGTGAATTTTCATAAAAGATACCAAGGGCCAAATTCCTGACTTACTAGAATTAAATAGTGTTTAAATGAAGGATGAAAGCTGTACATTCAGTCTTATGCAGAATATATAATCTTTTCCTCTCTAGTATTCTGTGTCACATTTCATTGTGCAGAGTACACAAAGCAAAAGGCTCTCTGTTCTCTGCTGTCCGTGGGGATTGCTCACACCCTGTAGGGAAATCCACCTCTCTGAGGCTGTTGCAGTGAGGACTGGCTGATGGCTGCAGATCACCCAATTCAACTGTTTGTTATAAGGAATATTGCCAAGGAACTCAAGTAGCAGCTTTTCCATTTGGAACTTGCATGGTGATTATACATAATCTAGTTATTCTGAGTGGAATTTGGACAAAAGAAATGAGGGTTAGCTCCGTTTTATGAGAGTGACAAATAATCTTTAATCATCTTCACAATCAGGCATCAGTTTTCCATGTTGTTTGTTTGTCAAAGTGGAATCTGCCAAAGGGGTTTGTTAGGGAAGTGTGTATAGTCAGGGCTTTGTTAATACAGTCTCTCTCAGCACTTTTTTTTTAGTATCCAATCCCACACTTACTCCCTTCTTAGAATAGAAAATTAAGCTTTTTTCCCCCTTTTCATTTTAGACAAGGGAAAGTATTATATATATGGGCAATGTGCCAGGAGTGTAACAGTTTTTTGAAGTCCTCAAAAGACAAAATCAAGGTCTTAAAAAAATATTGATTCTAATTAATTAATTCTGGAACTCTTATTTTAATTTCTTTCTTTCTTTCTTTCTTTCTTTCTTTCTTTCTTTCTTTCTTTCTTTCTTTCTGTCTGTCTGTCTTTCTGTCTGTCTGTCTTTCTGTCTGTCTTTCTGTCTGTCTTTCTGTCTGTCTTTCTGTCTTTCCTAGCTTTAAACTCATTCCACAACAATAACTCCTTGTCCTAGACAGCCCAGTTAGCCACTTGCTGGTGAGTTCTGCCTATTCAGTGAGAATTTCAAGTACTGGAATGGAACATGTGAACTCTGGTGCACTTGCTGACTTTTTCTCTGTGTGTGTATGCCATTGTGTCTTTTGGCCCATGATGAGAAATATCAGATCTGCAAATGAGGTCAGGGATGTGCTGTAATTGCCAAAAAATGCGTGCATAGGCTCCTTGACTTTGTATTAAGAAAGTGTGGATATTTTTTTCTAAAAATTACCTTAAAGATATTTTAATGGGAGAAGTTGATTACTTGGACAATCTAAACAAATCATTAATGGTTTGTTCAGATATTAGTTATAAATAGCTGAGATTATTCTTTAACAGGAAACTTTCTCAGAGGAGGGGTTTCTGGGAAACACTGTCCTCACAATGAGAGGTCCTAACTGTTGTTGAAAAGTCTCCCATTCGTATTAGTGAGAGTCTTTTATTCTTCAGGTAGTGGCCAAGGCATTTGTGTTTCCTTAGCCTACTGCAGAAGGCAGTGCCTGCCAAACCTCCAGGCTCTGCAGAGGTTTGTACCCATCTCTGTTCCTGCAGGGGGCTGTGAGCAGCTCCTACCATAGGGACAGTCAGCTTTAACCCACAGAGGCCCTGGTGAATGGGGACAAAAGTGCTCTTTGTGGTTAATGCACGTGGGGTAAATGTAAGTTCTGCCCTGTGCAGCTTCCCCAATCTTCTACTGTAGCTGCAATTAAGAGTTTGTTGCTGAGTGTGCAGCCAGTGACATGAATTAGGGTGTTTCAACTCTAGAACTTTTGGAAGATATGCAGCTTTATACATGTGTTACTGCAGATTTTGAAGTGGTCAAATAAAGTGCTCTTTCAGACTAAGAGCCCTCCGGACAAAAGGTCATTAGTTACACAATGAAAACCTTGGCATTAGTCTGGAAAATGTAACATCTAATGAAACTTTGGTCATAGATCTTTTATCTGGTTAATAAAATCTCCTAAAACTCACTGCAGTTTTTAAGAATGTTCTTGACTGTCTGTGGCCTTGAGTGGTGGGAGCCACGTGGCTGTCACTGCTGTTGGTTTTTGGAAGTGAAACTCTGGTTGTACTGAAAAGAGAAGAGTGGTCTGTTAATGTGTAGTTGTGTTTGCTTCTCTAACTTCTGAGGTAAATCATGTACATTGGTTATTACAGTATCCCAGGCTGTGGGAGTCTTGGCAGTCTTTGCCTTTTGATCAGTTTGCCAGGGCAGGCACAGCCCAGTGTCTGAGTCGCTGGTGAGTAGGGCCCATCATGCGTCTTCTACATGTTCAGGTATCTAGTTGATAATGTTTTTTACAAGCCTGAGAAATCTTACTGTTCTTCATGTATGAGGTATTTAGTTTAATCTACCTGGTTTTATTTAACTTCTTTCAAATCAGCCTGCTGCTGCTCTTCACAGTGGGAGCTGAAGCTGGCCAGGGAGGAGATACAGACGTGCCCGTCTGGGGTATGTGCTGTGATGGGCTGACACAGAGATGCAGTATTACCACCACAGAACATAACTTACTACTACTAAAGAATATTCTCATATATCTATAGATAGATATATAAATATATATATATACTTTTATTAAAATATTAGACATGTGATACTTATTAAACACAAGGCTATATCCTGACTTGGTTTAAACTGGCAAGGCTCCATGGGTTTCAGAGAAGCTCTGTCAAGTCTGATCATCTGGGGAGCTGAACAAGGTTTGCATTCAAAGATTGTTTCCCATTGACGTGGTGACAACTTCCATTCCTGTTAATGTTGCGTAACCAAACTAAAGTACAGCATTCAATAAACCTCTGTTGCCAGCAAAAGCACTGTAACAATACTTTGACTTCAGAGATTCTGAAGTGCCCTATAGGGATTTGAGAGGGGTTTCTGTCAGGAAAAGCTATTATCCCCCTTCTTACAGGTAGGAAAGCTGTGGGAGTTGCCAAATTTTACATGGTACAAATAACAGAAATCAGCCCATTACATGCTGGTGCGGGGTTTTACTTATCAGATATGTTGACTCTTATGTGCCTGTAAGAAGTAACATGGGTTGATCTGAGAAGTCTTCACACTGACAAAATCATCCAATAATTAAAAATTTATTACATTTGACTGCTATTTTGATTCTTTTAGGTTCCCAGTGGTGGGTTTGTTGGGATGTTCTTATATGAAAAAATCAACCAAGTTAATAGAATTAATTTTTTTCTTCATTTTGCAAATATGATTATAGCTGTTCAAGGAAAATTAGCTTATGGAAAAAAGCTACAGAATATTTTCTTAGTTACAATTTGGATCATTTCTATATCAGCTTATGTTCCAGAGAAATAACACCTGTTTGAAAACAAACAAACGCATTTGACAATTTTTTTTATTTTTTCAGCAGGTGATTAAGCACCAATATTCTTCAGTATTTATGTTAATCTGAGGTACCTGTGACTTCTGCCAAAAATGACATTTAGTGAATTGAGGGTCATTTTCAAATAAAAGGTGAACTCTAAAGCACACCAGAACACATGGCGAGAATTTAAAAAAAAATACAAGAAGATTAGCTCAAATTGCTTTTCTAAGAAAATACCATCAAGTTAACCTTTCTGAGTCAGCCTGGGCAACAATAATGCTTCTGTCTGTATTTCATTACTTTTATTTAAGATTCTCTGCTCCACACTGATGTAGTACAGACTGCTAGAATATAGAGGCTGTTTCCAGTGCTTTGATAGTAAGACCATGGGTGCATTAATATTGTATATAATGGGTGTATTAATACTTTATATATGTTTAAACATATCCAGAGAAGAAGCAAAAATGGGTTCTGAGCTTCACTGAATCTTCACCTCGCCTTTTCTCTCCTCTGCATCTCAGACAGAATGCAGTTCCATCTTTGTGTGTAAAGTTTTATGTAATTAGTTCGAGTTTGTAGTGCCTCTTGGCTTCCTGTGTTATATAACATATTTGTGCTCATATTAAGAGACTGACAGCATGGAAAACTCCTTTTTTTTTGCCTTACAGGTAAGGTCAGTACAGACAACAATGCTGTCGGTTCATGACAGCTCCCTGGTGTTTACAGTACTATTTCGTCCTACCGTGACAAATACCAAGAAAAAACTCATTGGTAGTTAACCCATGCATGTTCTCCTTCTGCTAGTATTGATAGGTAGCAAAATGTTGAAAGAACTTGCAGGGATAATCCTAATTCCTTTATAAACCCAGAAGAACCCATAGAAATGTCCGTTGTGCTTGAGGGGTACAGCACGGTTTGGTGTCGGTCACCTCACGCCCGACCTGCGGCTGCTGCCGCCCCTGCCCGGCTCCCCTCGCTCTGTAATTGGCCTCACGTTCCTTTGCCTGCAGGTTCCTGGGAGTTACAGGGGCACTCACTCTGCCCTCAGCCTGATCCTACAAATTCAGTGAGTGGAGTTACTGAGCTTCTAGGAGTGACCTGGGTCAGGTTTCATCTTCTGCATATGTGCAACTAGTCAAAGGTTCCGGGGGGAAGGAGGAGGGAGATTTGGGAATATGATTCCCATGGGAGAATGAGTTCTTAGATCAGAATTCAGTGTGAGCTGAGAGATACTTGCAGTACCAAGGGATCCCAGCAGTTAGGAACTGCACCAGGAGCCATTACTCAGCTGCTTTTCAGGGAGACGTGTTCCCGTCTGCTCCCATCCCTGGCTTCTGCTGTGTTGGACATGATAATAATTCCATTTAGCTTGGAGGTTGGAGCTCTGAGCATCTTTTCTATGGACATTGTCCCATGTCTGTGAAAGCATCAGCTCTTGGTTTAGAGTAAGAGTCAGGACCTTTGGCTGATAACTCAGCAAGAGTGGAAGCTGAAGCAGGAGCGGGTGTTCCTCGGGCCCAAAGCACTGCAGCTGGCTTGGGGCAGTGCTGCTGCCAGCCCGCACCCTGCAGCCTGGGCCAGAGCAGGAGCCCTCCTGGAGCTACTGCAGGTGTCAGATGGAGACTTTACAAAGTGACACCATGGCGTGTGGCACCACTGAGGAGCTCCTGCTGTTTGCCTTTCTGCTGGGATGACCCAAATTCCAAAGGAAATCCTACAACCTGCCTCGTGTATTGCAGGAGGAATTCCATAGCAGAAGCCTAAAAAAAAAAAAAAGTTTGTGCAACAGACATCATGGTATATATCATATGAGAGGCTCTGAAAATGGACTCGAGCAGTATTCCAGCAAGAATTTACATTTCCTTGTTCTTCTAGTTCTTGAATAGTCTCACCCCTGTGATTATTCTTCAGTCTTCATTTAAGGCCTTACATGGTAAAAACACAGATACAAGTCAATGGGAATATTAGTATCAATTTCAGCAACAACTAAGAAGCTTTGACCAGCTGAATCAGAAGCTGTGCAGTTCTTTCCAGAAGGGATTTATTTGATAAGCAAACCACTTAAACCCCACTTACGAGAGTTATTTGGGGCTCAGAACTGCTGGCATGCAGCAGAATCCACTCAAAATCTGATGTGTTATCCAAGAAGTGTTTGTATAAAACTTTGTCAGTGAGTCTAGTTTAAAAAGTAGATTCCAAATGATTCAATAAAAAATAAAAAGGGAACCCAGTAACTGAGAAACTGACCCTCTGTCTGGAGGAAGAATGACTTTATTCTTTATATGATTTGTTTTTTTCAAACTTTAATTACATAATATTTTACAGCTTTACATGTGTAGGTTGAATATATACTTCCAGCTCCAAAAAGCACACCTTTGCAGAAATGTCATTTTTCTCTCTGTCATCAAAAGTACCTCACATTCACATCTCACACTTCATCTGTTAAGTATGTGCTGTGCAACTCTCTGTGGGAACTGCTGAATTCCAAAGTGCTATCTAATGTTTGTCTGCAGGACAGCAACTGCCTTGCACTAATGATTGTAAGAGTGAAGAGCAATGGCTGTGTTTGCTCTAAGCATCTCAAATATTTCTGCTGTTTCATTTGCCTTGAAAGTTTCAACTCCTTTTGTTTTGTGTAAATTTTTATTGAATGAGGTTTTGGAAGCAGCTGAAAAGCAAGGATTTTCTTATTTTGTTTGCCAGGACTTGCAAAATAATGATTTTTCACAACTGTTAGCCTTTCTGGCCTGGAGCTGTGCCAGGTTTAAATTAAAAATATTTAAATTGAATGACAAATTCACTCTTCCATGGTAATTTTCCATGATTTTACATTGCTTTACTAATAGAACTATGTTTTCTTCTAGAACATATAAGAGAAACACATTAAAATTAAATTCTGATTGCAGTGTGTTCCTCATTATGTAAACAGGCATCTAGGTTGTTCTTTGCATGAGTCTCTGAGTGTTACAACATCAGCAAGTATAACAGCAAGTAATTATTAAAAATGTCTTAAAACTGGAACATTGAATTGTAAACATTAAAGAGTAGTATCAGGTTTAACAGGATTTTTTTTAAATACAACTTTCTAGTCACATTTACCACATTTGCTTCTTGATAATTAACATGAATCATCTTACATTAAAGTTCTGATTTATTTTTCATGTCCTGCTGCTTGTTTGTTTCTCAGTTCAGACAGCAGAACATGATTAATTGTCCTGGCTTTGTAAGATTTTTAGTTGTCCTACATTTTAGTTCCCAAGCATACGACCGTATTAGTTTAGCTGGGATGTTCAGGAAGAAAGATTTTAAACCATCACAAAATCTTTTTGCACTGTATCTCCCAATTTGATGAAAAGATTTTGTTCCTAATACAGGCCTTGATCTGTCGGGGTGCAGCGAGGCAGAGCTTTATCCCTACGAGGCGTTGCCCAGGAGCCCGGCAGCCTTTGTGAGCCCCTTCCCTCGCAGAGCCTCGTGTGGCTGCAGAAGGGTTTTACAGAAACCCTAAAACCACCAAGCAGCCAACCTGGCAATTTCCTCTTCCCCTGAGCCCTTTGGGCTTTGGACCTGCAGGGTTCAACCTGGCTTTTAAACTCAAAAATTCTCTAGAGTTCCCTTCCAGCTGTCTGCAGTGTCTGTAAGCTCTTGTGAACTAATGCTGAAAGAGCCCAAAATGGATGTTGGGTTATGATGACATTGATAAATTACTGAGTCTTTTGCTAGTTTAGGCCATCTTGTTAATGGTTCAAATTATGTTCCTGCTTGCTTTGTCACAAATGTGGAGTAATGCACTGAAGTCATCAGTGTGACTGAGAACAGAATGGCCAAAGATGGCCATGGGCAGCCTGAGGCTGTGTGCCAACTATAATTAAAGCCTTTGATTTAAATAAATGTCACAGTTTACTCTTTATTTAGATATTATAAAAAAAACCAACAAAACAAAACACAAACCAACCAAACAAAAAACAAACAAAACCCCACCAACTGCTTCTTCTTTAAGCTACTAAATTACTAGCTGAAGAGAATATTTTTTATCCATAGTTGTGGTGACTGGGAAATGCTGCTGAATACTGTCAGAGTTCATTTTAAGGACTTAATCTAAAATGCTGGCACAGTGGCAGTTTTAGAATACTGTAGTTAAAGATTGAAAAGAACTATAGTGTCTGTGTTTCTAACCCATCTCAATTAGCTTTTCTTCCTTTTTGCAGTCTTATTTTCATATGTAACTATTTAAAATACAAGAAACCTGCTCTGGAATAAATTTCCTACACAGAGACCTTAATTCTGCCTTCAGAAGGGACTGCAAAACAGCTTCAGGTTTTGGTTTGAAGAGGACAGTAATTACCATGAAAATGGGTAGATTGTGCAGACAGTTATCAGTCCAGTACATCATGGCAAACCACATTTTTGCCTTCTGGATGAGAGAATGACGTGTTAAGCTGGTACCTTCTGAGCAAGTGTTTGTAATCTGCAGCATGAAATACAGCACAAATCGTCTGGAAAATCCACAAACCAAAACAAAATCGAAGAAACGAAAAATGGTTAATACTGGGTCTTTCTTTCCTGCATTTGAGTCTTTGTTTTCCTTTCCAATAACTACAGCATGAAATTATGGTCACAGTACCAACCTTAAACTTGATTTGTTTTCCTTGCTGTTGTCATTCTGTTATAAATGTCATGGTAATTTAATTTTTTTTTTTTTCATAAACTGGAGGAGGTTTTTTTTATCTCTTTAAAATGTAGTTGATTCTTACCTAAATGAAGCTCCTGGGAAGAAACATAGGTCATTCATTCAGCTACGACCTATATGCAGTGACAGGTAGCTTCCTCTGTCCTTTGTTTCTAATGTAAGCAGTGCTGTCACCAGACTGTCCTTGTTCTCAACCTGTCATATGACAACTTAGATGAAATGGAGTTGACTGATATTAGATGTAGCAAGATGGAAGATGTGTTGGTATACAAATTAAAATCCCCTGAACTTACTGAAATGCCTGATGGTGTCAACCTATAGAAGGTGTCTGCTCCTCTTTGCTGTATTGTTCTTCAGCCTTGTGATCCTTTAGACCTCTTTTTAATACTGGCTTCTTAAATTAAGATGACACCTAAAATCATCCTCCATATAAATACAATAGCTCCCTGATTGAGGCAACCTGGCTTTGTCTCCATTTCTAACTTGCAGTATGGGAGCAAGAAGATTGTCAAAACCATGTTCATGGCAACGTTAGAAATATCTGGGTGGATGTGTCCTACTAGAGTCACGCAACCATTTTGGAGCAAGTACAGATGCTTTGGAAGGGCTCCTGTAACTTTTCAAACACATTTAAAAATGATGATAATGCTAACAGGAAAAGATTTCAAAATATATCTCGGAGATAGAATGTTCTGTTTTCATTTGTCTGGATTAAAATCACTACTGTAGGGCACTCTGACACATCCCAGCATGCTGTGCTTTAGTTCTCCCACTTACCTTGTTTATTTGCTGCATGAAATTCACAGAAGGACAATAAAATATCCTTGGCATGGAAGCCCCTACATGAATACAGGCTCTCTAATTCGGAGACTTGCCATGGGTGATGGTGGTGCTTTTGCCTATATGGTTAGCTGGGATTCTTGATTCATCTTGTGCCTTCTTGCTCTGTTGGGTTTATGGAAGTTACATATCACTGAAGCCATATGTTATGATCCCAGGCAGAGCTGTAAACCATTTCCTTTTTACTGCCTCTGAGAGCAGATCAATCTATAGAGCAGCACTAGTGATGGGGAATTTTTTAAGGGTAATGGGAGAAAATAAGAAGAGAGAGTTTGGCTGAGATACTATACTATTCCATCTTCCAAAGAATTAAATCCCTTCCTATTTATAAATTTTTAATTTCTCAGCAAGAAGAAAGAAGGTTTTCACCCTGCTTTTGCAGCTGGGAAAAAATGTGACAGATTAAGAATTTAAGGTTCATTTAAAAAAAAGAGGGGAAGGTTGTGATGTAGTCAGCAGTCTGATACTAATGGATAGAGTGTTTGTTGCCAGAATTTGGAAGTTCAGTATAACCTTAGGGATCTAATCCATAACTCTTTTTTAGGTAATTAGTTCTTTGACTTCACATTGCCAAATCTCAGCATTCAGAATTATAAGAGCTGGTAAAATATTGCAAGAGGCTAAGAGGACTTGAGATGTAATTTGCCCTTAAAAAAACCCCAAAACTTTTAGCTTTGAGTCAAAACATTTTCAAAATTTGCTTTACAACCAGAAGGCCTACAAGCATTCATTTTCTATTTTAAAGGAAAAGCATGTTTTTAAATAACAACCTGACTCCAGCAGGTGGGACTTCAAAATTCGGCAGCACTAATCTTGCATGGCTTGCACAAATACCTGTGGGTTTACAACATGAGAGACTTATGTGAGTAAGAATTGGCGAGTCCATCCAGGAAGGTTTTCAGTTTGGTCGCTTTGCATGCAAGAGTAGCTCCTTCAGTGCCCTATGGATATAAGCTTTACACCGGTTTTTTTTCTTTGACAGTGTATAAAGGTCTGGCACGTAGCCAGGTGCATGGCTAAATTGAATGGTGCTGTTCTGTGCCAGCATGGCCTCAACAAAAGTGGAGCTATTTTAGTTTGTTAACTGAAGAAAAGTTGGACAAGGAGAAGGGGTGGGAGAGCGCTTTACAAAGTACAGGAGACTCGTACAAACCTCATTCCTTTTGCTTTGGCCTTTATGTATTTTATTAATGGCCACTACAGTTGCCTCTAAATTATTCCCCTGTGGATAGAATACATCTTTTCCCTCCAGTGAAGCAAATAACTTCAGCTAAACCTTGTGGAACATCTACCATTGCCCTTGTCAAACTTTACAGCATTTATTTTTAAACAAACTAGGATGAGTTGGGTAATGTAGTTCTGCCTTGTTCTCTGCCCCTAAAATACAAAGCTTTAACTCTAATATACATCTGGAATGCTGACATTGGCAGTAGTAGGAAGGCTGAAATTAGGATTAAATAGGTCTGAAACATTTCTTCCACTCTTAGATGTCTCTATAGGAGATGCCACTTTTTCACATTCCTCTGGTAGGATTAATACAAATTAGCTGTTAGTTATGGTGACACTGAAAGGATGTTTTAAAATTTTCAGGGAACCTGAAGCTGGGATGAAAAGACCCTTTTGTGCAAAGGTGCCTATTCTGATAATTCAGTTGTACCTTTCTTCCTGGCATGTAGTTGGTCTCCCTGTCTCTGACTGTTTTCCAAGGATGGTCTCTAATTTGATGCCAGTATCTTTTAGTCCCTAATTACCATTGTTCAGCCACCAGCTGTTACAGTGTTGGATTTACTTACTGCTTTGGTTTGCTGCAGGAACCTCGTAGGAAGAGGGAGAACCGGGAGAACCACCATTGCCCCTTGGCTGGTGTCTGCAAGCAGTGCTGGATTTTCAGCACTGGGGGTCTCAGCTCCCTCCCAGGTCTGGCCAACAGCTTCCATGGAAGGGCAGGGCTCTGGTTACCTGCTGCCTGAGCATCTCCTCTTGCCCTGTTGTGGCTCCAGGGGGAAAAACGCTTCAGGTTTAGTTGAAGTTGGTTTACACCTACCAACCCACATCTCTTTCTTTTAAGACTTGATGTCTTAAAATATTTAATACATCACTTTCTGCAATTTTGTGGAAAAGGCAGAAAGAAGGATCAGATCCTAGAATAAGAAGTATGGGAAGGTTCTCTTTCGTCCCAGGTATTTCATAGAGGTTCACAGCCTTGTTCAAAGAGTGAATGTTAAAAACTAGGTACTTCCAATTTACTAGAAATAGATGGATGTGAAAACCGTGTTGAACCATGCTGTGAAGTCCCGGTTTTTGTTGCAGAATGTCGTGGATGCAAGGCACAGCACATCTGGCATTCATTTTGGTAATGAGTAATTTATCCAGACAATCTTCTAATGAATGTGGGACAGGTTTGTGGGCAGGTGAATGGCTTTAAAAAATGAGGCCAGTTGTACTTTTTAGCTCTAAGCCTCACCGCACCTGTGTAAGATGCAAAAGGGAGGAGACGGTGATAGAAGATCATCGTTCTCTAGGGTTGGTGCATTAGGGATGCCATTAATCTCGAAGTGAAGTGCAAAAAGTAAGCAAGCGAGAAGGTTTCCTTTCTTGTGCTTTCTTGCAGACCGCCCTGTAATTCCGGAGGCAGCTGCGCTCTCCGGGCAGGCGCTGTGGGAAGGGCTCTGTGCCGCCGGAGCCGGCAGGTTACCGTTCTGAGAGACGCTGGGAACAGGCGGTTTCCCTCTTTGTCTCTGGAATCCATCAGGAGAGAGCCGGGAGGGGGGAAGGCGGGCCGGGAAGCGGGGGAACCCCCGGGGCTCCGGGCGCGCAGCTGCTCGGTGTGGTCCCCGGCGGCCGGAGGGACCGCGCGGCGGCGCCGGGCACGGCCGGAGGCTGCTCCCCGCAGCTCTGCCCCGCTCCCCCGGCCCTGCCCCGCTCCCCGCAGCTNCGGGGCAGCGGCGGCAGAGCCATGTGAGAGGGACGCGGACGGGTCCCCTGCCGGAGCCGCGGCGGTGCCGGTCCTCCCGGCGGAGCGGGGCTTTTCCCTGGATGGGCTCAGTCCGTAGGGAGCCTGCGGAGGGGCTCTGGGGCGCCGAGGGTGCCGGTCCGGGTACAAAAGGAGCGAGCTGCGCCGAGGGAGGAGGCTCTGGAGGCTCTCAGAGCAGCGGGCTGGGTGCGCGCAGGGGCTGCGGGCAGCCGGAGGCGTTCTGTGCTGGGGACAGCGGGACCGGCACCTCGCATAAATGCCTGCGGAACTCAAACAGGTTAGTGCGAAACTTGTGTCCTTCCCCTCGGGCTCTCCGGGCTCTGCGGCCGCGTGTGCGGGGCTCCTGGTGGCGTGGAGAAAGCTGTCAGCGCTGGAAGGGGTTGTTTACTTGTGTTTTCATTTTTAGCTGAGAACTAAGAGCAAGAGCTGAGCTGCTCGTTCTAGCAAAGCATTCGAGAGAGATTCTGCTTTTGTCTTTGTTGTGTTAACTGGTGAAACACCCAAAAAAGCAAGCCATTGTGTTCTTTGACCTTCTCGTCCTGCTCAATAAATCTAGGGAGCTCTTTGACATGAACAGCTAGAAATAGTGCTTTTAAAAGAGAAAGCTTTGCTATTGTGCTTTTGTTAAATGTTTGCTTTTCCCATACTGTGTTCCCTGGCTTTCTCTGATTTTGTTGCTGGACATACCAGGGAAATGACGGTGATTTTTCACTCTAAATGTTATCTGAAACATAAAGTTGTCTTGGCTGTCATCTTAATAATTATAATGGACTTACAACTTGCTGCAAAAATATTTCAAATATTATTCTTTACTTTCAGGTGTCATTGGGTATTCCAAGGCAAAGCTGTTGCAGACTAGATTTAAATAAATAGAGATCATGTAGACTCCTGTAATTCATAGGTGCTTTCCCTGGGTAACCTAATTTTCCTACCTCGTAAGCCTCAGGAAACCCGATAAATTCAGGTGGTGGCAGGGTAGAGCTGCTTCTTCAACTAGGATGAGGTTGTGTCTTTTTCTTAATCCTCCTTTTTCTCCTCTGCCTTTATAATTTAAAACAGAGTACTTTGCAATAAGAAAACGCAACAGTAATATATCACTGATAATACATCTGTGAATTTGTTTAGGCTCATTGCACTGGAATTGTTAGAGTTTCTCCGGCTTGGTTTAACACGCTGTCTTCCACTCACCCATCTCAGTAACAGAAGGCTGAATCATTTCATGATGCAAATAGGATGCTGATTCCCTTGAGGGGAAAGTAGCCCTTTCAGCTGGGCCCTCGAGTGAGCATTTCTTTGTCTGTAGGATTCCCTGGAATCGAGGTCCTGCCTGCTGGAGGTGGCCGATTGCTGGTTTGTTTGGGTGCTTGTTTGTGTTCATGCTACCTGTGGGCTTCTTAGGAAGGGATTTGATTTGTCTGTGGTGCTGTTCATATTGCCTGACCCACAGCTACTGTACCTGTCAAATTACATGCAATGGATTGTTGAGTTTTAGATAGATAGATCTAGTTAGCAGCTCCAAGGGATTTTGGTTTTGTCTGGGGTTTTTTAATACGTAAAGGAAAAAGCTGGAGGTAAGGAGCAGAATGCTAACAGTAAAAAAAAAGTTATATTTAATGTCTTTTGACCCGTGCAGTACAGCTGTGTTCGTGTCTTCTGGGTTTTCTGTGTTGATAGGCGGAAAAGCTTGAGTGAGAGTGGAAGGTTGTAGTTAATCACTTTACGTCATGCTTTTCAGTTAGCTTGTAAATTCTTCTTCCATATCAAAACAAAAAAAATCTCATGGTTTTAATTTTCACGCTGTCTGTCATAGCTGAGCATCAGACAGAGATATGCTATTTTATCTTTTCTGTTGGAGTAATGGTTCTGGATTCGTTCTGAGGTCTTTTTACAGAAAAACTGTTCAATCTGGTAGCACAGCAGTTTATTAGAGAATGCTTTGCTTAATGAAAGGTGGTAGTTTTAAGCCATGAGTTGTCAGATAAATTTATTGTGCAGTTACAGAGCCTCTAGAAAGTAATTCTTTAGCTGTAATGATCACAATTAAGTAAAACTAAACCAAATGAATAAATTACTTCAAGGTGGGTGACAAGTCTGTACAATCCATACAGATAAAGGTAGGAGAGATACTAGAATGGGCTTCTGCCACATTAACTGAAGGCCTGTTGTGTTTAGATGAACACAGCTGTGAAATAGTAATTAAAAAGAATGAAGAGTAACTTCTAGTCATGCTTTTGCCAGGAATAGTCAGGCTTCCTGAAGTTCTGGGGCACAAAAGCAGTGCTGTAGCCGAGAGCACTGGTAGAGGAGCTGAATGCTGAAAACGATAAATGTGGCTTGTGAGTGTGGAGGGTGGGTGTCACCTTCTTGAGTCCTCCCTTGCCCATTCCCCTTCCTGCTCATGAGGGATGAAAGCTGTTGAAGTTTGTGCCGAGTATTTGCAGTCTGCAATGGCCTTGGAAGTAAGTAAAGAGTTTGTGAAATTGAGAAGGATGTTGAAGTCTGGAACTGTTAAAATATATGTTCATGCAGTATCGCATAGAGCTTTGATCTGGATCTGAAACCTAAAGTGCTGGCTTGCCTCGGGGCCATGAAGTTGTGAAGGGGAAAGGAGTCACTTTAAATGACTTTTGCCAAAAACTCTTCAGTTCTCTGTTATTCTTGCTTTGGAAAATACTTTATTAACATTCTGAATTTAGGCACTGACCTCGGTAAGGCTGTCTTTCCTCAGCACTTTGTTCCTGAAGCTTTTTGCTAGAGGATGATACTGATGTGAGAGAGTGTGAAATTGTAGATCTGGCAAGATGAAAAAGCAGCTAACGCATTAGTGACATCCCTGCTGTGAGTCCGTACCAGCGACGGAAGGCTTGTGGAAGAAATGTTCATGGAGGTGCAGCATGCAGTAGTATCATCATTTTCCAAACCGTTGGGCAAGTCATATTAGAAAAACCAAATAAGAAGGGAGTGTAAGGTTTGGCATGGATCTCTGTAGGGATTCACCCATGGATTCTCACATATGACAGGCCTGGAACAGGTCTAATATGCTCTACTACCTTGGAGTGAAGAGATGTAGCAGTCTACAATATTGAGTCCTCCTTGCTCCCCCAAGCAATCCCTTTAGCAGCATTTGTGACCTCTCTAGCAGAGCCGGGCAAAGGGAATGTGTTTTGGGACTCCCTGGGGTGTTGAGCTATGTGCTGGAGCAACTGAGTGGAGGCACACACTCGTGTGAGCTCTGCCGCACAGGCAGGAATTCTCTGCAGGAGGGTGGATTTTGGAACTCTTAGGGCAGTTACTGCCCAGTTCAGGTGTGGAACGTCAGAACTCAGATGTGAGAATGTGCCTTTACCTCTCGTAGAGGAGTTTGCACAGCTGAGTCCTTCAGCATAACGAGGAGGCCCTGGAGCTGCAGGACACCTGTGTAGGACGTGGAAATGGAAGTGTTCTGTTTCTGAAAATGCCTCAGTAGGAACTGTGTTTCTTTAAAAGTGCTGTTTGAGCTGTTGAGGTGTGAGGGCCTGTAATGTCCATTTTGTGTGGCTGCCTGTGTGTGCATGGCTTTGTAGCAGCAATGGACATACCAAGCAAAGCATTCCAGCAACTGCACTTCCCGAGGCCGTATTGCTTAGCCACCTGTCCCAAAGGTCTGGAGCTGTTGTGCATGGAGCATCAGGCTGGCTGCAATTTTTGCTTAAGTTACATTGCAGTTACTAAAAATAAAAATGTGTTTTGGTGGTTTCTGTTGCATTTGGGTTTGTTTTTTTTTTAAACTAGTGTCTGCACTCAAGGTCTTTCCAAATGTAGAAGTACTGATTATGAAAGATAAAATGGAGAAAAAAACATGTTAAACAAGCACATTTGAAACTCGATGGACTGGATGTTTATAACAAAGCTGTTCTCAAACATTTAATCTCGAACACTTTTCTCCCAGGAGTTCATTTCTGCCACTAAATTAAGGTTTTGATTCAGTAGGAGCAGGATCAGGGCCACTGGATGAAGTTCTGTCCTTGCATTTGAGTGTTAAAATAACAAGGCATTTTGCTGAATATAAGGATTTTAGCATATTCTCAATGTGCCTTTACCTGTTCCTGCCTCTGTTCCTCAGTTGCTGTAAGTTATTTCCTCTGTGCTAGCAGAATTCTGCAGCTGTAATGCAGGGCAACTTCTAAAAAGCTCCTGCTTCAGAATGCACCACTGCTTGTTCTCCCTTGTGGGAATATTTGTGGATATTATGGTGAGAGATGGGAGATTCAGCTTTGGGGTTCATAAAATCCTATTCTTTGCTGCTGCTGGCTGTTGGTTTTCCAAAGTGTGCAAAAAGTTATCCTCTTAGTAATGCAAACACGCATTTGAGGCCCGTTCTGTGGACAAAACCAGGGAACTGATCCAGCTTAAAAACTGAAGCAAACCCTAGAGCTTCATGGAAAGAGGAATGGCATTCTGAACCAGGCTGTTTGAGGCCCTTGGAAGGGTTGTACCTTCTTCCTGGGCATGAAACAGGGAGGAGAAGTGGCTCTGTAGGAAGTTACTGGGAGAAAGAAAGGGGCAAGGGATGAACAGGAGCGTGTGGGCAGGAGCTCATGTGGGGGCTCTTGCTGGTGGAACACGGTGACAACAGTACACTACCATGTCTCAGGTGCCTTGCTCTGGGAGCTCTGTGTTCATTTGGTTTGGTCAGATCTTCCTAAGGACAGAGCAGAGCAATGACAAGACTGTATTCTCCAGGTTTTTTAAAACCTGTTGTTTCAGTAGCATGGGAGAAGTGAAACACAGGATTTTGCTAGTAGGTTTTCTTTGGTTTTGTTTTTCCAGTGGAGGTTTGAAGAGTAAATGGAGTCTCTGAAAGGAATCTTGAGACTAAAGAAAGCGTGTTTCAAATTCTTGGATAAAAAGAAAACCGAAACTCGAACATTGATAGTTTTAAATTTCACAGTATCCTTTGTGTCTTCTGGCTCTCATTAAGTTGCAGCTAGGCTTTTTTAAATTTGCCTTTATACCTAAGAATGAGCAACTGTGACTGTACCTGAGAGAAGCTAGATGAGCAACACTTGCTTTTTCAGGGCAGCATAATCTTTTGTATCTACAGATAGGTGGGCAGAATCCTTTCTGTTTTATTAAGGGATGGAAACTCCATGAGCTCAGTGCTCCCTGTGTACTACAGTAATGTGAAAATTCTTAACTTACAGTGGTGGTCTCTGCCTCTTTCATGAGTCAGGCCCACACCTGCTTACAGTAGGAGGTTGAAATGCCTGAGTTTTCCCTTTTGTCTAATCCCACACATCTATCTTTAGCATCACAACTCCTCGGTGTTCGAAAAATAAAGTTTTAAGTAAACTTGGAGAATTTTTGAGCTTTGGAATTTCTGCCTCTGCAAGCTAAATCACTTGGCACAGCTCTGAACTTTTATTTTCAGTAAAACTTTCTCAGCAAGACTATTGTAATGTTCAGAGAGATGTTACTGGAAGTCTGTAATGAAACCAGAGTGAGGGCTTATTTTTATACTGTAGAGACTGTATTTTTGTATGTGTTTATATATGTGTGTGTGTGAGTATAAAAATACATGTGTGGAGGAGATGAGAAGATGATGTAATTTAAGTAACATTACTCTGGATGTGCATAGTGTAAGATTGATCAGAAGAATCATCTGGAATGTTCAAAAGTCCTTTCAAAGTACAAGCTTTTAATTGATTAAGGAGCTGATGAAAGAGATGCAGCACAATTCGTTTATGGATGGTGGAGCCCTGAGATATAAACAGGTCCTGTGTGTGACCAGGATTATTCTGCTGTTTGAACTATAAACTTTTGGAAATTGTTTTAGTAAGTTTTGCATCTGAAGATACTTGCATCCCTCTCTTTTGATATGGTTCTCAGGAGAATTGGCTGTTAAGGGCAAAAAGGCCCTTTTGGCTCCTGGGCACGGCAGTGAGCCTGGGCCTTGGCTGGTTGGGTGTGTGATGCTTTAACAAAGACACAAACCAGTGTCTGTACCAGAGTTATGCAGAGATGAGAGCTCCAGATTTGAATAAGATAAAGTCACTTGTTTAAGGAGTTCAATACAGCCCTTTGAAAGTACGTTAATTTCAAGTAGCTGTGGAGAAAGGATTGATAAGGAAAATGGTGTGTAAGACTACATATGGGGCTTCACACAGTACTGCATTGCAGTTATGTAAAATAAAGTGTTTTGAATGGACAAAATTACTTATTTACAGAGCAGATGATGTGGGTGGCTAGATTTCTCCATCAGCACCTTCCTGAATCCTTGTTAATCACTGGTAAACCAAACTAATACTTCTTATTGAAATGGTATCTGGAAACTCTTTTTTGGTACCACTGTCTCATATATTGGCATCAATTCTGTTGAGCAACTGCTCTGGTTCTGCATCAGGTCACGCTGATGTTCTCCCACGGACATCATTTACTTCCAGGCACCTTCTTGGTGTGATCTTCTTGCCTTACTGGGGCATTCAGAATAGCCATTCTGAAATCATGGAAACTCAGGAATTCAAGGTGTGTGCAGTGCCTTGGTTTACATGTGCCTTGGAGCCCTCAGTGCTGTGATTAGGGCTTCAGAAGTGCTTTGCATCCTTGATGTGCTGCTACAGATGAACCCACCGGCTGGTTTGCAAATGGGAAGGAAACAGAGTTCTGCTTTCCTGCCCAGGAAGGGAGGCAGCATGCTGGGACAGTGGCAGGGGTGCCTCCTAATGCTCGTGGTTGGATGAAGTTAACCACAGTTTTTTGGGTGAAATTTCAGTGAATTGGTGGTGCAGAAAACCTGTCCTTACGTCTGGCAATGCTAGGCAAGTCAGTAGATCTTTATTAAATATTGGGCAACTTTCTGAAGTGTGCCGGTTGCGGTGTTAATTCACTTCTCAGGGTGATTGTGTCCCAGCACTAAGAGTGTCAGAACCTGATGCTGCAGCTCCTGTCTCTTGTTTTTCAGTAATTTATTTCTTTTTCCACCCATGTGTTTTAATAAACCTATTATACTTTCCAGTTCTTCATTCTCCTCTTTGACCACAGGAGTGGTCTGTACTTCTGTCTACAGTATGTTTACAAGAGGTTTAAAAAATGTATTCCTCACATTAGCATATGTAAATGTGGGCTAGACGAGGACCATTTCACATTTGTCCTTAGCAATTTCATCTCATCTGGGTAATTCTTTTGACCAAGACATGTTGTTCTATTACCTGAGGTTAGAATGCATCTTGGTCATGGTGACACATTTATCTTGTATTTTATGATGCAATCTTATCACATCCCATTTCTTTTCTCTTTCTTATTCAGCTTTTCATCTGTCAGTGACAGCCATGACACCAGTTAGTGGCACAGTAATACCAGGGCTATGTATTAGTGCACACCGTTGGCAATCTTTAAGGGTAATACTTTGCTTCTAAGGTACAATATTCATTTGAGCAGGTTGTTTCTGGAGGGAAGAGCCATTTGTAATTACATCAAAACTAGCAGCCATCAGTCATTTTAGATGTCGGAGATGGCAAAAAAGACTTACTTGGATAACATTCAGGAAATATGAAGCAAACAGAAGGTGACACTACACCCTTCTCTCACTGCAAGGAGTGCAAAGAAGCACTAAATCATTTTTTTATGTACTGGTGGTGGACCTTCGTATGTACAGTTGCAGCTTTTGTATTTTAACATACAAAAATAAGTATCTTCCATCAGCTGTATGAAAAAGCAAAGTGAGAGGGAGAACATTGTTCAGTTAATTGCTGAAAAAGTTATGACCCTTCTTAATATGTTGGATTAAAATTTTTTTTTCCCCTACCATGTCTTCAAGGGCCAAATCTTCAAAGAGAAAACTGCTGCTATACAGGTAACCATGGTTGTGGGTCAGACTTTCAAACCTTTAAGCTCGTATGGACTACCTGCAGATATGATTAGAGATCAGTTAAAAAGTGCTGCATCAATCTGCTGAATAATTTGGAAAACCTGACTGCTGTTTTTGATGTGTAAATAGGAAGTGAAGCATCTGCCTGCAGTTTCTCTAAATCTCATGTCACACACTGTTAATCCATTAAGTTTTTCTGCTTCTTGGTTTTTGAGACTCCAGTCAAAATCATCTTTGTTTCATTTACATGGGATCAGTTCTATTTTTCTTTTTCCCCACAAAGCTGACACTTTAAAATTTCAGCTCAACAGTGCCAGCGCAAACTTCACAGTACTCAAATAAAATGTAATTTTCTTCCTTTGCTCCCTCCACCAAGAGGCATAGCAGATAATGTGTAACACCCATGCCTAGCTTGGCTGAATTCCAGAGCCCTTCCAGAAAAAGAGACACTGGTAAAATCAGCATCTGCCACGTAAATCAGGATAGTAAAGGAAGAGTCATGTCCACAGCAGCTGAAGTGCTGTGCATGCTTGCATAAATATGCTGCAAATGTGTGGGTGTATTTCATGAATTGTTGCTCTTTGTATTTTCTTGTTCAGAGAAACTTGGCTGAGGTACATTATGTGGATACTGTTTTGGCAACTGTAATCACAAAAATATTTATAAGTCTGTTGGGTTCTTCCCCCATGCTCTTATCCCTCCTTCCTGTATTTAAAATTCCCTTAAGTGTTTTGTTTTATTCTTCTAAAAATTCATAGTTTAAAGGGACAAGGCAAATTAGTTTTCTCCTGATTGTAAATTACAGATAAATGTTTTTGAAAAATGGCTTTTAAATTTAAGTTAATGATTGAAACACAACACTTAAACTACATCCTTTCTTAATATTTCCTGTGGATTTTTGAATGGCAAAAATTTGGGAAAAGGTACCTTTCTTCCCTCTTAAAATACAGCTCCCATCTTCTCCTGAGGTAGAACGTCAAGATGGCTTTGTTGAGCGCTTCACAATATACCCCAAATAGATACCCTCTGTTTTGGGGTTCTGCCCTGTGGTATTTCCTGTACTGGTGGTGGGAATGCAGCCCTGAGTGCCCCGGGGATGGTGTGGGCTCCTGGTCCCCCCCAGCCTGAGCACGGGCTGTTCACGTTGCTGGGAAGCAGCTTTGGGACACGCGGTGTGTGGGGGAGGTGATGGGAGGTGATGAAGGCTGACTTCTCTGTTGGACAAAAGAAACTCAGATATTGGCCCTGGCAACTCTTGAGGTTCAGTTTCTCAGAATTGTTGCCTGGTTGAGCAGTGCACTTCAGCCTGGGGTTACAGTGCCACTTCTCAGTTTTTTATCTTGTTCCTGAATTTCTAGACTTGGTTCTCATAGTGCCCCCAGCCATTTAGAGCTGGTGTTCTTCAGAACTCGTGTCTCATTAACTCTGGAGAAGTACAGTCCAGATTTTGGCTACAGGTAGGTCTAGGACTTTATAAAATTATGTCTTTGGATTTAGCTGAGAATGGAAGGAAAAGGAAGAGTGTCATGAGTGGATCAATTGCATTGGAAATGAAAGAGTTAAGAGTGGAAATCTGATTGCCCAGCTGAAATCTCAATAGGAACTTGTGGTCTCTTGAGAGAAAATGCCATTCAGCACCGTTGCACAGAGTTATTTCATTCTTAATTTTAATTGACATGTCCCAGAATGCAGCCTTCTCTGACGAATCCGGGCTGCACAGAGGCATTGAGTCTCAGTCTCTGTGTGGGCGATTGCTGTGTTTCAAATTCAGGTCATCATTAATTTCCCTTT
The DNA here is from genome assembly GCA_013397115.1 of Edolisoma coerulescens. Lineage (NCBI taxonomy): Eukaryota > Metazoa > Chordata > Aves > Passeriformes > Campephagidae > Edolisoma > Edolisoma coerulescens. The sequence goes on from VWZW01006989.1 coordinate 2,130,816, forward strand.
GATACCAGCATCCTTTCTGCCTACCTTATTCACTCAATAGGTTGATGAAATTTGAATGAATCTTCCCCTAAGTAAGATGTTGGTCACCTCCTGGGATTTCAGCGTAATAATCTTGCCCTGCTCTTTTTATCTTGTATGACAGTTTTAGCCTCTTGCCTTGTTGACAACGGTGTCCTGTGCAATTTCAATAACAGGAAAGTAATTATTTTATTCTTGTAAAAATAGCATAGATGTTTCAACTTTATTGGGGGGGAACCTCAAGCAAAAAGTTGTCCTGGTATAACATCAATTTTTCATAAGTCTCCTGGGTTTAATTCAGATGCATTTAGTTACAAATCCAGCAAGAGTGGCAGAACCATACAGCTCCATCCTGTAGTTGTTGTGAGGGGTAGAGATATCTGCCTTAAGTATTTCTTTAATATTTTATGTCTCCAGTACTGATTGCATTTTTCAAATAAGATGTATGATTGACCAGTATTTGGATTATCCCAGAATTCACAGAACTTTCTTAGAGCTTTTGTCTCTGCTTTGTGTCCAATAGGCAGCAGTTTAAAGAAATGTTTTGCAAAGAGCCTAAATGCACACAGTAGCCACAAATGCAGTGGAAAACGTGCTTCAGAATATCAGCTTGTGATTTAATTTGATTTTAACCTGTAGATGTGCAGATGAGGACAGCTGCAGGTACATCTGAAACATTGAAGGTTTCATTGGAGTGTAGACTTGACTCCCACTCCAGCTTATGGATAAATGTCAGTGTTACAGGTCTAAATACCTTAAAAATACAAATTTCCAGAGTAGAATTTGTTTCTAGTTACATTTCTATGTTTTCTGTTATTCATCCTCTTTGTCTTCTCAGCTGTGTAAGCTGGTATTGTTTTGCTGGCATACAAGGTGTAGTAGCTATGAGAAGAGAGTCTACATTATCTGTTGGATTTTTGCATAACATCAGCTCCTTCATGGAAATCATGTAGTGTTTGATGGTGGTCATGGTGATGATCAAACTTACTGCATCTGTACAAGAATGTTCGTTTACAAAGGGTCACTCTCAGCCTTAAGGACATTAAGTAAAGTCTTCTCAAGGGTTTGGAGTGGTAATGAAGGTAGACTGAGGAGGACAAAGGGCATGATATGATGCATTCTTAATTGTTTATATTTTCCCTCTGAGCATAAATAGGATCTCCTGTGTTTTAACATAGGAAATGGTTTTGTATTTTTACTACTTACCAAGGTTGAAGTAAGCTATTGTGAGTTACCTTCCTAGAAAGCCTGAGCGTTGCTCCTTGTGTAGTTCCACACTTAACACAAATCAACAGTAGCCAGTTGTCTAGCAATTTTCTGATAAGATTTGAATGGCCCTAGATAAAAGGAGACAGAGCTTCCTGAATTGAGGGATGGGTCAGCCGTGGTGTCCAGACAGTGCAGTTCAGTGCAGTGCTCCAAGTGATGGCTGGAACTGAGCATGCAGTTCATGGCCACTTCTCCTGCTTCAGCCTGTCCCTAGGCTGACATGAGTTTCATAAACTCACAGCTAGAGCCTATAACCTCCATCACACTTTTTCCCCAAATCTTGATCTGTCACACACTGCACCTGGAATATTTCCTGGATGCAAACCTTCCCCTGCTCTCTGGTTGGCAAGCAAGTGAATTTTACTGCTGGTGTGCTGTATGAGGTCCTATAGAACTTGCTTTTGCCTGATGTCAGTATGTTTAGGGTAAAGCAAGGCATGCAAATAATTATCATCTCTGATTGGGTGCTTCTTAGGAGAAATTATCACTGCTGGCCTAATTTTCCTGTAGTTTTTCTGATGTAGGGTTTGGAACAGGAAGGGAGCCTACCCAGGCTTTGTCCATGGGTGGTTTCTTGAGCAGGTGCTGTGATCAGATGAAGTGTGTGAAAATTCAGAAGAGAAATGAAGTTTAGACCTGTTACCTGGTCTCTTTCTGGTATTCTAATTTTTGAAAAATACCTTTGCTTGATTTTTAAGCAGGTGAATTAAAAATACTGTATATAATGTGTTTATACTCTTGTACAGCTGCCTGCCTGCCTTAGCTGGGGTGGGGGCTTTATTAATAATTAAACCATGGATTTGTTTGGGTTTGTCCAGCCTCAGCACAGAAACAGCTTGCTGAAGTTGCTGACTGGAGGTAAATATGAGAGCTTTGTTCTCAGCAGAATCCTTCCTCTTATGCTGTTTCCTCAAAAACCTTAAGGTTGCAGAACCTCTTGGTGTGTACATGTGTCTGTTCTTAAACTAGAATGTGCATAATATTACAAATATACTTTACAGGGACTGTGCCATGCAAATTTGGAATGTGTCCCTGTGTGTTTTGGTTTTTCTTTCTTAAACTTTCTTTCTTTCTTCCCTGCCCCACCCTTATGCTAGAGGTTTGGCGGAAAAAACCCAAAGCCCCATGTTGTTCATGTGCACAGTCTGTTATTCAATCAACGTGCATATTATCAATGGTCACATGCTTTGCTTAAATATTTTATAAGATCATTGCACTATATGCTAACCCTGCCTTGTTTCTGTTGTCTGATTGTGCATTTCCGCTTAGACCTAGTTAGTAATCTAGACAGGCTTGAAATGTGTAAGCTTTTAGCAGATACTTGATTTCAGACATGCTTTGTTCTAAAAGTTCCCCTTTGTTGTGCTCAAATGACAGAGCTTTGAGTAGTAAGGTTTTTTTTTCTTGTCTTCTGATTGTACAATGCTGAAGTAATCTCTTATCTGCAAAGAATCTCCTGCCCCCTCATGCCTCCAACATGAGACAAAAGCCATGCAGGTGCATGCCAGAGGATTGGATTAAATATGAAGGCAGGTTTCAGATGCAGGTTCAAGGTGTCCTGTCCCAGCTGGGTGAGGAGTGTGTCCTGTGACAGCAAAGTCTCTGCACAGGCACCTCTGTGCCCCCTGGCAAGGCAGGGGCTCTGCAGTGCAGGGGAGCTCTCTGCCCTCCTCAGAGGTGAAGTGCCTCTCTTGCTTTGTTCTTCAGCTTTTGGAACATTGCCCTTTCTAGGATAAGGCCACAGGGTAGGAGAATAGAGAAATGCTGAAAAGAAAATAATAGGAGCTGTTGGAACTAATCTTCTCTGGGCTCTGAGTGGAGAAAGGTCTGCGTGGTTTCTGCCTGATCTGAGCGCAGCCGCGTGCGCTGCACTGCCCTGCTGGTACTTCTGGTCTGGTGTCAGGAAGGCAGAGCTTGATCTCTCCGCTTTCCACTTCTCTCCCTAAGTTTCCAATCATGTATTAGAGAAATTTACAGGGGCTTTGTCACTAAACTTGACAGAAATAGGTCTGGACTATCTGCAGGGTCAGTAGACATTAAGACTCCTGAGTAGGGCTCCACAGTGGCTGATGTTGTGAGCAATAATGATGATCCCTGGTTTTTGTGGGGAGGGATGAGTTTCGTTCTTATTTGGGCCGGAACTACTTGTTATTATGTTGGGGTCATTTACCGTGAGGACAAGTGAAAGCAGCTTGTTACTTGGGTTCAAGCTCCAGAGTTCACTGACTGGTGACATCAGTTTCTGCCTTCTCCCCATCCAGGCAGATTTAGTGGAATGGAGTTGGGATTCTTTGCTTAGAAAGTTCTTTTAGGATCATCATTATCTCTGAAGGTGATTTAATTTACAGGAAACACATTCAGCTTCTTGCAGTGTGCGTCAAGAAATTTTGAGTAGATAATTAATCTGAGGAACTGGAAATTAATTGGGAGGGAAATTGTTGCTTTAAAGATGTGCTAAATAATTACCATTTTTCTATATTTAGCTGACTATTGAAGTAATATAAGATGTAAAGAAGATAAATCTCTATAGCCCAGTACTCCTTATTTTGGAGGGACAATACACTAATTCAAATAGCTAAATATTTCTTCCTTTTAGCTCACTAAATTTTCTAAGTGCAGAAGGCTGTTGGCTGTCAAGAAGGTTTGGGAACTACTCAATGCCTCACTTGTAAGATACTTTTGAAAATTTCAGTTTCCTTAAAAGTTTTCCAGAACTAAAAAGTATCCGCGTGGGTTTGTAAATACTTCATAGCAGGGAGATGGGAGGCTCTGTTCTTCACGTTCCTCAGTGATAACTTTACACTCCACAAGGTCCTGTAGATGGCTTAAATGCTGCAAACTGTCAGACTGGATCCAAGCTCTGGGTTATCTTTGGGGTTTCTTGCTTTAGGGGCCAGGGAGTTGCTACCAAATAGGAGCAGGAGGCTGTTAAATGGAGAGTGTTGATGGCACTGCAAGTTACATTTGCTGGTGCTGAGTTGAACTTTCAGCCATCTGGTTGATGATGGTGGCCTTCTTGAAGTCAGTCTTACTGAAGTTTAATTGAAATGTGATGAATGAAGATTGTGTGCAATGTATCCGTTGCATTTTTGTGGCTGACAATAGCAAGGATCAATTTAGTGAGAAGCACATTAGAGCATACTGTGGCTGCTGATTTAGCATCTAAGTGAGGACTGTTCTTCTCATGAAGTGGCTGTGAACGTCAGCATATAATAATGTGGGGCAATGTGTCAGTACCATGGAGACAGTCTGTCAGAGATTACATGGAATTAATTCCAGACAACAATGATGGAAAGGTTAAACAAGCACAGAGTATGACAGAGAGCAGATACCTGTTCGAGCATTAGGAATATATTGCAGATATAAAGACCATACATGAGAACGTGCCTCTTACCCGTAGTGGGGACCGTGTGATTAAAGGTGCCTGATTTAAGGGGGTTGATTTGCCAGACAGGAACCTCAGAAACCTGTTCTTTAAATAAGTCAGGTTACATAGGCAGAGAGCAGAGAGGTTTTTACAATGACGACTGATAAAGAGACGGATTTTAAGGAGCTTTTTAAAAGGGAGATTTTTGAAGGGTATGTTTGCATGCTTTGACTTCTTGAAGCGATCCCTTTAGCTGGATCACGGAAGGCTGAAGGTGAGCAGAGACAGCTTTGCCAGGCCGGCCGATACAGCTGGGGAGAGGGGAGATGAGACAGAGTGGGGAGGCTTTAGCACATCTCCTAGAGATAACTTTGAACTTTTGCTCCTTCCCTTCAAGGAATGAATTTTGGAGGGATTGTCAACACTTTGTTACTGAGATAAAGGAATGCAGGTCATAGTTCCTGGATGCTGTGCTCCGTGATGGGGAAACCAGGGGATGTAACTTGGGGTTATCGGAGGGAAGAACATCCGTGCTTCTGGCATTTTGAGACCATGCATGAAAATACAGCAAGATGCTTTAAACTGTGTGGAACAGATATTTCTTATTTTAATTTGTATCACTTAAGATTATGGCCTGTTAATTGTTTGGACAGACATGTTGTAAACGAGGTAGATATCTGGAAGACAAACTCTTCTAAAGTTCCAGACTCATTTTTATACCTATTTGCCTGTCTGATGAGCAAAAAGAAACTCATGGTCTTCTGTGCCACAGTAAGAAAGCGGTGCTGAGTGAAGTCTGTTTATTTAGCCCCAAGTAAAGCTGATCATTACTATGCATGAGTTTATGGTCACTGCAGATTTGAATGTGGGGGAGGCAATTCAGAAAGGCTTTGAGGTTTGTTTTTCCCTGTTGGCTTGCTTTAGGTGGGGAGTGTCTGGAGAGGAACTGGAATGCAGATTTATAGTTTCAAACACAGTAGGATATATTTTGGAGACTAAAATGGAGCAAGAGAATCACCAAGTGGCTGAGGTTGGAAGGGACCTCTGGAGGTCATCTGGTCCAACCCCCTGCTCAGGAAAGGCCACTTGGAGCTGGCTCTTGGATGTCTCCAGGGACAGACACTCTACAGCCTCCCAGGGCAATCTCTGCCAGTGCTCAGTCAACCTCACAGTGAAAAAGTGTTTGCTGGTGTTGAGACAATAACCTTCTGTGGCTGAGTTTGTGCCCAAAGCCTTTTGTCCTTACCCTGGGCACCACTGGCTCCATCCTCCCTGCACCATCCCTTGAGGTACTTATTTACACTGATAAGATCCCATACAATTTTTCTCTTTCCAGGCTGGCATATCTTCTGATAAATATTTTTAAACAATCACCAAGCATGCCAAGATGCTGAAAAATTCAAAGGACACCCCATTGAAACATAAATAAATTAAAACCTCATAAGGTGCTAAGCTCAGATGATGCTGGTAAAACCAGTCAGCTGGTTTAGAAGGGTGGAAGTTTATTTCATGCAGCGAAGAGGAACCAGAATACTGATTTTGATGGTATTTTGTTTGTTTCCAGAACTCTTCTGTTCAAATGACCAGCTCAGAAAAGAAAGGTTGTAAGGCATATCCACTTCAGCTTCTAGATGTTGTAGTTCAATGCTGCCTGTTGTCTTTTTAAGTAAACTACTTATGACTTCCACTTGAATGTTGTTTGTTAAGGAAAATCTCATGTAAATAAATTGGTTGTGAATTAAGTAACAGCAGGTAAATGGAATAGGCCTTTTCTGCTGTAGTGGGTGCACAGTCTCTGCTAGCTTCATTGCTTAATATGTAGAAGGAGTTGACTTTTTTCCTTTTGCCTGTTTCTTCCAAAGTTCAACTCGGTGCTCTTTCCTAAACAGACACTTTGTGTGAGCCTCATGAACCGTGAGTCAGAGAGAGCAATGATGTGCAGAGCTCTGTAGAAAAGGCTGAGCATCTTTGTGTACCGTTATTTTGCCATACGTGGTCTACGTGTTTGTTGCAAGTTCTGTGTGGCTGTGACCCCCCTCTTCCAAGTGACCTATTTCTGCATTTTTCATGCTGTGGGTTTTATTGAAGAAGAGGCCTCAGTTAATGGCAGTGTCTCCTTCAGTAGCTCTGACTGGGGGGGCTGAAGGCAGGAGGCAGTTGTATCAGAAGGACAACAATTAAGTTCCTAGGATCTACCTTTACCTAATAAAAGATAGTTGGAGTGCTAGGAGAGCCTTGGAGACAGGTTTTAAAAGCTTTTATGAGTAACAGAACTAAATTGATTGTACTATGCCTAGAAAAACTTCACTGTTCTCGTTGGGAAGGCGATATATTTATTTAAAACTATCGCAAACTTCCCAAACTGACTGTTGCCAGTGGCAGAACGCAGTGCTGGAGGGGCAGTTTTGCAGAGGGAGTTGTTGGACAGTGATTGGAGGACAAACATTTGGTTGTTCAGCAGTGCAGTTGAGTACATGCCAGCTTTTAATTGGGGTATCTGGATCCTGCTGATGTTTCCAGAGGCGTTTGGAATGACAGCAGACTAGTGAGCCAAGTGCAGGAGGATCATTGCTGGGGAAGTACTCCCTGTGAAATTTCCAGATTTTAAGGGAACGGAAAGAGTATTTTTGTCATCCTTTAAATGTGACAGGTGCTGATCAAGTGGAGAAAGGTTACAACTTTTTTTTCCCTGATCTTTCCTGGGATTGATGAGAGATTTCCATTCCTGTAGGTTTGGAGAATTCCAATTCCACGTTTCTTGTCTGCCATGATGTATGGTGCTGAGGCAGCAGTGAGGCACCTTAATTGCACCATGGCTTTTGGAATGTGGTTATTGGCATTGTTACTGCCCAGATTAATGTCTTTGTTTTTCTTTCTTGTGCTTGGAAGGTCTACAGAGAACAGTTAGAACCTCCTATGCCATAAGGCTCCCTGGGTTTGTTTCTTTTTCTACAGAAAAAAATCTAAAAAAGGATCTTAGACTGTTTGCTTTGTCTTCCCTCTCTCCACCTTCCATCTTGTATGCCTTGTTTTTATTAAACAGAAAAAATTAGTCAAAAAGTCCACACGTTCTTAAGGGTAAAGCTCGTTTTGCTGCTGAGAGTCGGGACAAGATTTGGGGGCCCATCATCAGGCTGAAGAAGGGTTCCATAGTGGCTTTTGTCCTGGGGAGCCCTACTCCAGTAGGGTTTTCACAGAAAAGTGTGTTAGCTCAGCTGGGGGGAACTAATGTGGCACTCTGTGTGTTGACTACCTCTGTGAGAGTATCAGGAAACAGTTATTCTCTGAAGTCTGGGATAAGTCAACAAAAAATTACTCTTTCCAGTGGGTGATGTCATTCTCAAGACTTCTCTGTGCAAAATCTGAAGTGATAGAAGTACTAAGTCTGATGATTTGAATCTAGATTTCTTAGATAACAACGTAAAGAGGAAAAGCATATTGGGACACCCCGTAATGTCTTGCCCCATTCAGGGATCTAGACCCTGGAGAGTTGCCCCCTGTTCACTCCCCTTCCTGTAATTGCTAAAGGCTCAGGGTATTTGCCTCTGCTGGAATCACTTCAGCTGGGCATGTTCCTCACAGAGCAGAGAGGAAAAGGAGCTGTAGGAGGCTTTTTTTCTTTCTTTATAATGACTAATTTCATTCCTCTCCCCTGTGGGCAGACAAGTGGACAGTCCTTGGGTAGGTTAAATGTCTCTGAACATTTTGACAAAGTAAATAATATGTGCCCTATGAGGGCTGAGAGCGGGCACCGTGCCAGAAGCACTTGTGGCTCCAGGGCTGAAGATTGGACCTTTTGCTGTGTCTGTGTTGCCAGCAACAGTGAGGAGTCCAGATGCTGATCCCTGTGTATTCAGTAGGTGGTAAGAGACACGGCAAGTGAAACATATGTAGTCAACACTGCCCACAAAGTACAACCAGTAGGAGTTTTTGCATGTACATGGGACGTCTGACCTGTTTCTGCTGGATAGTAAAAAAATAAATGGGAGGAATTTGTAGATAAATGTGTGATGTTCCTGTTCAAAGCTTGTTGGAGACAATGTTAGGTTGCTGTCCTGACTACTTCTGGTTGCATTAACGGTTTGAAAGCTCTCATTTGAATACCATGGTACCCCTGTCCTTTCCATTTTTCTAGTTTATTTGGTAGTATGTGTATGTCAGAGTGTCCCTGGACATGGCTGTTTGTGCTGTCAGGTGTAGCCTGGAGTCCTTGGTGGCCTGAGAGGTCAAGCAGGCAGAACTGTGAATGCTGTAGAAGCTGCAGGTGCGCAGGCTCACCCTGCCAGTTCTGCTTTGGTTGTCAGGGAGCTCTTGCAGGCAACTTCCTCTGTTCCCAGGCTGATGGGAGGCACCTTCTCCCTGCAGCATTGCCCTCAGTGTTCCTCTTGTGATGGCGGTCAGGAGAAAATGTGACCACCTGTAACTTAGTGAGAGGATTGGTCTGTAGAGAAGGTTTGGATGAGAGGTTATTCATCCTGAATAAATTGCCCCTATGCTCTTTGTCACTAAAAACCCACTGGCAGCTCCTTATCTGCTGGCACTGCATCATTTGATTAATGCAAGACATCTTCAGGGAGGCTGTCTCAAGGTTGTGTGATGAAGTGATGTTTCTGAAAGTCTGAGGAAGGTGGAGTTATTTGAATAGAAACTCTATAAATCTTCCTGAGTTGCATTGAACTTACTGATTGGTGCATCTCAAGCTTACATTGCTCTTCATAGTGTACCTAATGTTCCAAAAAGTGAAGATAAAAAAAATCTGTGCAATTTTAAGCAGCTTTTGGTGTCTGAACTGCTCACTGTCAAATTTGCACCATGTCCTATCAATTTTCCTGCTCAGTGGTGCCATGAGAATGGCCACACCAAGAAGGGAGTCATTACTCACCTGAAAAGCTCTTCTAAAAGTTGATTTGTAACTGGAAAAGTTGCTCTTAAAGAGGGGGAGGGAAGAAGAGAGAAATACCAAATGCTGTCAGCTGGTTGCAAACAGAAGGCTTTATTTACTTTAGATAATCCCCTTTTCTGTCTATTGCATAATTTCTGTCATAGTCTTGTTTGCTTATTTAAAAAAAAAAAACAAAACACCAACACAAAATTAACAGTAAAATGAGGTGGCTTTAGTGAGTAGTTTTCTCCCAGGGATGATATTCTAGATTACTTCAAAGATGTGTCCTCAATATTGAATTTTGGGTCTATACAGTAAACTTTATTGATTGTTTGAAATGGATTGGTTGGGTGCTGTTCTCTGGGTAAAGCACGTCAGCTTTATACAAATTCTAATGCTCTTGGCTAGGACTGAATGGAAGTTACTCGAGTGAGAATTTCCCAATGACACTAGAGGCTGAAAATTGGCATTGTGCAATAAGCCTGGCTACAATGAAGCAGCTTTACTGGAATACAACAAAAAGACTATGTTCTTAGTTCAGAAAAAAAATAGGCAGATTTGATTGTTTTACATAGGTGATTCAGAAGCTCAAACTTCCCTTTTTACAAAAAGCTTTTAAGGTATCCTTTTGAAGTCACTGCAATGAGTAATTCTTACATTGCATTCACAGTTATCCCAATGAGCACGCACCAACTAAACCCACAAGTTTAAAATTCCTGCATCAGTGCTATTTCTGCAGTAATGAGAACCTGGACTTGCTGGATTGGACAGACTTCATCTGTACAGAAGATAAACGGCAAGCAAAGAAGAAGCTGGGAAGAAATTTCAGTAAGACACAGGAAGAAATATTAAGAGATCACTGGAAAGTGATCTTGCCTGTTTTGTAACCAAAGCTGTGTAGGAGTTAGTAGGAAGAAACAAATCAGGTACCCAGGACAATGCAGCAGTTGGGATGGAGTGTTTTGGTTCAAGACAAAATTTGAAAGAAATGGGAATTCTTCAGGGAAGATAAATCCAGTGAGGATATACTGTTATTTCTCCTACTCACCTGAGGGTGAAGAGAGAGAATTCAATATCCAGTACTGGTACTTGGCCCACGAAACTTGGTAGGGTTGGCAGATTTACAGGGCCCAGGTCTGGGCCCTTGATAATTTGCTCTGACTCTTGTTTTGCTGATTTTTACCATTTTTATATTTCCAAAGTTCTTATCAGCTGTTAATGCTGCATTCTGGTTTTAATCTTTATATTTGAGCATCAGTTGGAACGTGGAATCCTCTGATTTACTCAGGTCAGAATGCTCTGGTTGTGTCTTTATAGATAATGTGCCTGTAAATTTCTTGTAATCCTTAAAGAAGCCATAAATAACTCATTTTATTTTAAAATACACATATCTGATTTGCAAGTGTTTGGGAGCAGTAGTAAAATATGTTTTGGGTTTTTAAATTTTTTTTTTAGTGAAGAACTGTGTGTGGTTTTGGCTTCAGTGATTTGCTGTCAGGTCCTTTTGCTTTTTTTGATTATATTAATTTTTTTATGTATTTCCTGATTTGATTTTGTCTTGGCTGATGCTGATGGATCCTTGTGTTTTCCTGCATCCAGCTCCAATTACTGAGCAAGCACAAATGATAGTAGTATTCCCTGCTGTCAACAAGCTTTCTTCTATCAAACTGACCATCTCTGGAGCAAATATCTCTCCTTGCTAGATGATAAATAGTTTTGCAAGAGCTCATCTGCTAATTCATGACCAACCCCTTCTGCTACTGATGAAATCTGAAAAACATCTGAAAACTAACCTCTGTTCACATGACCATCACACAGTGTTTTCGTTAATTAAGTGCCACTATGAAGTTAAGTCCTGGAACTGGTGATCCGTGAGAAATGGTGTGTTCAGTGGAATGTTATTTTGTTAGCCTGATGGTTTGGTATTTGCCTCACTTAGAGGCTGGCTTCATTCCTTTTCTCCCTGTCCAGTTTGAGTCACTCTGCTTTAGGCTGGCAAAAAAAAAGTACTGCCATTGATTACCTCTGAAGGATTGTCTGAAAACTGCTCTTCTCTCAACTGGACTGCAGGAGAAGTTCTTTTGACAGTTCTGTTAGGGATGGGAAAGTTCAGAGGGTAAAGCGTGTGTTTATTTCCAAACACAGGGTGGGTATCCCTGAGGCTGGAGCCGTGAATCCTGTTTGTGGGAGCAGAAGGGGCATCACCCTTGGCCCAGTATGGGAGCGGCAAGGCTGCCCCCGTGCTGTGAGCTTTGCAGCTGAGCTGCACATCTCCACTTCTCCATGCGGTCCAAGTTTCCTTAGCCAGGAGACTCGCAGAAATGCTTGGCTTCCTCTCTGCTTCTGAGACTTCTCATAAATGAGAAGGACCCACTTCTGTTAAATTCTTTAACTTTTAAAGATGTTTTTATTCCCCCTTGCCTCTTGTCTTCCTTCCCCAGAGGTAGCCCAAGTGTTTTAGAAACAACATAGTCAACTGGAGCTCATTGAATAATTCAACTGTTGCCTGAAGTGATAGGAAAAAGAGGACGACCCGTTTAATAAATCAACCAGAGCTAAAAGCTCTGTGGTTTGTAAAAATGTTCATCTGCCCTCCCTTTGAACTACCCGAATTTCTCTTCTGAAGCATGGTTTTTTTTTTTTCCTCTCAGTTGGATGTTCCCTGCTCTGGAAGGGAGCCTGATCTACCTGCAGGTTATCCTTGCAAGTTGTTTCTGTTAAGCAGCTCTTTTTCAGAGAGTACTGGGGGTGTTGCTTCAGCAGCAAGAGACACTCTGAACCATTCTGTCCATCCAGGTGTTCCTGGATAGCTTCCTCTCTCATGGTTGCTTCCTTAATATTCCTGCTGAGGGCTTCTGAAATATTCTGTCAAAGTCACTGCTGCAGCAGGAGCTCCCCAAGAACTGCCTGTGTCACCTCTGGGGTTTCTTGACCGTTTTTAACCCAAGAAATTAAGGTATTTTGGAGGCCACCGAAGTATGCTTTCTGAAGCAACGAAAAATGACCTAGCCTTTTCATGTGTGCTTTTGTTTTTCTTTACATAAATGAGAATTCTCAGAGTGATCTTTATTTCTTATTTGTGCATTGTGCCTCTGTTACCTAAAACAGGTCTAAATGCGAGATGCCGTCTTTAAGGGCCATTGCTTAGAAATACGACTGTCTAGGGAAGTTCATAAACCTTTTGCTAAAGACATTCTTCTGTCTATAGTCTGTGTCAGACTTCTGTTTAATCCCTTTGGACAGGCGCTTGCCAGTACATCAGCGTGTTACTGTATAAATTGCTTTTCCATTGTTGCTGTAATTGTAAAATAATCCCTCTATTATACCCACCCAATGATCACTGCATTATCTTTTTGCTGAGCTGCAACATTTCATGGTGCCTGGTGGTGTCCTGCCTGTTGAAATGAGAGATGTTTATTAAATTGGCTTTTCAGTGGTGGTTCAGTTGAAGAACTGGCAGAGGGATCAGTTAGGAGGGACTTGCTACATGCCTTGAAACATCGTCGACCCCCTTGTAGTTTATTGCTTTTTTTGTTTTGTTTTAGTGGTCCTTCCTTCAATGTCTGTGTCTGGGCTCATGGAAACCGTATCAGGTTACCGAGCTTTGTGTTCCAGGGACTGCTGGGGATGAATTTGTGAACACTGCTGTGCATAAATAGATGATCGTTTGTTTGAAATCAGGGTCTGGGGAGAAATGATCCGTTTGCTTCTGTTGCCTGTTTTGACCGGAGAGCTGAATTAGCAGCTAAAATGTGTGCTGTGGTGTGTTAAACAGCATTGAATGGGAGGCTACAGAGATAATCCTGGGGAGAGGCCATTGAGGTTGGTACTGAGCCCGGACAGGCTTTGCTGTTCTCTTCTCAGTGCTGAGGTGGTGACTTTTTCAGTGAAATTTTGTACCCTTTGAAGCATCCCAAACCCCTTCCTTAATCAAGAGGTAGATTGCAAGGTAACACTGTGCTTGATCATTTTGAAAAGCTTTTGGCTGTTTCTGTTTTCTGCTGTGTTTCTTGTTTTGTAGAAGGTTGGATTGCTTTCTCTGTAGCTGAAAGGCATTGCAACAAGAGGCTTCTTCCCCAGCCCTTCTCACAAGAGTATTCAAAAGCAAATTAAAAAAAATCCCACTGGGTGTTCTAGTTATTTTCTCTTGAAACACAGTCAAATTCAGATGACTTACTCCAGACATAAGCTAGGGAGACTGAATCGTGTCTGGGTTTTCTTGCACTCTTGTCTTCTGTCCAAGCTGGGATCTGCTTGTGTGCCTCGGTTGGTGAGCTGTCGGCAGCCTGGGGTTTGAAAATACCCTGGGTCCAGGAGAGAAGTTGACCTAAGTTTGAAGAGTTAAAAAAAAACCACAGAGAAATGGGAGGCATCTCACATCTCTTAATATGTTTTTGCACTTCAGCCTTGAGAGAACTCTTTGTGTTTTTGAAGTCCTTCTGCAGAACCACCAGAGTTACAAATAATTCAAGGAAGTACTGAGCTTCCCTTAGAGGTACAGATACCTTCTGAGTGCCAGGTGGTGGCACGGTCCCATGCCATGTAAAGCCATCACTGCAGAAGTCATGCTGACAAAATTGGCAACATCCTGGCTGTGTGATAGGGAAGGATTGGGGAAAGGATGAGTTGTTGTATAACAGAAAGCTAAAGATCACATAACCATGCTTGACAGGCTCTTCTTGGCTTAAACCACCCTCTCCTTTCCTTGTAAATTAGTATCTCCCCCTCACCCCCAGACAAAATACTGTGACTGTTCAGGCGGGAAATACTAAATAAGGCAGAGTCAAACTGATATAGCAGGGATGTAAAATACTGGGCTTCTTTCAGATACTAGTTCTGAAGCAGAGCTTCTCCTGTAAAGGAAGCTTTCACTGGCCACATGGAACAGTAGGAGCAAAGGGCCAGTGACTAGTCTCGAAGTGCTCAATCTCTCGCATCTACCACCACGAGTGGTTTTGTAGCCCATTTCTTCTTCAGGAAGTTATTTTGGAATAAATATGGCTAATTTGGAGACATTTGAGTGTATTTTCCAAAGAGAGATGAGATTTTTTTTTTTTTGGTTTGGTATGGTTTGAAACTCCATTTAAAGCTAAGCCTGCCAGTTTTCCCAGATCAGCTTTAATTTTATATTCCCCACTTGCCTTACCAACAGCAAGATATGTTATCGAACGTATGACCAGGCCAAGTCAATAAATTCTAAATGCATCCTAAATTATTTTCTGGCTGCCTTGCACATTTTTATGAGGTTGTTGAAAGGCTCACTTGATGCGTGTTCAGATGAGCAGAGGAAATTAAATTGTTTTCCCCTTTCTTTCCTCTTCCCTCCCCGTGACAGAGTGATGTGCTTTGGCTTGAAATTACAAAATGTCTTTTAAAGATCTCTGAAGTAGACAACAGAATTGGTCCCAGTGGTCCTTTTTCAAAAGGATATCTGTAAATGCTTTTTTTTTCCTATTCAGAAACTGAAAAGCTGGTGGGATTTTTTTCCCCCCATGAAATATTACTCTGCTACTGAAAGACTGTCCTTGCCTAATGGAAAATCCTTTATGTTAATATAGGACAAAACATCCAAGGTGTGTGATTTTCCTGCTGTATCATTGTGATGCAGCCACGTTATTTTTGCATTACCATATTGAGGAATCAAGCACATGAGGAGGTGATGATGTGTTCTAGTGAGTGGTTTGCCGGTGGCTGTGTCCAGCCAGAAGCTGGCTGCAGCACAAGCCTGGTGTCCTCTCACGCTGCTGGGTGCAGCCACGCATCTGCTTGGGTTGCTTCTGTGGAAACTGGTTCCAAAACACTTTGCTCCGTCTTTCATCGCCTCCGTAGATCATGGTTGCATTGCTGGTGCTTTCCTGTGCATAGGAGATGAAATCTGTTTCCATAAGGTCTATTTGGTTATTATAAGCAAAGTAATAGGCTTGTGTTCTTTCCAGGTGCGCATCTGCTTATGCTGGTGGGAGGAATACCAGGCATCAGGAGAACTTGAGGGCTTTTGAAAACGTTGCCCAATAAACTAGGAAAAAAGCTTAGAAGTAATCAAGCCACTAAAACTAGGGCTACCCAGTGATTTATTTCATCTACATCAAATTAGCTTTAAATCAAAGAAGTTTTATGGGTATCATTCAACCACTACATAGTAAGTTACTCATAAAGCCACTCTTTTGACCAAGAAAATGGCTCTTTCCTATAGACACCTGGTCCTGGCCTGTTAGTCTGTCAGAATGACTGCCGTTCTTGTGCTTGGCTGTTCGACAGCCCAGGGAGATACTTGGACAGGTTTCTGTAGGTAACCCCTGGCATCCTTCAAGTGCAAAAACGTTTAGTTTCAAAGCTCAGGATGTGTCTTCATGCTAAGGTAGTGGAGCGATTTGGATGGCTCAGCTGGAGAGCAGTTGCTGTGTGTTTGTGGGAGAAGAATGTGGCATTTTTAAGGGAGAAGGATGATGCTGCTGGAAGGCCAGCAGCTCTTTGGCTGCCTGCCCTGGAGCCTGCCAGCAGATCCTGTGGCACCAGCCAGCCTCACCAGCACAGCAGATGGACAGACCAGCGCCGTGGTGAGCTGTGCAGAAGCAAGGAATGATGGCCTATAGTGAACCTCATCTATTGATTAATTAACATGGAAATCAGCAGCAAGGGTGCAACGAAGAAAAAACAGTTTTCCCCAGAAGGATCTCTATAAAGGGAGTGAGCTGGTGAGCCACAAAAAGGACTGACAAGGCTTTGTAAGAGAAGGATGTAAGCGTGTGTACAACAGACAGTCAAAATTGGCTGTAAGACTAGAAAATTTACAGGATGGTGCTCTGTTTTCCAGCTCACGTTCACATGACTGAGATACTTCTTCAGGATTCGTACTTGTTACAGCAGCCACGCTTTTCTTACTGTCCATGTAAAGAAATAGCTGGGTTCAAGATTTGACCTATGAGTATATGTAGAGCTGGCTTCAGTTTGGAGACTAGAGAACTTTTTTAATTTTCTGAGAAAAAGCTTTTTAAAAAGCGCATGGATGATCTGCAAGAGCAGGAAATACTTGAAAAGTTTATGTTAATGTTAAGATTGAACTGAGGGACTTCAATCCATTGAAAAAGGCTATCCTCACCATGGAGGAATAAGAAATAAGTTTCTGAAATACTTAATCTGCCTTTGTAGATACGGAGTTTTCATTTGCTTGCCAACTAAAAGGTAAGAACTTCTCTAAGCTGGGTTGTTGTCTCCTTTGTAGTTTGCTTTTTGCCTTGCTTTGTTTCTAGCCTATATTAAAGAGTCCAAGAGATGATTGTGTTGATACTTCCCAGGAGGAAAGAAGCTGCTATTAATACAGCGACTTCAGCAAAAATTTAGATTAGGCTTCATGGAATTGAAACTGAGGCTCTACAAATAACCTGAACACTTACAGCTTATAAAGCTTCTTGTAAAGAAGATAAACATGTGTCTCTGCCTCTATTGATGGATGCCATTGGGGTAGTTTCTGTACATCCCTGTTTCTCAGGCTCTCTGTTACACCGTTGAAGGAGTCAAGAATCCCACTTTGTCATCCTGTTCCCTATACATCTCTTAAAATGAGCAATCCCTAGGACACAGTGCAAAGTATGCTAAGAATAGCAGTGATGGACAGCAAGTTGCAGGACTAATAAGTGAGATGGTTTATTTTGGCCCAGTGCCCTTGATTGAAGGGGGCTGGTAATAAAAACTCTGAGGCAGAGCTCCCATGAATTGTATTTGACGATTGGAAAAGGTTGTTGTGGAGGGCGAGGAAGAAATGGCTCTGCTCGTGGTCGAAGAACTGGCTTTTCAGAGTCCCAGAATGGGAGTCTGAGTGCTCCAGGCACATACTGAAGGAGATGGATGCTGGGCATCAGATGTAAGGTAGGGTGGTGGGCAGTGAAGAACCAGAGACAGAAAACGCTGTTGAAAATACTGAAGGAGATTAGAACCACTGCAGAAAGAGTTGCTGATGTTGAGAATTTAAGAAAATTGACTAGAATCCTTAGGGATTGTGCTTAGGGAAAGTTTAGCAAACACATACAAATTTCAGCTGAATTGCAGGGAAAAAAGTGTGAGGGGAAGAGGACAAGGTGTGGCCTACAGGGCCTTGGCCAGGCATACTGAGCCAGTGAACTTCAGTCAACTGGTTTTTTTGCTTTGGTTGATTCACTCTTGGATGTTGGGATATTCTCATTGCCATGAGAGGGAATTGCAGTCAGTGTTCATGGGAGTTCTGCAGTTCCTGTAGAGTTAATCCTTCATGTTTGAGTTCAACAACATTTTGCATTTTAACAGGAGCCTAAAGTGATATGCAACATCTGTGTAGAGCATTGCTGAAATTCCTGATAAATGAGTTCCAGAGGCAACCTTCCATTTGTGGGACATTTCACAAAATCTGCCACACAGGAAGAATAAACTTTTTCAGCTGGGCTCTTCAGTGGCCTGAAAAGTTAAAGAACCGGAATCTTCTCTTTGGATGATGGAAGAGACAGGAGTCTGTCAGACACTAAAGCACTTCAGACTTACTGCTGTTGCTGACCACTAATGTGCCATGTAAGCTCAGGATTACTGGAGGCACTGAAGCACTGGGGAACAATCTCTTAACAATCTGTGCCTCAGTTTCCTCTTCTATGAAATACATAGCCTTTAAAATGAATGCTGGTTTTGAATTTCCCATGATGTAAAATAAAAGTGATTGTGAAATGCAAAATATTGTTGGAAGGTGGTTGAATTATTTCAATTTATATAACACAAATGAAAACAGGGCCTTTATTTGCTTGGGACATCTCCTGTAGTATTGGAGAGCTGGTGCTGTCCCTGCTTTTGTAGCAAGGTCACTTCTGTCAATACCATCCAGATGTGTATCCTCGGGGTTTGTCTAAACATGGTTTGCACCGCGTGGTGTTAATAGCTCTTACGCTGTCTCCCAGCAGGGTCCCACCCTTGTGCTTTCTCCTCTGCGTTTATCCACTTTTGCTACATTCACACTGCTTGCTGTCTTCCTCTGTTCATCTGCCTCGTTTCATCAATTTTGGGGGAATAAATCTTGCCTGCTTTCCTTGTATGGGAGAGAAAAATTTTTTTTAAAAAGGGACTAAGAAGCCCTTTATGGAATGATAGTGAAGAGGAGCAGATCTAAACATTTTTATCTCTGGGACTCTTTCTGGCAGCAGAGAAGCAGTGCAAATTTTTGAATAGGTAAAGCAGTGCAGGGTTAACTGTTCTAGAAGTCATCTTGTATTAAGATACGTGTGGTATTCAAAACAGATTGATCTAAATGGAGAGGAGCAGGGGCTCGGGGCTCCATTCATACTCTGTGCACAGTGTCACAGGAATGGCAGTACCTGGGTAGGTGTGCTCAGATATTGCAAGAGAGGAAGGTCAAGTGCCTGCTCTTAGATGGCATTTTGTCATCCTTGCTCTTGCTTCTGTTGACAAGTACCGGGTGATTTTTACTTAAGCTCAGGAAAAGGTTATGAAAGGTTTTTCCTCTTTGCTGCTGGATGGAGAAGGGACGCTGTGGATGTGCAATGTGGAGGATGAAACCAAGCATGTCCTCTTCAAAATACGGAATGTGATACTGCTGTTGCTCAAGGCATCAGTACTGAAGTCAGTGTAGGAGATAACTGCTTTGAGCCAGCATGGCCACATTCCAATCAAAACTTCATTTTTTGCCTGATTGTGTTGGCCTGAGCAAGTCAAATGTTACTCAGTTTTCCGACCCAGTTCTGTTTTGTGCCTCCGGGACAAGGTCTCTTGTATGCTTCTGTCTTTTCAATGTGTTTGTGAGAGTTCCAGAACCATTTCAAAGGTGGGGGAGAGTAGTATAGCACTCAAGAAAAAAAAATAATAAAAGCTTCCAGTTGGCATTTTTTTTCCCTCTCTGGCTTTTGTTTTCCTCTGATGTGTTTGTCCTAGCAGAAGCAATCTGTTCCTTCATTTGAACTGTTGCAGTGACATGGCTTTAGCAGAGCTATGCCTGAGACGTGTTGGTATAGGTGATAGCTCAGTGAGGTTTCCTGATCAAAGGTGTTCTGCTCAGGCTGGGCTTTCCATTTCAGGGTAGCTGCTGTGGTACTGATCTGAGTTAGACTGCTTGAGCTTCCTGAAAGATCTTAAAAATGAGGTGTGAAGCAATAGACTGAAAGTGAATCCCATGAGTTTGTGAAAAAACAGCTTTTGAAAGATAGGAATGGTTCCTGGGGTACAGGAGTGGGTGACAAGGGAAGAGCTTGGCAGTACCCACTGCTGCTGATGCAGTGTTCAGAGTGCAGCTGCCCAGCTGCAAAATGGGAAGTGAGCACATTTTTTCTCAGTTTTGCGAAGTGGCTGAGAATCCATGGCTTAACTGTAATGGAGTTGCAATTCAGAGATGCCCCTTGTCATTGTGGTTTATTTATCCTGGTTTATAACACTCAGTTGGGAAGTTTCTCTGCCTTCCAACACTTTGCTTGCCTGATACTTAATTGTGCCTTGGTTGTATGAGCCAGACTTGGCTCCTGACTCAAATGATGCCACATTTATTTAATAGAGTTGTGCTGGAGATGAATTTTCCTCTCAGTGCTAAATCTGGGACACAAGTCAAGTAGGTTCTGCTGGCCTAAACATAGGCTAAGCCCTTCACTGCAGGGTCAAAGTTCTGCGCAGGATTTTGTGAGTGCATAAGAGCTGCTTCGTTTTTTTTTCTTTCTTTCTTAATAATACAGCTGCTCTAAATAATGTGCCTACATAGCAGCTGGGAGGAAAAAATTTACAGACCCAAGATGGTTGGCTTTTGTTTAATGTTTTTAATTGGCAATTGGTGTGCTGTGTAAATTCACGCTGGCTGTCCTAACAATATTTGTGCAGGTTTAAGTCTTTTTGCTTTCTCACACCCAGATTACTGTAATTTCTCGGAAGAGCCTGTTGTTTCATATAAAATTTGCATACATTGTACAGTTGCACTTCTGTGGCTATATTGCAATGTAAGTTTTTGCCTACTGTGTAAATCTTGAGATTAACAGCCCTGGTGCCTGCTGAAGTAATGATCTGCATCATTTCGGGTGCTCAGTGAACAGTCAAGAGGAAAGCATTTGGCAGTTGCTATACTGTTGCTACATGGAAAATCAGTTTCACTACTTTCGAATGCTGTAAATTCGTTATCAGCTTAAGAAGCTTTTCTTGCAGAAATGGAGAGATTGGTTAATTACTCTGCTTTAATTGCAGTCACAAATGGTACGTACTTGCCCCTTCCCAGGGCACAAGTGATTCCATGGCTAAAAACTGCAGTGCGACGCCGGGCAATTAAAGGGAATTATTTCAATAAACAGTTTGTACTGAAGCCTTTGACTCCCCACACCCACCCACCCTGACCACTGTTTGGAAATACTTGAGGAAAACACCACTCCCTCAGTAGGAACTCAAGCGTGGCTGTGACTTTGTTTTGATTTGTTCCAGTTGTGTTTTGCCACTTGGAGTGATGTTGTGATGGGCTTGTCCACCAAGTAAAAGGCTCCCAGACTCGTTGCCATTTCTGTTTTTCTCCAAAGCTCCAGCTATTGCACTCCACCTGAAAATTAGCTCTCTCCTCAGGAGTGGAAGAGAAGAGTGTTTGAACTGCTAATGCAGGCTCTCAGGCCAGTCCATGTGCTGACTTCAATTACCATCTCCAAGAAAGGTGCCCCTGTTTGAGGAACACTTAATCGTATGCTAACATCACCAGAAAAGGTGTAGTTATCTTCTGAGCTATATAAATGCCAAACTGAAATGAAGCATAGAAAGGTGAAATGTACTTTTTCTTAAGGGAATCACAAGTGCTGTGCCTTTCTGAAAGGGAGTGGATGCAGGATTTAATTGAGGTCATGTGGGAGGTGCAGGTGCAATTCCTTGTGCCCTCTTGAAGGTGTGTTGCCTTTGCTTCCCAAGTGAGCTCTACTGTGCATTTATAGAAATCCTGATTTTCAGAGGAACAGTTGTTGCAGCTGTATGCAAAATAATTAATTCAGAAGCAACAGGTGAGGAAAAGGAAAGTGGATTAATAATGAAACAATTCACCTGTTCTCTTCCATTGGGAATATTGTCCTTGTTCACACTGGAAGGTGACCTTTTTTCCTGAAACAGAATTGGAAGATTGGAGGTAACCATCCCAAAAATCCACACAAAGGCTACGGAGGAGCTGATGGTAGAAGAGATGGGAAGCTTTCATGAAGCTGTGCTGTATTGAGCTGTGGAGTGATTGAACATTCTCAAGGGGAGTCAGAGACCCAATAAAGCTGGGTGAGGCTGCAGGGGACAGACCCCCCGTGAGCAGAAGGGTGGATAGGCTGAATGGGTGTCTTCTGTGTCTGATCTTGGCTAATGCTGAATGAGTTTATTATTTAGATGCTCATAATGAATTAGATAAACAGTGAAATAATTAACAAAGCAGGCACTTAAATGGTTATTGCATGGTTTAGAGCTGACTTTATTTAGATGAATGAGGTAGTTCATTCTACTATTAGCTGTGCCCTAGGAAAAAGGAGTTTTTTTCCCCCTCTCTTTTTAATGATTAAACACCACAAACAGAAAATGCACTGTGGCTTTTGCTGGAAAGACAGCACAATTGCCTGCTTCCTTCAGAGGGAGTTCATCAGAGATTCCCAGTGACTCACATGCAACTTCTGAAGATACTGTCTTAGTTTTCTCAAATGTCAAAAAATTCTCAGGGTCTTTGATACAATAGAGGAGATCATCAAGTCATGAGATGTTGATATTTGACTTACTGTCTAATTAGATCATGTCTCTAGGACAGTATTCCAGGTACTGTTAGAGTACACTTAGAAGTGTGTCTTCATTTTTGCCATTCCCTGAGCTGCTGTTTCTTTTTCCTCAACTAGTTTTTAGGCCCAAGTAATCAGACAGCAGAGCTGCTTACACTGGAATGCTCATGGATTCTTTTTGTAACCCCTGGTCAGCTGTAGGACTCCAAATACCTCACACTCGATGACTGGGCCCTAAACTGTCGATCTTTCATTTCTCACTGTACCTCATGATCTCTTTCTATGTTGTGTGGCTTTTATGGTTCTAACTCAGCACAGACAATTTAACAAGACGTGCAAGCTGTTTGCTTTAGCTTTCATTCTTTCACACACACCGTGTGTAGCCCATTGCCTCTGCCAATGAAAAAGAAAAGCAGTTAGTAGAGGTGTAGACCCCTGACCTCAATTCTGCAGGTTTTCTCTTTTACCTGTTGCAGTACAGCATCCTGTCTGTGCAGGGCTCGGATCTCGTGAGAAAGTTCAAGGGCAGTCAGAGGGGTGATTCAGATTACTGCAAAAGCTGACCAAGTTTCTTATGCTCTAAGGTATGTCACAGATGTGATTTTTTTTCCCTCCTCCTTTTATTTTTTTTAAAGAACAAAGGGAGAAAGACTTAGGACGTTGACCATGACTGTGCAGACCAGTCCTGGGAGCAGATGCTCTGTGTACTCTACGTCTGGCTTGGTTTTCTTTTTAAAGGTGTTACCAGAGAGACAAAATGCAGCTGTCACACAAAGCCTGCCTTGGGAGAACATTATTAGTAAATCCCTAGCTGTGAATTGTTCTTCAGAAATATCAAGGCAATTTTATTTCCCTGTCTTCTTTTGCCTGGGGAGGGTGTGTGTTTTCATCTGGCCTTCCCTTACTAAACCATCCAGCCATTTGGTACTTCCCTGGTCGTCTGGCTATTTTTTTGCTAAGACTGTTACCTCCCACCATTCCCAGAACATCTCAAAGATCTGGAAGAGCAACTGGATGGAAAAAAGGCTTGTAATTTGTCATAGTGGACTTGCTCCATCAGAAGGCAAATTTCAGGCAGGAAGCAAAGCATTTATGCACATTCCATAAAAATGTTTGATTTTATTTTTTCTTTGTACTTAAAATTTTTTTCTGTGCTCCGTATATGAAATTGTCAAAGATTTTCTGGTATATTCTCCTGAGTTCCTGTTGCAAACCTTTATGTTAAGGAAAAAAGGCTGTGAATTTGAACAAAGATAGATGTGCTGGTCTGTGTGGTCTATTCCAGTGTAAATTTTATACATTATAGTTGTCTTTGCATGAATTTTATTATTATTTAAAGTGTCTTCTCTCCAGAGTAATTGCTCTGCTTTACTAGTGGTTTAATTTTATCTCAAAAGAGCATTGTTTTTCCTTCAGGACAGTGTTTGTGTCAGGAGTTACACTGAGAAGCTGTAGCTGTACCTTTCCTACAGTTAGCCTCCAGGTAATGTACAGCTACAAAAGACTTCAAAGACTCATCTGACAACCTGTACTGGGAAAGTAAAAGTTGGACTCAGAAACTTTTGGAGAGCTTTTGGTATATTTATATCTTGCAAGAAGTCACTAGCACTTCTTGTCTGGGGAGGTCTTTGCAGGAAGTTCCTTTTTACTCTGTCGTGAAGAACCTTAGTAATACTTTCCTTTTCAAGAGCAGAGAGGCAGATAGGTGAGGTAAATCTAAATCAAATGGCACGGTTCCACTGATGGCACAAATTGGGATTTATAGACAAGTTAAATGTAGCTGTGGCTTCTTCCCTGTTTACCGGACCCTAATTGGAGTATTCTCCCCTCCCTTTGTCCGATGCTTTCACATTCTGGCAGTTGAGCTGCAATAGCTCCTCGTGCCCTGCTGGAACAAGCTCCTCTGGAATACCTGCAGAGCAAGAGCTGTTGGGGAGGGTCTGAGCTGGTGCTTAACAAAGTGAGCGCGGGGCGCTTCTGTTACCGGTTGCCTTTCAGGCTCTGTTCAGCCATTCCCCAGAGCTGCTCTGCAGACATGAGAGAAGAAATATTTTTCAAAGGACCAGGCAGGAGTCATTGTGGATGTCATCTTTCACCACCAACTGAATTGTCTCTGCATGCAGATCTTACTTCAGCATGGACCTCATACAAGCGCCTCCTCCATCCTCAGTGTCCACGCTCCCAGCGGGAAGCTGACAGTACAAATCATGTCTTCACATCTTTTCGCCTAGTCTGATTTATATAAAAAACAGATAAAATTATGTTTGCAAATTAGTCCACTGGATAACAGTTACCTTGTATGACAGAAGACAGGATTTGATCTGGCATGCGCTTTGTGTACTTGAAATCATTTTTCCTAATCCTTTGATTAAAACCTTTGACTCCCCAGCTATTCTGCTGAGGCTGAAAAATACTGCAGTGTTTTAATATCCCTAGCTGGATTTTGCGTGATATTCCTGTTCTTTTTTCTTCAAAGCAAGCAGTGAAGAAAACAGAGGAAAAAGGAAAGCCCAACAGCTGTGTAGAGTTGATATGCTTGGAAATTAATCATTAATGTCTTGCAGGTGGGCAGCAAATGTGTTACGAAGTCTTCTGTATATGCATGCAGGGTAGTGAACCAAAACAAAGTGAAGTGCATGGAAAAGATCCCTTTGAGCCTGAATCCTTGAAGAGCAAATAGGGGCCTCCAGGAACAGCTCAGTCTGTATGCAGGGGGTTATCAAGGTTGTGTTGATCTAATGTTGTGGGTAGTTACTGCTTCTCCAAATCCTTTCTGTAGGTTTATGCTGTATCAGAGTGGCTGGAAGCTGAGCATGTATCATTTTTTGCTGTTGTATGCCTTTTACTAGCATCTGCAAGAGAAATACGTCCTCCTAAATAAAATGTCAAAGGACTTAATCATTGGGTGGGGCAGATATGCTGAATCAAAGAGGAGCAGTTCATTGCTTTAAGAGAGGTTTGCCATCTCTTGGAAAGATGAACTGCGGTACCTGGTGCCATGTGGCATGTTGCAAATCTTTCAGAAACAGCTCTCCCAGACAGGAGGAGTCATCCCACCTTTTTCATTTGCAGGATTCTAACCACTGCGTTGTGCACTAATGTTTTATATGGATCACTTCAGAAGTCTTGCTTGTCATATACCCATTATTAAGTGAAAATATGTTTGCCAGACAGGTAGCATAGCTCCTGCTGACTCTGTTTGCAGCCTGCCTTGCAGCAGATGTTATTCTCTGAAGGTAGCTTTAATTTTTGTTCGAGTTATTATGTACTTGTAAAGAAATTATTATTAACAAGGCCTCTGATTTAGGAATGTGATTTTATGCCTCTCTGCAGCCTCTTCTGCTGCTTACCAGCATGACCTGGTAGTGTCTTCCTCTGTAGAAGCTGTTTTGAACACGTTACCATTACACCTGTGTATATTGATAATGTTTCATTTGTGATGTGCTTTAACCATTTCCTGCAGCAGAATTGACTCTCTGAAGTTATACAGTTAGGCTGTCTTCAGCTTCATTTTCTTGAGGTTTTAAGCTCAAGAAGCTCAAGCCTGTGCTAGCATGTGTTTACAAGAGGGTGGTTGTAGGAGTGCTCTCCCCCCTCTGCTACTGCAAGCTGAGCACAGGCTGTATGGAATTAAATAATGGAGTTATGGATGCACCCGAGACCTTTCTGATGCTGTGAGAGCACTTTCTGTCTGAATGATGTCAAATGACTGGTTCTTGGGCCTGTTCAGCCTGCAGTAAGCAGTGTGTTGTACTGGTGGTATGATAGTAAAATCTTGGAACACAGTATTTTAATATAGCTGAGACACTCCTTTTCTGCTGTAGGCATCAACTTCAGACTATTTCTGAAAGGGAGCCAGGGTGACCAGCAATGCCTGCATCAGGGATGTTGTTGCAGTCTGAGCTCACCACTGGGTGTGGTAATTACAGTTGTTGATGTTCAGGTTTCTGAATTGGACTAAGTGGGTATTGTGTACGTGAGGGAATGCTGAAATTGGAGACATGGACTAAATAAACATCAGAGGTCTCTGAATCTGCTAGAGAGGCTGCCATAATGAGTGCTCGTCCTCCCATACTCTGACAAAGGCTTTTCTGGCCTCTGTACTGTGTGGGTGCATCGAGGGAGTTTGGGAGAGGTGGCATTGCAGTGGAGGAGGAATGTCTTGGTGAGTAAATTGTCTCTCCCAGGGATGAGGATGCACAACCTGCGCCGGCGTGTGCTTACAAAAGGGAGGTTGTAGGACTGCTCTCTCTCCTCTGCTACTACAGCCTGAGCTTACACAGGCTGGTGCAGGATGAGTGCTGGAGTACTAGGAATGACAGGAGTTGTGGTCCCTGCCAGCTGACACTGACATGTGATGAATAAAGTGTCTCATTCAGAGATTGATAACACTGGAAAATGATGTCACTGTACAGAGTTGTGCCAGATGTAGTCAGAATCCAAAAATACTTCTCCTGCACTGATGAAAGGGAGTGGGAGAGCATGTGGTAGATGTAAAGGCTAGTCTGGTGGTAGTGGCACCAGTTACTAGGAGCAGGTTGGTGTAAGGAATATAACCATGTGTGAAAGGAACAGCCAGGGTTACTGCAGGTGAGGGGCCAAGAGATGAGTTGATGGCCTCAGATCAGCACTTTCCTTCTGTGCTTCTGCTATGTACCACACTTGCCTCTGAAGTAAGGGCATATGTTGGGTTTTTTTAAGTTATTATGGACTGGAGATTTTAAATGCTTTTTCCATGACTTCTACCGTAGACGGATACACTGTGAATTGGATGAATACAAAAACACAGATTAGTATTTCAGATTGACTGAAGTGTTCTGATGAACCTCTGGGTAGTCATCATGCCTGACACCTTCCAGTAACAACGGGGCTCCGGTCTTAGAAGCACAGCAGAGCATATGGGGAACCAAGTAATTCAGTAGATATTAATTAATAAACACATCTCCTCTGGGGAAAACCTTTTAGCACAGCCACTGTTTGGCCCAAGATTGCATGCACGCATGAATGGATAGCGAACATGCTTTCCTGAATTGTCACTTGTTATTTCTTGATGGGCTGGGGACTGCCTCCTCCAGACTGCTGCTGCCAGGCTTTTGGGAGAGCAGACTGCAGCTAATGCTTGAGCTGTCTGTCAGACACCAGTGTTGTCACACATAAGTGATGTCAACACAGGCCAGTTTCCACCCTGGCCCTGGGACGCTGAGCTGAGCCCGGCCAGCTCCCGGCAGTGTGAGGTCTCTTTGTTTGGCGCTCACTTCATCCGTGTGTGCGTGTGGAACGATCAGCTCTGATACAGCTACTGTGTGTCCTGAGGCATGGACTTCCCCTTGCAGAGCAGAGCTGCTGTGGAGTAGGCAGGGTAGTACAGAGCCTTCCTCTCGAGTGCAGCGGCTGTGTTCGCATCCCTGCGTGGCCCTGCACCGACTGAGCAGGGTAGGCTGGACAGTTAATGCGCACTGAGGGGCAATCCAGCTGAGTTCCAAACCTCCATGAACTTGTGTTCTTTTAGAAATAAGTCCATTGTTCTGTCATCAAGTTCATATTGCTCCAAGGCTAAGAACAGTGAACACTTCTGTAGCATGGTCATTGGTGATGAAGACTTTAACATCTCTCCGCCTGGTCCTGACAGTGAATTAGTTCTCTTGTGAAACTTTTTTAGTAAAAACAAGATCCAGGTGATTTACAAAAGCTTTTTGCTGCTCACTGTTTGAACTTCCTTGACTGCTCAAACTGCAGAATGCTATTTAATGTTATAAGAAGTGGTTTTCACTGATGTTTTCTTCTGCTGTGGTGTTGCTGCAGGTGTGAAGGTAATGTTCTTGAAGCAGCTCACTCAGTGATTTGTTTTGAAGTTGCCGTTTTAACTGTGTAAAATTTCATTAGATTAGTTACATGGACTTGTACTGAAATTTGCTTCTCTTCCTGCTGAGTATGAAGACAGAAACCTACCATGGGAGTGCAAGTCCCTGTGATGGAAAACCACGTTCATTGCAGAACATGGCAGTGCTTTTTAGAATGGGCAGAGTGCTGAGGCGTGACCTTACCAGTAGAGGACTGGACCAGAAATGCTTGTTAGTCTACCTTTATGGTTTCTTAGGTTCTTTACATTACATGAAATAATCTCCATTTAAAAATGGTTTTATTTCTTGTGGTACATGTGCACGTGTGAAGTTGTGAAGAGGAGAAATTTCTTCATGAAAGTCTGTAAAGAATACAGAGGCTTCTCTGATGATCTCACTTCCTCTTAGAGAAGTTATGGGTATAAAATGCATGATGAGAGAATTTCTTCAATTATATCTTAGAAGTAAAATTTCTAAAGCATTTGAAATTTAAATAGCTACTTGAACTTCATGGAAGAAATAGTAAAGTGACTCTTAAGTGCTCATTTGCTGTATGTATGTATCACCTATCAAAACCTTTCTTTACTTGGTACTTGCAGCCTGTATCCTTAGCAGGGAAAAACACTAATCCCTGATGAGTGAGAGTGAAATGGTAGGTGAAGTCAGCAGAAATCTTTCTACCCAGTGAGCTGGCAGGGCATGTTTGTAAGCCAGCAAACTGCAGTGCTTTGCAAAATATTATGGATCCAAAAGCACAATGAATTATGTCTACCAGATTCACAAAGCTAGGATTAAGAATAGCTGTAACGTCTGCTGCTGAGGGTATATAGAGCACGTTATCTGGTCTGTTTTCTGGGTTTCTAAACACATTTTAGATGTGTACTAAGAGCCTGTTATAATATATTTGGTGGCTTTTGTTAAGTGAGTGATATGGTTATCCTTTGGTTCCATTTAATTTTCCAGATGGAGCCGAACTCAGTTTAAACTTCTTGGCAAAAATAGTTTTCTGTGTTTTTTCTGTGTTCAGAGTTGCTGATGATTCCTTGTTCAGGAGTCGATTTAATTTCTCTGTGTGTGAACTGATAAATGGTGGGAGGCTGTAAATGCTGATGTGTTTGGTCACTGTTGACGTAGATAATTGAATTAAGTGTAGAATCAGGCTAGTTTTCTGCCTGTGAGGTATGAAGTGTTCATGGTGTTGGACACAATTTGCTGTTCAGGATGGATATCTTTGTCTTCCACTCGGGTAGCTAGATGGGTACATTTGCTCTTCCTGACGTGCTGTCATCCCTTGTAAGCAAGATTTATTAATTTGGCTCCATCTTTGTGTTGTGTTGTTCTTGTGCTTCCCTGGTATTCGTGGCTTGGGGCAGTATTCTCCTCCCAGTCCTCAGCTTGTCTGCCAGAGCCATGAGCTGTCCTGCCCCGGGGCTGGAAGTGCTGGGGCTGGCACAGGAGCTTCTGGTGTGGGAGATGGGCTGTGATACATCTGCATCTGTACTCTCCTCCCCTTTCTGTGCTTCCCTAAATTAATTGCTCGCACACCACTGTGGGACAGTTCAGACAGAGTCCGTTCATGCTGGACGGATACAGAAGTATCCCCAAGTCACACACAAGGCAAGGTGCTGTTGCCTGAGAGCGTTCACTTGAGTCAAATCAAATACTGGGCTTGTGCTCAGGTTTCTTGTATTTTATAATCTCTTCCCTGTCAGTACAAGATACACATCTAATGAGAGCTTAGCAACAAAAACATAGTCTAGGCAAACCACATGAAAAGCCAAAGAATGACATTATGGTGTTTGGAAAGCCTTAATAAAGAATCTTAATATACTGCTGTGTGTGGAGGGAGCTACTGTTCACCGAAAGATTTATATGGTGAACGAAAGCAGTGTTAACAGGATGGAATTAAAGACCGAAATATTTCTTTCGTGCTTTCCCCCTCCTTCCCTTTTCCTGCCACTTTTCTTTCATGTGAAAGCCACTGATTTGGCTTCCACATGACATTCTTCTCATTTATGGGTTCTCTCTCTTCTCATTTTTATCTGTACTCCCCTTTCCCTGACGTGCTTTATTGTTTGGTTTTGCCCTCCCTGGATAGACTCATGCATTTAGTAATGCTTTTCTCCTCTGCTCACCTTTTTCTGATGTTCTTCGGGCTCCAGTGTCGCTTTTGCAACTGTTTGCCTAACTTACCCTCTTCCATGCATATGTTTATCTGTTGCTATCTGTTGTACTCCCTGATTTAGCAAGTTGAGATGTGGAATATTACGGATTTCTGTCAGACGACTTTATTTGTTAACCATTTGTTAATGTCATTATGAGTGATGGGTTAGTCCAGGTCAGCAAACCTGACCTGTGGGTTCAGCAACACCTTTTTGGAGATGTTTTTTGCTGCTGGGGACTCTGGGAAGGACTTAAAAGACACTGGCTTTCTCTTGGGGAAAAAATAAACCCACAAGCTGAAAACCAAAGTAGGATGAACCCTGCTGGTGTGTGTTTCTGAGAATATTCCCAGTGCTGTGCTCAGGGTGAGTCCTGGAGGCAGGAACAGTGTTTATGGCAGGGTGTTCATTGTGGGCGGTAGACTTGCTGCTGCTAAATTTGTAGTGATTGAGTCTGTCCTACTGTTTAAAAAAGGTGGGTGGGATGGCTGTTTATCTTTGATTCCTTGTGAAGAATTGGAAGAAAAATAAAACGGCTTCATTTGAGCTCTGGGAAGGACAGCTGTGTGTATAGATGATTCCAGGACAGCTAATGCTTTATGGAGGACTTTGGTTTATTTCTGCCAAAATGTTAATAGTGGAGGTAGGTTATAGGAAAGCCTCTAAAGGAGAGAAGGCAAGGCTGGGTACCTGGGTGCTGCATATTCTGCCAGAACAGGTGAAAATGGCATGCCCTGCACAGGCCTGATTTACAAAGGGAGTCTAACACAGGAGGATCACTTGTGTGAAAGGGAGGCAGTCACTGCTGCCAGTGTGCATGCAGGGATTTAGGCACTTTGAGTGGTTCTGGCCAGGGTGTGAGCAAGCTGGCTGGGAGTTTACTAAGACACCGTATCCTGTTTGCAGCCTCAGCTTGGCAGGGCTTCTCTGGAAAAATTAAAGATTCTGTTTTCTGGCATAAAACCACAACAAGGAGTGGGAGGGAAGTGCAGCTGTCCTGTCCCTAGGTTCAAACAGCTTGCCTTGCCAGCTGCAGAGAAGTGCAGCATTCAGAGCATGAGTTTAGTTTTCTGACTGATGGCTGTTAATAGCAAGTCCTTAATTTCATCCTGTATGATCTCTTGTTTTTATCTGTGTGTGTTTAATTGAGAAATGGCTCTTTCAGAAGCCCTCTGAGAACCTGTTTAAAAGTGATTTAGACTGCTGACTCTTGGGCTGCATCTTGTCTTAGTCTTCATCATATTTGAATTCCACTGTGAAGTCCCAAATAAAAGCATATCAGAAATAATAATAAAAAAGGTACTATGTAAATAATTGAGTGCTTGGCAAATGTGATAGGATTTTACAATTCAAATGCTTTAATCCAGAAGAGCTGGCTGTGTACACAGTGCCAATAGGAGTGAGTGGTCATAGAAAGATGCCTATTTCCAGCAAGTATGTGGAACCATTAGCCAGAGCTGATGACAAATGGAAAAAGGCAAACACATTTAACTAAGAAATTAAGAGTTATTTTACTTTGCTGGTGAAGGTATTTACCTCTGGGCAAGTGACTTCCACCTTAGCTTAAATGACTTTTTCCTTTTTGAGATTCATGCTCGTCATGCAGTAAGAGCAGTCCTTGCTGAATGGCCTGACTGTGGATATTGAGCGCTCTTATTATAAACTGAATGGAGCCAGTGGTTTCCCATTAATTTTCCAGGTGACAGTGCCTGGATAAATGGGGCTCATCTCTTCCCTTTTCCCCTTCAGTCAGTGGTTCCTGCTACTCACAGCTGTTTCAGTTGTGCTGGCACTACAGGTTTTTGGGAGCTGTGCTGTAGACAGCAGAGGCTGGGGAATGGGACAGACAGTCCTTCCTGGGTGATGGTGGTTTCTTAGTTGACACAATGCTCTGGTTTGCATTGGCCTTACTTGAAGTACTGCTTGACAGCTGAGAAGGGGCTTCCCCCTTGCTCACTGGTGGGAGGAGGCCAAAAGATGAACAGGCATCATTAGCCCCTTCTGTGGCTTACAAAAATCTCTTTATTGCATTTAAGTGTAGTTTGCTGAGGGCAGGCCGGGGGGGATGGGGAATTCCTTCACAAGCTTTAAATAATTTATTCTTAGCCTGAAAAATCTTCAGAGCATTGTAGCAGTCAGGTAGGAGCAGTTGTGTGCATGGACGTGAGCACCTCTCCATTATCAGGTTTATGAGTAAACAGGAACATGTTTCTTAAAAATAATTAGGTCCAACCTGTTAAGCAGCAAAATTTTACCGTGTAAGTGTTTCTTTACTTGCACAATTCCCATTTACTGTCTTAAAATTAAATGTGTGTGTGTGTCTTGTCAGTCTTCATCACTGGCACTGGTTAAACCCTTCTCTCTGAAGAGTTCTCCATCAACTTTCCATTATACCTTTAGGCACTTGACTTGTAATCACGTCACTCCTTGACCTTTTTCTGAGGTTAACAGCTCAGACCTTAGGCATGAAAGAGAGACCTCTGATCCTGTTCTGGGGTTGTTCTGTTAGCTGTGCTCTGAGCCCGCTGCAGTGCATCCACGTCCTTCCACAGCTGTGGATACGAGAACTGAGTTCTTACTCAGCATTTTCCCCTCATACCCAAGTGCTCACTTTCATCTTTTGTTTTTGTTTTGGTTTTTTTTTCCTTTCCATACTGTTTATTGCTAGTTTAGCATGAGCTTAACACGGGCACTTGGTTCTCTTACCAGTTGTGTGAGGGCTGGCCACGTACAAGTAGGGGTTGTAAGGTCACTCTTAGGGAATAAACAGAAAATGTGTGAAGTAAACAGACTACTGGACAAAAAGCCATCGGTGAACTCTCTTGGGTAGTTGAAACAGCACAGTAACTGCATCACACTTGGGAAAATTGTCTTTTTCCTGGAATCTCTTCCATTTGGAAGATTTACAGCAGTCGGAACGGCCTTTGGCTTGTTGACTTGTTTGTGTCTTTTGGTGTTCCAGTGGACTTGTAGCTATCCAGAGACCTCCCGTGCAGTTCCTTTCCTGCTGTCCCCTTTCTGCTCTCTGGGGTTACACAGCAGTGGGAGCCGGGCTGTGTTCGAGGCTGTTCACACGTTCCTGCTGTGCTGTGTTCAGACCATGGCTTTTGGTGTGGGGCTGGAACAGGGTGAGATGCAGAGGGAAGAAGTAGTGTGTGATTTAACAGGGGTAATCTCCTGGGGAGCTGTTTGGACTGATAGAGTCCTGCTGCCTCACTGCCAGGCAGACCTGCTCTGGGGCTTAATAGTGGGAGACACTGGCAGGCACAGTCCTTGTGAGATGGGTGATTGGATTTATTGTCAATTGCTTTGTATTCCCTAGATTGAAAAATAATTTATTTTAAGGAACAGCTTTCTTGGAATGCAGGCTTAAAAAATCATCAGCAGTCTGTTTATTCTGTTTCCCTTGGGATTAGAAAAGCTTTTTTGTTGTTGTTTTTTGGGGTTTTTTGCTTTTTGTGTTGTGTGTTTTTCCACAAAAAGCGTTTTTGTTGCGTAGTTCAGATCTACCGGCAAGATTGTGGGTGGGTGAGGAGATGAGTTAAATTTAACACTGATCTGATATGGCTCCTAGGACACTCAAATAATGCTCCAGCCTTGGTCGTAATTCAAAGAATGCAGAGATGGTTTACATCTGCCTTGAAGTTAAAAGCAATTCTCTAAGGTAGTTTTGTAGCAGTGCAAGTAGGCGTGCGTGTGTTAGCCTAGAACTGGCTGGGTCTGGCAGGCTTTGGTTTAACTCACTAATGATGTGTGAAGGTGGCTGGGGTAGAGTCTGGGACACACAGACTGCATCAAGAAACTTCCTGCTCTCACCTGCCAAACTGACGGTTGTCTTTTTTGTTTTAGATGAAGGACCTAGCTTGTACTTCTGACTCCCATGTGCATGTAAGTTTGTGGACTTGCTATCTAGTAATACATGCATCCATTTAATTTGTGATCCAAACTCTGTGGGGCCTAGAAGAAATGAAATCTGAATGCCTGTCTCGCAGAAAGGAATGTAAAATTAGTCATCCCACACCACCATTAATGCCAGCATTGTAGAGGCAGCAGGTGGAGATGAAGGAAAAAACTTGCTGGAAAATTATAATCCGTGATGTAACCTAGTACCAGTAAAAATCTCCCTAATTTAGCCTTGGTTGGTTGATCTGAAAGGCTCCAGAGAGGAAGCAAGTCAGATCTGTTTTGGGTTTGGTCAAAGATTAGGCATGTAGATTTACATTGTATTTGTCTTTGGCAGGTAGTTTGGCAAATTGCAGTGAACTCTCTGTACAGATCTTGGTGAGAAACAATCATTTCCTGCTCAGTTTCCTACTGGGCAGACTGTCCAGATAAACACTGGCCATGCTGTCGACAGTTAAGGGAAAGCGAGCTGTGTGTGCCAGGTGCTCTTTCTTTTTTTGGGGCTTGTTTTTTTTTGTCCTGTATCATTTTCATATTACAAATAATGGCTTATGCTTCTATTTTACGACTTGATCTTGCTGAACTACTGGGAGAAAAAGGGCTTGTGACTAAGGGACTGAGTGATAACCTTGTCCTGTTCTGGGTTCTACACAGAGTACTTACACTGGGGCTTTGAGGCCTGGATTCATCTTCAGCTTTAATGCTGTCTTGAAGCACTTGATGTAATTTCCCTGCAGAATTGATGGCAAGAGCTGGATATGTCCAAGGAAATAATTTAGTCTGTGCAAGATCTTTTCTCTGAGGCTCCTACTCTTCTTTTCGACTAAAGGGAAAGAATTAAATTATCCTGCATTTAGATACCTTGCTAAGCTGCCTAAAGTTAGATGGTGTGAATTTGAACCTATTACTCATCCAGTTCCCCATCTGGAAGTTGCATGTCCTCAGTCTTCCTTCCCAGGAGCTGTTGAGGTGAGCAGACAGCTCTGTCACATTGCAGCACTGTTGCCCTTTGCAGTGCAAAAGCTGCTAGTGATGGTTTTGTTCAGAAAATCAGCGGACATGTGGGGTTTCCTGAGCATTACCTTAATGTAGTGGCACTGATTAACATGTAAGTTTTAAGTGTATATCATCACATCTGTTGAAGTTGAGTGAGATGTAACATCTTGACATCCTTGGTTAACACCCAGTCAATCTGAAAAGCAGGGCAAGGCAATAGAGAGCCCTGAGAGACACCTTGTCAGAGTGACAAATTGCCCTTTCTGATTCAAAGGACCAGCTTGCGTGGCAGAGCCAAACAGCTCCTGGAGAAAGGGGAGGAGAGCATGGGAAAAATACCCTATTTGTTTAGGCCTTCCCATGTATTTTTTGTTTGTTGCTCAGAGTTGAAGCTCTTTGTTTTCCTTCATCTGAAACAACAGCAGGTTGAGAGGAGCAAAGCCCCTGGGATTCTGCCTCTCCCACTTCTCGTTCTTATAAACTGTTTACAATCTCCTTCAGTTTCCTGGCTTTGTATGGAAAAGTTCAGTGGGTCAGCTTTCCCTTTAGCTTCATCCATCATTCCAGTCAATTAGAAATAGTTGAGGGCCAATTGCCCGGTCTTCCATTAACTGAGACACTTCAGATTGTTTAAAATAGCATAAAAGCCCTCTTTGTTGACCGTTGGGCAGGCACTGGATTTCCCCGTTGATGGGCAGCTACCGCGTGGCTGAACAGAACCCCAGTGTGCCCTGCTGTACTTGAGGGATGAATATTGCTACTCCAGGCCTTGTCTGGGGTTTGATTCCTTCTCCTTCACCTCCGCCTCTTGCTCTCCCTGAAAGGTGTGATGCCTTCAAAGGGTGAATTACCATGCCTGCTTCCAAAAAAAAAATGCTCCTCTTTGTGGCTTTTCAGAACTTCTGTAGTTGAGGGCTTTTTCCAGTTGCTGAAATGTTCCTTTTAACCTTGGTGCTTTAAAAGCTCTTGGCATTATTTGTTCATTGCTTGTCGTGTGTGTTTCTAAAGGACAAAGGAAGTGTGTAAGTGTTCAGGAAACAGTTAGTGCATTGTGGTGTGGGGCTGAGTTCATTCTGGTACCCCGTGCCAGGACAGCCTGCTTTCATTTGGGGCTAACATTTCCCTTCTGTTCTGAACTGACCAGCCTTAGGGTAGAGCTTGTGTCAGAGCTCTAACAGAGCTTGAAGCTTTCTCATAGGCTCATGTGTTTGGGTTCACATTGAAGTATACTGAATCCATTGTGTACATACCTATACATAAATATAGATTTATATATATCTGAACCCTACATTTTATTTCACGTGACAAAACAGAAAAGTAGGTTTACTAAACGGAGATTAGTTTATCTGCAGCAAAGCAGATATTTATGTATTCCCACATTTAAGTCATTGTCTGTCTTGCAGACTCTCCTTCCAGCATCGTGTGCTGCCTGGGTTTCAGTACAGCGTGGTCCCTGTGCTTTTTGTTGTTCTAGAGCCATTTTGCTTCAATGTGCCATGATTTGATCCCAGCTTTGGGGCACTGTTTCCCCGATCATGAAGAATTTGGGCAGGTCTCGCTGCATTCCTGTGCTTGGTGCTGGAGACCTGGACCTTGCTGTGTTTTTTGAGTTGGGGGAAACAGCCTGTGTCAGTCCTTGAACTTCAGGTCTCCATGTGCTTGCAGTAGTGCAAGCACTGCAGTGTGTGAGGGCTCCCCTGTTTCTGAAGAACAGACTAGAAAGAGTGGTACAGCACTGCTGGCCTGTACTGCTGCCCCTGAGGTGGCACAGGCTCAGGGACGTGCATGAGCTGCTCAGCTTGGACTCCATCGTTTGCACTGCTGAGGTGCACAGAAGGCTCTCAGGACAAATCAGGGCAGAGAGCACAGCAGGCATCTTGAGAGCGTGGTGAAAGAAGGGTGCTCTGACAAGGCAGGAGGATGTGATGACCAGATTTGAGAGTCTTCAGCTGCTGGGGATTTGGATCTCTTACTAGAAAAAGTCTACCACAAATACACCAAGTTCAACAAATTCCTCCTGTGATTTCCTTCCTCTCTGATGTCCCAGTCTGATGCAGATCTCAAGACAGACTTTTTCAGCTGCTGTGTCCCTGCAGACTTGCCTTTTGTGTCTTTCTCCACATGCCTTCAGCAAATAAAATCTTGAGGACATGACTGAGCTGGAAGTGCACACCTGAGTGGGAAGGAGACCATTGGGGCAGAACATCAGCCTGAGACTTGGCTGTGACAAAGTCTTTGCTTGCTTTACACTTAGAAATAATCTCATGCTTTGCACAGATTGAAGCTATAATAAGTAATTTAAGGAGTAGTAGAGGAGAGAGAATCCACATTTAATTCAATTAGCATTGTTGTCCAATGCCATTAATTATGCCCAGACTTGTAATGTGTTTCACAGGAGCTGATACACTTGAGCTTTGTCTGTGCTGGGGTTGACTGAGGACAAGTATGTCCACTGATGTAGAATCCAGCCTTTGTGCTTTGCAAAAACCTTCAGATTTGGTATCTGACAGTAGCCTGGAGTAAGGAGTAGCTGGAATAGCCTGCACTGCAGTCTTCTGAACAAAGGGGATCTTGAGGAGAATGAAGATTCGATGTACATGATTTCAGTGTTCTTGAAGAGGGGCTGTTTTAGTGGAAATAATAATCTCCTGCAATTTTATATTATTTCCAGACTGTTTAAAATTGTTCCATAGGCAGAGAATAAAGAACTTTGTTTACTGTCTTAAAGTAGGATGTCTGATCCTCCTGGGGGAGGTTATTCTTTTATTAAAACAGATATAAAATAGCTACTTTGATGGAAATACGACACTAGGAATTGAAATGGCAATGATTACAGAAGCTGTAGTATTCTAATGCAAAATAAGCCCTAGGAGATATGTGCCCTAAATGATAAATCACTGTTCTTTAACAAAACAAGAATTACTGTTATTTTATGTTTCTTGGTTATTTTACAAGGTCTTTAGTTGTTTCATCTGCGCTTAACTTTTACAGGCTGGAGGTAAATTGATTGTTGCTTTGTGTTTTAAATAGCGTGGCTTTTTAAAAGCACACTGGAGATGCAAGTACAAATCAACAGGATAGGATTCATTTAGTCTCAAAAAAGCAAAAGTAAAAAGAAGAGTCATGACTGCTGACACCACATGCAATAACTGTACTGGAATCTGTTCTCATAATTTGATAGTATTTTGTAATCTCATTGCTTTTGCTTTGAAAGCCCCCAGTAAGGTAAATGAGTGTGTGTTGTTCTGAACTGGAATTAACCTCCTTCTAGCAGGCAGGGAACTACTGGTAGCATTATTCATTAGGGGTGTCATGTTCCAGCCCTATCCAGCAGCTTGTGGTTTACTCTGGATAATTAGGCTTACCTGCCAAATGTTTGGAATCTGAGATGCTGAGATGTATTTAGCAAAAAAGAGCATCCTAAATACTGGCTTCGAAGCTGAGCAAGTAGTTGAAAGGGGTAATGTGTCCCAGTTTCTGCAATTTGTGATGACCTGAAATCCTTAATGATGGAGTCTAAAAACAGATAACAAAACCTCTGCATCTTTTCTATGGTAATGTTAGCTTGTGACAGCTCCAAGCTAGCGATGTAGAGAAAGTACTGGGTTTGGAGATCATAAGAACCACCTAGTTCAGGTAATTCAGGGGTAAGCTGGGTGATAGGCTGGCCCCTTGGCTCACTGCATTCCTCAGTAGCTCCCATAGTAAGAAGGAAGGCACAGTGGATGCAGTCTGGTTACCTGTCTGTGTTGAGATACCTACCTTGAACTTGGCAAGCTTTTAGGCTTTTTGATACTTAGGACAGTCTCTTGATAACAATAGTTTTCTCTGCTAGGAATGCAGATCTGTACCATATCTGCCTGAATCTTCATTTTAGAAGCAGCCAAAGGATAAAAAACCCAGCGCAGTGCTCATTTAAAGTCAATATGCTCTAGCTTGCAATTTGCTCATGTTTAAGTGCCCAGCTTTTAAGGTTTCCTTTGCCCACAGGCAGTCTGAATACAAAGGCAGGCTCTATATTTTTTTTAATAAAGAAAAAGCATTGCAAAAGCTCAAAGAACAAAATAAGTTCTTTCCACCTTCCATCTCCTCAGGTTTATTATCAGAAAACAGAGGCTGCCTCTATAAAGTCTACAGGGGAACAAAGAGATGCCAGTACCTCAAGTGCATCTGGAAATGAAGGTGGATGAGCTGTGTACACACATGTGAGAGGAGTGAGTAGGTCCCACCTTGAAGCAGTTTTGGCATTTGATGGTGAGGTTTACAGGATAAGGTGGTGTGCAAAAACCCTCTACATGTAACTGGTTTCTTTGTTCTCGGTAAGGTTTGGTTGAGTGAAGATGAATAGAAGTTCTGAGTCTCTACTGTATTGCAGTATTGTGTAAATTATTCTCTTTGGAGGAAAGCTTCGCTGTGGGGTGTGAGAAAGGGAGTTGCAGTTACAGCACAGTTTCTTAAGAAAAATGTGAAGAGAATAATGTATTTATTGCAGGAGCAAGTTCCCCTTCTGGAGCCGTGCGCAGAAGACGTGGTGTGACGTCTACCAGAACTCTAGCAGAAAGAATTCAGCGTGTATCATAAGTTATTTGCCATTAATGATTTGAGTACTGCAGACTGGAAGGAGTGCTTTTCTTTAGGATTTCAGAGGCCTTATTCTCGTTGATTGATTCTGTAACCTGAGTTATTCTGTGGTTTCAGTAGAAATGGAAGTAGTACCTGCTTCTGTCACTTCTGGTGCTTTACCTTTGCAGCCTGTCCATGTTGCATTTTGACTGAGGTGATTACCAGAGGCTTATTGTCATGATCTTGGTTAATATTCGTGCTTAGCTTAAAATGGGAGCAGCTTTCTTACTGAAGTCTTGAGTTCCAGAAGGTCAGAATACAGCTGTAAATAAAGGAAAACTGAACAGGGACATCTCAGCTTGTTTAAAGGGAAATGATAGGTCATGCAAGAGTTAAATGTGGGCCTTAATGAGACCTCCACAGCCAGAGGTCACTGGAGGCCTGCACAAAACATGGCACAGCAAAAGGGGAAATCCAAAGGCTATCACTGGGTTGAAATGCAATTTTTCTAAATAAAATTATGCAAAATGTAGTGTTGTATTTCCCTGGTGATGAAGCTGTTCACACACAGAGAGTGTTTAAACCTTTCTGTTATTAGGCTGAGCGCCTCTATTGCAACAGTTTCATCCCAACCTTGTTTATTTTCCTGTGATGTGAAGAGATAGAGTGGATTTGTCCAGAGAATTTGCTTTGGGCAAAGTGTGTTCAATTTGCAGTTTTGGGCTCTGTGTCATTCTTCTTGGATTTTTTGTTTTTAAAATATGTGTGTAAAAATACGTGTGTATGTGTATAGTCCTTAATAAAGGATATTCTTTGAGTGTCTGTTTGACAGGATGTGCCAACAGAAGCCCTGCTTTGGCTTTAAAGCCTGTGTAGCCAGATACCTTCAGGGCTGCTAATGAAAGGATCAGTCTGTCATTGCATTTTACGTGGCTGAGGATTCATAACGCTGGGCAAAAGGCTGAGTTCTCAGGGCGTAAGCTGGTTCTTTATTGGCCTCTTGCTGGGAAACTTCTGAAAGACACTCATCTACCAAAGGGAGCTTCTGTGATTTCTGTGCTGAAACACACAATTGCATAAGAAAAAGGAAGGTTCAGACGCTGGCGAGCAGCAGAGCGTTCTCTTTGGGCAGTATCCCTGCAAGAACCCGCCTTTGATCTCCTTTCTGTTTAGTTTTTATTATGTTGTCTATCTGTTATGAATTTTAAATAAGCTTGTAGCCAGTTGGACCTTACAGACTTAGTGAAGATATGGGAAGGGAAGCATTTCACTGAATTAATCTCTAGCCATGCATTTTTTGTTAAATTGTTGTTGCTTTGGACAGTTTGAGAAGGGTGTCTATTTAATTGTAGGTGTTGACATTTTGTAGCCTTCTCTAGTCTCCAGCTGAGTGTACTTTATCAAATGAAAAGAAACTTTCAGTGGTGTGTAAGATTAACTGCTCTGAAAGCCAGTGGGCCTGTTCACTGCAGAACTAAAAGAATGTTTTTGCAGGCAAATATTCCGCTCCTCCTATGCTGGGCATTGAAGAGAAAGCTTAAAGCAGATTTAAATATAAGACAGTAGTCTGTTTTTCTGTTGCCTGTTAATGAGAAGTACTTGATAGATGCTTCACATGATTTCTGTTTGCTGCACTGAGCCCAGTCATACCAGCACAGTTGCAGCAAGCTTGTCTGAGACAGGAAATACTCCTTTCTCTGAATCTCTGCTTGCAAATTGTTGGGTAAAATGTGGTTTTTTCAATCGAAGAAGCTGAAATCAGTAGAATAGTTACACCATGATG
Source organism: Edolisoma coerulescens (assembly GCA_013397115.1). NCBI lineage: Eukaryota > Metazoa > Chordata > Aves > Passeriformes > Campephagidae > Edolisoma > Edolisoma coerulescens. Next base: position 2,172,321 of record VWZW01006989.1, read on the forward strand.
GTAGAAGTTAAAAGTTCAATTTTTTTTTACCTGCTTCTTTAGGAACAAAGCCCCAGTAACCAGACTTCAATAGCAATGATGCAAGAGCCTCAAGAAATGGTGGAAGAGACAGTTACTGTGGAGGAAGACCCAGGCACTCCAACCTCCCACGTGTCTATTGTCACTTCTGAAGATGGAACTACAAGGAGAACTGAAACCAAGGTGAGAGGTTAATAACCACTGAGGAAAATGGCAGAGTGCCATCTAATCATGGAATAGAAATAGCAGGGAGTAGCCTGAGTGATGACAATCATGCTGTTGTGATCCTCAGTGATTTTGAACATTGTGTTTGCCAGCAGAACTGAGTTCAGGGCTTTTTCACTTTCACCTCTATGTCTAGATTGCTCCCTATCAGCTGTGCTGATACAGCTGTTTGTGGAGCTGTAAACTGAGCAGTAGAAATTAGCCAGGTTAACCAAACAAAAACACTAGAACCCCTTCTTCAGGCTGCTTATTCTTGTAACATTCACTTTATTCTACTGAAGCGATTCACAGCATTGCCCTGTAAACACACAGTGATAGGAAAATTGATGAGTTGGTAGGGCTTGGCTGAAGAAAATATGCTTGGAACTATGTCTTAAATTAGTGACAATCTGCAGTAACATTATGTGATGATGTATTTGTCCTTTAGAACAAGAAACAGCCTATGTAAATAACACCGTAGCATTTAAAATCTGCAACAGTCTTGTGAATGGCATCTTACTCTTAATGCATGGGGAAAGCTGGGTGTGCTCTCAAGTGACCTGTACCTCAGGTTTGGCTGGATTACAGGTGTTGCAAATGTTCTAATTTTCCTGATGTCTTTTTGTTCCTTGCGTAAGGTAATTTTGCAGTCTCTGTTGAGGAGATGCTGTGTGTTCATGGCTGCCTTGCACGCTTTCAGTACCACTGGAACATTACAAAGATTAAGGGTGATTCCCTTTTTAAAAATTTCTAAACAGGGGGGGAATTGTTTGGCTGCTTTCTGTGTTGAAAGGAGTTGAACAGAGGTCACTGTGTAAATCAGTGTTTATTTTCACTGGTGTTCCAGTACTGCAGTCCTCTAAGATATCTATTCAGGACATCAGATCCTCAGGTTGAAGTAAATGAATGTTGATTTCCTGAGGTCAGTGGGCCTGTACACATTATAATAAACTGAGTATCTGGCTTAATATTTGTTGCACTTAGTTAAAAGGTAAATATAACTGGCCTATTTTCTCATTGTTGGAAGGAGATTAAGGTCTTTAAATAAAAATAAAACAGATTAACAAAAAACCCCCACATTTTTATTAGCTCTTCAAATAATCTAATGTATTTAGTTTGTGACTTACATGAAAGAAATGCTGTTTTCTTTCTACTGACAGCAACGACAACTGTTATTTGCAGGAAGGAAGTGATAAAATTACAGTGGAGATGGACACCTTTTTATATGTACTAATAGTAGTGCATAGTTTTAGGAGGCTGTAAGTGCAGCTATGCAAGGGCATAAGATTATAGCTATGACTGTAAAAATAGAGGTGAGGCCATGCAGTGGTCCCTAGATAACGGGGCCACATGGAGTGAAGTAGTTTGTCTGAAATAGTCGTGCCTCTGATAAAGGCTGCGTGTTTGTCAGGGCCTCAGAGGTGCGATTTTCTCCTCTGTGGCAGGGACCTCCTGTTTTTCCATCTTCCCACAGAAAAGGACAGTGGCAGCTTCAAAACAGGCATTGTAGCTGCATATGGGAAAGGAAAATTGAAAAAACAGCAACCCTGGAGCTACTGTTCCATTTCAAAGAGCAAGGCTTTCTTCTGTTACTGTAGGTCATTGCAGGCACTGAAGTGTGTCCGGAATGGGGGTAGGATGTGTAGCTGTCTTACTCTCCATTTGTGTTGTTTCAAATAATGCCACTGACTTAAGCTTATGTACTATCCAGAGCTGTTTCCTTTTAATTCATTGCTGAAAAGACCAACAAAAAAAAATTAAAAACCCAGTTGTTGAGAAAAGTGATTCTGAAATGTCAAAACACAGCCTGCCTTAGCTGTGACTGTCAGAAAAGGTGCTGAGACTTTGCTGGGGTTGTTGTTGCCTCTGAAATGGTTTTGTTTTGATTTCTCCTTGCTGTGATAAAGTGGCATAGATTTAACAGCTCTTAGATACTGATCTGAGGTCAGATTTTACATTTTTTTTACATCACTTCGGTCTTCAACTAGCTTTTTGTTTTGGTAGGGATTGTGAAAGTGAAAACTGTGTCACTGGGGTTTAGTAGCATCAGTTAATTGCCCTGCAGTTAATTGTCATTGACACTATCATTTCTGATAGGTACCATCATATTGCTTTCGTAACTCATGCTATATGGGAGAGCCTTACAGAGAAAATTAAGTTTTCTGGTACCTCTGTGCAGTGGCAGAATTCTGACCTTGCTGCTCAGAGGAAGGTGGTGAAGAAATCTCCCCGGCATGGGAGATGCAAACACACGGCTGCTGGACATCCACTTGCAGGAGTAGGAGGTCTTGAGCCCAAAACCTACTTTGTGTCTCTGCCTGTTCCCTCACAGATTTAAAGAAATTAAAAATACAAATAATATATACAATATAAATACAAATAACAACCACCCTCCAACGCCCCCAAATAAAAACCCCAAACCAAAACCCCCACATGAATCTGGCCGTGCATTCAGTGTGCAGGTGGGACTTGTCCTTGTAAAGGAGCAACATTTCCTGTGGTGGGAATCCTCACATCTCTTTTCAGTAATGTCCAGTGTGTAAAGTTGAGATGGTCACACTGCTCAGGGTGAGTAGGTTTGTGCTCAACTTTTCTTTTTCCTCTGAGCAATAGCCTTTCATGCTCTACATTGCTGTGCTTGCTCCAGGCTCCTTTAAGGAAGGGTTTAGAACCTGATTTTGTTATGTCTATAACTAAAAGGCTCTGCTGGACAGTGTCAGTCACAATCTCCAGCATATCTGTCTTGCAAAGAAAGTGGCAGCACAAGATACTTCCTCTGACAGAGTAAATAACACAGGTCACGTTTTTTTAAGACCCAGAGAGACCAGAGATGTTTTCCAAATGTATTCTTTTTTTGCTGGATAGCTTATGTGGGGAGTAGTCAACCTAATGCCATTTAGTATGCGTTTTTGGATTCTTAAAAGGAAATTGTCATTTATTTTTGCTAAATTGTGTGAATTTCTAGCTTGCTGGAGAGTGGTGCCTCTGAAATTCTTCCTCTTGAAATGCAGCACAGCAAAGGCTGTAAGCGTGAATGCTCCTGGATGCTGCTGTTCCTTTATTCTCTGTTCCTTCCCCTGTTGTTTCAAACCCATAATTTATAGAGGTTATTCTTTTCAATAGTGTATTAAGTAAACAACCTTAATCTAGATGCATTGACAGTTTTGCTTTGCTTTTCTCCTCATCTTTGAAAATGCCTGTAGCAGTGAAGCAGGAAGAACGCGTAATAGAATTTAATATTTGACATATTTTAAATAGAGAACATCTGCCTTTTCAAAATGAGATATCTCTGAGTAATTTTCCCCTACCTGTTATTCTTTTAGTGTTATACTGAGTCCCTACATAACATTCATTGCACAAAAGATGTAGCAGATAACGCTTCATTTCAACTTTATAATATCTCTGGAAGCCAAATACCTATCAAGCTAAAACAGTGAAAGTCACCTTGGGGAGAGACTTCCACTTCTTGCTGCTGGCTGGAGCACTGTCAGGTGCTAAAGGGAGCCTGGTGTAAGTGGCTCAAGAAAACTCAGTAAAGCAAATTAGATGTGTGTGTGCTTGCGTAAATGTTCGCTTTTTTTCTTTTTTCAGGCACCTTTTATCTTTGAAATGCCAAAAGATTGGAGAGATTTAGGTCACTGTTACTCATGGAAATTGATGTTTTATCATAGCAAACTGTGAAATCAATCTGTATACAAAGTTGTTTAATTTGTAGTCCGTCCATTTTCCTTGAGCTTTCCAGTACTCAGCAAGTCCAGATCTTTCCCAACAGTGATTAACTGCTGTTCCCACTTCCTAACACCTGTGATGAGAAAGTGCTTGTGACCAAAACTCTGGGTTGTGCTGGTGCCAGGTACCCCACGAGGCAGTTCTTCAGAACTTTGCAGGAAATTCAAAGAAATTAGGTAATAGAGCAGGAATGGATTTCAGCTGAAGTTGAGGACCCTTTCAAAATGTGAAATATTAGGCTTTAAATTGAAGGGGAGAAATTTCAGCTGTTGTTTTGAAAACCTGCAGGGTGAGTTCTTCCACAGCATTTAATAGAAAGGTAATAGCTTCAACCTGCATGGGCCGATAAATTTTTACAGTCTGTAGTTCAAAAAGAAGCTCACAGAAATGTCAGGATGCTTAGACCCTCCTGCATTCCTTCTCATCTGATTCTTGGTGTGTGACAGTTTCAACAAAATTGTTAGCCCGTCACCTTTCATAATGAACTTAATTTATTTAAAAAAAAAAAAATAAAGGCAAACCAAAACCAACCTCAAAAACAAAGTGGAAGACAAAATTATAGGTACTGGTTAAGATGACTGCATTTGACCATGATAGCCCAGTTCCGCAGAAATCTTCGTACTGTCTTCACTCTGCTCTGTGATTGAGCCCTGTGAGGCACCTACTTGTACCATATGCACATGCATCCAGTAAATCCAATTGTTGGGTAGTTTCATGTTTGTTCTCCCATCCTTCTAGATAAATAGGAGGATGAGGGACAGAAAAATACAGAAGCTGTTTCCAATGTGTGAATATTTCCTTTATGTTCCGTTGGCAAATGTATTTCCAGAAATAGAAGCGGTGAAACCATTATCATGGAGCCTGTAAGGGAATTATTTACTATAATAGTTGTTATTTGAGGGGGTGAACAATGGTAAGATCAGTAAACCTGAAGTATACTTAGATTTTGGGGTGTGGAGAGCAGCAATGAAAGCACTGACTTGAAGTATCACAGAATTTTGGCTGCAGAGAGCCTGAACTAGTAGGTGTATTGTATTTTTTTATACTGTAGCTGAAATCTTAGTATTCGTACAGGGAATAGAGAATTACAGATACGTTGTGGGCATACTCAGCCAGCCCCTTCGTACCGAGGTACTCTGAAGCTTTCCTCTGGTACTCCGGGATGGGGGCATTGAAACAATTGAGCACCTTTGATTTGTCATCGGGCTGAAAAAACCTTTTTACACAGGTTTTCTTTAGGGATGGAAAGCAAACAGAGGAAGTCAAATTACACTCAAGGTAACTTGTAACTCTAAATTTTTTATTAGGGCATATCTGTAGTGAGGAATTGATGCTAATAAGTCTTTTTTAAGATCGGGTGCATCTGAAGGATCAGGTGTCTCTCAGACGAGGCAGTCTGCTGGGACTCCCATTTGGAATAGCTTCATTCTCTCTGGCTAATGCATCAGTATTAAGGAAACCACAAACATGTTGGGAGAGATTACTGTGCTTTCAGCTGCTCAAGATTGCCTGTATTCTTTTAAGAAATATAAATGAAACATTCCCTTGAGCAGGATTTCCTGAAATAAAGGTGTTTTGTTTGTTGGTTGGGTTTCTTCATTTGCTTGGAAACCTTACATTAAATGGACCTTCATCTGTGTGCTGGCTAATTGCTTCCAAAAAGCTTCCCTTTATTGTCCTGTTAGCAGCAAAATCTGTTTATCACATGATAAATCTTCTATCTCAATGCCTGTGCTTGACAAATGAGGCATGAGTGCAAATACTCCCTCTCTCTCAAAACATAAAGTGACTCTGTTTGATTGCCCCAGTATAACACCTTTAGCATTACAGAATGCTTTTATGCTATGAGAAATGTGTACTTTAATGCTTGAGTGAAATGTTCCTTTTTATGTGTCTGACAAGGGGGTTTTGATTGTCCTGATACTTTGCATTTGCTGCTGGGTGCAGGGTTCAGAAAATAATAAGAGGTGAAGCTGTGCTAACGTTGTAAACTTGTTCTTACATGTGCAGCCTGACACTGAGTGTGGCTTTTTGATGAGCCACAGCCATTGAAAGCCTGTCTCTGCTAGCCTAAAAGACAGGAAAATAAGGCAAATTAGGTATAAATTGCAAATGAATCCCTTGCATTCTGTGTTGGTAATTCAAACTAAAAACCCGAATCTCTGTGAATACTCTGTGGAGTGCCAGAGCATGGTGAAAAACTCACTAAGTGTAACTGGTAGGTCACACATTGTCCAGGAGTTGATTTCCAGTGATATGAAATTCTAGATTCTGGTTTTTGTGTACGTGTAGCAACTGTTGGAGACAATTATCCTGGCTGTAATGTTTCTGTTTGTTACCTCGTCCTGTTTACCAATAACATGGAGCAAAGTCTTCAATGAAGATGGACCTGATCCTGCAGGTCAAAGCTTATTCCTTCTTTTGTGCTGTTCTGCAGCCAGATGAGGTGTATTAGGTACTTCCTATTGTTTGATCTTAATAGCTTTAGGAAAAATGACATGAGACAAACTGCAAGCATGGCAGCTCATGTCTGAAAAGCAGTGCTTGGACTTGGATTTGTTGTATGGTGCTGAAAGAAAGAGCTTTGTGAGCTTATGCAAGGGCACTTCTTGGCACTTAGAAAGCTCCTTCGTTGTTCCTTTCCGAGCAAAAGTATCCATTTCTGTTTCATCAAATTGCTGATGTCCTACCTTAATTCCTGTTATTCCCATTACTGGTTCCCAGATTCAAGAACAGAAGGGCCTAGCACTTTGCATCCAGTTTTGTCAGGGCTTTGCAAAACTCGAATATCTCAGGCCTGAGAAATGTGGCTTTTTCTACTCTTAGAAGATCACTTATGAATATGCCACTTTGAATAAAAGTATTGTTTCAGACTCCAGTAGGAGAACACTGAGCTGTGTTGCTTTGTGTGTATCCCCTTCACAAAGAGCTACTGTAAACTCCGCCAGCTCTTTTTCTCCTCTCGCTGCTGAGTTTATAAATGCTGTGACAGTGGTCACGCTGACAACTGAGCAGAAAGGAGAAGTATTGTGCACAGGTAACAAGCAAAAACCCCTGTTGGATTGTATGTCATGAAATAAACGTTGAGTTTCTAGTTTCCTTTCTTCCAGTTATTAAAATGTGTGCTTTGAAAAAGGGAGAAAAGATTCAGAGGCATGGAAGATAGCATCTTTCCTGATGTTTGCTTGCTGAGGAAATCCCTTTGTATTGAAGAGGAAAATTCTTTCAGCTCTGGCTCAAATTAGATACCAAGGTCATGTTGGTACCTGGCTATGCTGTATTCAGCATCTTGTTGCTGTTAATTACACTGCTGGTAGAGAGGCATTTGTGCTTCTTTCAGTCTTGTAGAATTTCATTACTTCATTATGTTGAAGTATCATTTGCTCACAGATGTGTCTAGGAAAAGAAATGCTGTTTGGGTGAATCTTTTCTGTTTGGGGTTTCCTATGTGAAAACATCTGGCTAGAGGACATGTCTGGAGCCACTTCAAGAGATGTACTCTAATTATTTTGTTTTGCAGCAGCTTGGCTGATCTGTTGCCAATCTAAATGTTTAAATCAGAGGCTATAGGTCAAAATATTTATTTGGGCTTCAGAGCCACTGAACAATCCAGGGATACATGTTGTGGTTAACATTTCCCTTGAATGTAGCATTTCATTCTGAGACTTACATGAAGAAAAGTGTCATTTGCTGATGCTTAGTTATATCTGTAATACCTTGGAAACCCCAAATACCTTTTACTAATTTCATTTTTTGTTCTTCCCCTGGTGTGTGTAATGCTGTCAGGTGGGTTGATTCTCCCTCTCATCTTTGTGGATGCGCTGTTTTGTTGCTTGGTTGGGCTGAAAAGTCAGCAGTTACTAGGGATAGGGTAACTTTTTATAGGTTAAAGTAATTTTATTAGTTAGGGCTACCAAGGATAGAGTGGCATCTGCTGGACTTTTTATTCTTCCCAAAAGAGCTTTTGCTGATCACTCTGGAAGACAGTACAGAAGTTGATGGAGCCCAGATACCAACCCAAACAGAAGGCCCTTTGCTAGTTTGTAAATATAGTGGCTTTTGTCCAGCACTGTCTTACACAGATTACCAGACTTTTCCCACAAAGGCAGATGGTTCTTGCAAAGTTTTAAGGAGTCTTTGTTCTTACCCTTCAGCAAGAAACCCTGAACACAAGAGCCCTCTGGACATTTACTATTTCCAGTTCTTGTGAGTTCTGTCTTGAAATGAAATGTGATTTATGGAAATAAAGATAAAGATGTATTTGTATACAGATTTTTCTTCACTGTTTTAAACAAGCTTGTCTAGTATGTTTAGGTAGCTGCAGTTGCAAAATCATTGTGGTGTTAGTGTTCATTATTGCAAATTTGTTTGCCACCAAAATAGTGACAACAGCTACTTACTGGGCTTGTGTGGTGGTTGCTGGATGTAAGAATATCTTAAAAGAGAAAGCAGGCATATTGTCCAGAATCCTGAAGCCCAGAACTTCTCTTTGACATCATCATTCCCTAAATATTGCTGCAAAATTTGAGCTCTGTCAAGTTACACAGTGGTGCAAACTTGATCCAGATCAGGCAGAAGCACATAACCCTATTTCTATAAAACTGGAGAATGTGATGTGATATTTATGCTGTAGCTGTGGGAGGACAGGCTGTGGCTCCTCAACATAGTAAAGTCTTCTCTAGGACAGATGCCTCTTCTGAAAACATTTTGGGGAATTTGGAACTGGTTTAATGACTTTGTACTGCTTCCATGTGCTGTCACCTGGCTGCAGTGGTTTTGATTTGGTAGTAAGAGCCCAGAGTGCTTTTTTCAAAGTATTTTTCCACTCTGCATTCCGAAATCTGGTAGGTGAGCTGATTGCTACACCGGTGTTACAGGCACGTCACAGGCGTTCGCTTTGTGCTGCTCTCGCCCCGTTTCACTCTTCCACCTCCCCGTGTGTCTCACCGCATTATGCAGCAAGGAGAACATTAACACATTTACTCGCTGCTTCCTCCCAGGTTACCAAGATGGTCAAGACCGTCACCACGAGGACAGTGCGGCAGGTGCCGCTGGGGCCGGACGGGCTGCCCGCCATGGACGGCTCGTCGCCCATGGGCAGCTACACGGACTCCATCGACAGGAGGTACCTGAAGAACGGGGAGCGGTTCATCACCCCCCAGGCCTCGTCCACCCTAACCCGATCCTACAACAGCTACAACGATTCGTACCCCGAGAGCCACGAGGGCCAGTACCGCCCCTACATCGGCCACGACGGCTACGGAGACCTCTCGGACAACTACGGCAGCTTGTCCCGGGGCGTCAACTACCGGCCCCGCTACGCCTACGTGCCAGGGGGCACCTACCGGCCTGACGATGGCAGCTTCACCCTGCCCAGCAGGAGGGAGAACTACGGCCCTGTTGCCCAGCCTCAGGTGCCGGTGGGCAGCAGCGTTGACTTGAACCGCTCTCAGCCCGAGCGCTTCCAGCCGGAGCCCTATGGACTGGAAGATGACAACCGCAGCCTTGGAGTAGATGATGAAGGGTATGAACTGGATCCGGATTACTCCACTGTGAACAGGAGGACGTCTGCAGGAGTGCCAGAGAGAGGAAGACCTCACAAAGGAAGGTAACACCCATTTGTTTGTCACAGTGCTATTGTGCAGCCCTTTTGCTTATTTGATCATATACATTCAAACTCTGTGATCTGGTAAATTCTGGAATTACTTGACAGAAAAACAGCCTATAAATGACTGCAAAACACACAAGAAATACAGAAGAGTGAGGGTAGGGCACAGGGACCCTTTCAGTGATTCTGAGCTGCTTAGTTCAGGTTGAATTTAGAAAGAAAGATGACCTTGTAGAAGGCGGCTGTTACTTTTTTTCCCTCTTCCTAAAAAAGACTTGAGAGTGCATTGTGTTGTCCCAGAGCCATCCCACACTAGCAAGGTGAAAAGAGGGATTTGTGATCTCTGAGACTCCTGACAGGTCTGGTTGTGTGCACATCTGCCAAACAAAAGTTTTGAACAGCTGGTTGGGGTTGCAGACGAGCTGATCCCTGGTGGTGAAGGGGTGCCAAGCTGTCTGTGAGGTGTCTGACAGCCTCAGCCCTGATCCTGTGCTAACCACACACCCTCAGCTGTCTGACCAGGTTGTGCTGAACCTCACAGATCTGAAAGGCTAGATCATTATTTTTGTCCTGTGCTTATAGAAGGGGAGAAAAGAGTATCTGTGTTGCATTTAAAGTGACCAGTTACAAATTACTTCTGGTTCAGCCCATTTTCTAAGGAATGTTCTGTTTTATGCCGTGTTTTCTGGTATTAGTTGTTTATGCTGTGTTCACAGCTATTTGTTCTTGCATTTGAGAACAAAACCCAACAACCCACCGGCTTGGGAGAAAAGTCCTGTTACTCAGCTGAAAGTCGTCTTGTACAGACCTGAAAAACTTGAAATACTTTGTTTTCTAAGGGGTGTACAAATGTTACATGTGCCTGCTTGAAGTCATATCCTCATGGTTCATGTTTTGATATGGATTCAGTTCTCCTTCTTTTCCTTTTAATTTAGAATAGTTTCCAGAGCTGTAGAGAGTCTGGATCCACCTGCCTCTGTGTGCGCAGATAGTCTTTAGACTTAACATTTCTGACCTAAGGCTTTGCTGCATCAGCAGCAGTTGTTGTTGGGATTTGTGTTGGCCTTTTTGTTCTCCTGGAGTCCTCCTACTTGGAGGTGTTATATCATTCATGCTTTCATACTCCGTTTTCCTTCCCTTTTTTGGAAGTTCATTTTAAAGCTAGACGGAATCAAACACTTCCAAATTGTCATCTGTACTTGAGAGGAAAAAAAAAACCAACAAGACAAAAACCCAGTGAAAAGGTATCAAGGTGTTTATCCCAGAACACCCTTTAAGTCTCTTGTGACATCTTTCATTTTGCAGCCTTACCCAGCAGTGGAACCACGTCCGTGTTCTGTGGGGCTGAAGGAAATACCTGCACCCAGTGGGTGCCAGAATCCTGATCAATCCTATCAGACTTGGATTAGTGCTCCCCTGCAACTAAGCAAGCTTACAGTTCTTGTTAAAAGAAGTCAGGCATCCATGCTTTTAATTTTTTATTACCATTTTTCAAACTGTATGCAAAATGAATAATTAAATGTATTCTTAGAACCTACCCATTTGCATTTTAAAATTCGGTGGTTTTATTAAACATCCCTTTGATTTATTGTTCCTTGCAGTTTGGATAGGACCAATTCATAATTTTTCTTCTATGTTTCTTTTGTTGTGAGGTTTTTTCCATATTTAATGTGATCAAGAGGCTTTGACAAATAATTAGCCTGACTGTGGCAGCAAACTTTAGCTGTTGAGAACATAAGAAGATTGTATGAGGGCCTCTTCATAAGCAGTTACTTTTTGACATTTCAAAGAAATACATGAACAATTCAATAAACCTGCATTTCAGATACGCTACTGATCTGCAAGAAAATAAAGACTACAAGTAGTGCTTTGTACTAGAGGAGGGTAATTACTAATTTATTATTCCTCTCTAGTTTTTTTAAAATAAGTTATTGCTGTGAAAATGATTAAATGAATGTGATGAATTGATGTCACTTTTGATTTCAGAAAGTTTGTATGTGTAGAGCAGGTTTAACAACAGCTCTGTTGGACGCTGTTCTGCGTTGCACCAACTTTCAGCTTGGGCATCTCCTCGTGTCCTGAACAGAATTCCTCCACTGACTGACTCTCTGAGTTATTCTCTCTTGTTCTTCCCAGAAGATGCTACTTCATTAGTTAGTAGTTCACAGGTAAAATAAGAATCCTTACTGTCAGTTCCTCTTCTGAGAGGGCTTGAGTGGAGTTCCTCATCTGAATCTGTGCTAGTGAGTCTGATTCCCTGTGTGAGAAGGAGGCAGCCCAGCTGTGTTTGGGGGGGGTCCTAGGCAAGGGAATTAAAAGTACAGATTGTTCTTTCCAGCCCTTGCCTGCTCCATTTGATCACAGAGATAAATACCTGTTGTGCTTTTCTTCTGTCATCATCAGCCTCATTTTAAGCTACTTATATTTCATTTTAAATTGGGGAAAAATGTGCCTCTACACAAACATCTCCAAATCCAGATAAATGCACAAAGGCAAGTATTCCCTCTGTTGGCTTGTCACTGCTCATGGCTGGGTTTTCTTGTTTTCTTTTATACTGAGTCTCTCATGTAAGATACATTACTTTCTGCAAGAGTACCTGGCACTTCTTGTTCTTCCCCTCAGCATATGCTCTGGTTTGGTGTAAGTCAGGTTGCATAATAAATTTGGGTTAGAGAAAAGCATTTGGGGTGTATAATATTGATTTAATGTTACTCAAGTTTACTTGTGAAGGAATTTACACATCTTTAATTGAGTTTATGCCCTTTTTTTCTTTGTTTGGTGGGTTGCCTTTATTACACTAGGTGTTTTAATGTAGTTTCTAAAAACATCTAATCTTACCGTGTGCTGGATGTTTTCTATACAGTCCTTTTTGAAAGAGAAGCAGGAAGGACTGAGTACTTCTATTCAGAAAAAAACATCCCTACTACTATTCAAATGTTTCTTAATCATTAAATTGAAATTAACACAAACAAGCCAGAAAAAATAGCTAGTCATAATTCATCGTTCTTATTTAAATAACTTCTCCTCAGCTTTTTCTTGCCTCGGTGATGATTTCTTCCCAGAGTGGATCACTGCAATCTGCACTTGTGTGAGCATTCGTGGGACGTCTTTTTTCCCTAAGAGCTCTGGAGCAGCTATTGCCAGTGTTACTATTCCAGACTAGACAGGGTATAAATCTTTAATGTTGACTAAATAGGCAACAAAACAGTTCTCTACTGGTAAATTGTCTGTGCCAGAAGCCTGATATAAGACACTGTACTTGGTGGTCACTTCACGGTCCAAATTATTATTACCAGGAAATGAGCCAGATTTTAGATTAAATAACTTTACCAGTAGGTCTGTCTTGCTTCTGTTGTGTATAGACAGTGAGAGTACTACTGGTAACACCGGACATGTCTCATTCTTCTTCTGGTGCTTTTTTTCAGTTCAGAATATGAAGGCTTGTAATTGTAGATAAACTTTCAGTCAGCACTTGTGGCCTCGGTTCACTCATTCCAAGTGTATGTGGGCAACATTGGGATGTTGTCTAGTTTGGGGCAGGAGTTTATGGACATGCCTGGGCAGAACAGGGTGAGGCAAGCAATGTGGTCAGTTTGAAAAATATTTGAATTTTTTCTGAATCTCTTCCTTAGTGTGAATTCACTCTCGGTTTGATAATGTTCTGGTAGCAGAAGGTGATGAATGGCAGAGTTTGATGTGACAGGAGGCAACCCGAGTCAGCTCATCCACTGGCAGTTCTTAGGTGTTTCCAGTTAAGGGGATTTCGGTGTTTAACCATATGGCCCATAACTCAGACTTGTCTCAGCAGAGGATTCACTCCAGTTTTGAATCCCCTTGTGTATCCTATCAGGGAACAGAGCCTGGCAAAAGTAGAATCTCATTCTGCAAAGTCTTTACATCTCCTCTTCAGTGTTTGGCACAAAGTTTCCTACGGAAATCCCAAGCCTTTCTGGTCTTTTATCCAAAGCAGACACCAGGTGCAAACTGTAATGAATGTAACACTTGTGGAAGTTTTTGAGGATTAAATGTTTAAATCCTTCACCTGTTTACTAAAATGTGCCTGTGTTGAAGCCATAAGGAAGATGATAAATCCACAAGCTCTCTCCCAGTTTTTATCTCTGCTAGAATGTGTTTTGATCAATTCCCTGAGACAGGTGATTAGTGAGACCCATGACATCCTAAAAACTCGGCTGCCTTGCTACAGACGGAAGGCAAGATGCTTGCAGTCAGGAACTCTGGCATAGCACCAGATCTCTTCAGTCCTGAGAGTAAAGAGCTCTTGGCCTCCTGAGAGCAGTATCTGCTGAAGCTCTCGTTAGTCCCGTTCTGTATCGAGGGGCTTTTCCTTCCCAGCGTAGCTGCTCCAGTGATGTGGAAGTGAAAAATCACATTTGGCCTGCCCTAGTCTGACTCAGAAAGAGGATTTATTTACTCTCCCTGTGTGTAAATATGGTGGTGATCAGGGTGTATTTAATGCCCTGATAGATACTTGCTTTTGACTTCCTCACTCTGCCAGTCTGGTCTTCCAGCCCCTCTGTTAAAGGAGAGGCGATGGGACTTGTGGCACTTCGGCCTCGCTCTGCCTGAGCACTTGTTCTGCTCCTTTGCAGATGACCTGTTTTGGTAAACTGCTTCCCCTGTTGTTTTTTTTTAACCTTCCCTAGCCTTGATCACTGTATTTAATCACCTGAGTCTGAAGTGGTGTGATAGCTTCCCTTGGCTGAGCTTTCTTGTACAGCTCTTAGGTTTATACAGGATCTCTGAGTTTCTACATAATGATTTGGGATCTTCAAGGGTCAAGTGTTCAGGTGGTTTTTTTGCTGCCAGGAACAGTCATTGACTTATGTCACTGGTGCATTAACGATGGCTCTTGACATTGTTTCTTCCTCAGAGGTATTGTGGAACTGACCTGTGTGGGCTTATTCCAGCAGTTGTGGGCTTTTGTTTTCATCCTTTTGTCTACAGATACTTCAGAGGTGCTGTCTTGTTTTAAAGCAGGGCTGTGATCTTATTTCATTTTTCTTTTTCTTTTTTAATGATTGATTCTTGACTTCAAGTATTTTCACTCATATTTAATAAGTAGTGATTGACAATTAGGAAAACATTAGTGTTGTTGGTACAAGAGTTATGTGGTGCTCTCTCTTTTGTCATGCAATGCTGCAATTTAAAGTCCTAACTCTGAAGTTTTCTTTTGACAAATGTGGTGAAACCAAGGAGCTTTGTGTGGCAAAGAGAAGAGGATACAGCATGAGGAAGATAGGCCCGTCTGTGTGGTTCTGTTTGGAAGGCTTTGTGGAAATAAAGCAAACAAACTGCATCCCAAGACAGTAATTATCTTTGTGTACTTGCATGGATGAGGAGGAGAGAGAAACTTAATTGTGCAGGTGTAATTGAGGTGGTGCACAGTTATCTTGTGGGCAGCTCGCAGGACTGAGACGTGCTGAATTGCGAGTTACCAAGTCAAGCAAGCAACAGATGTGCAATTATTAAAATTAATCTTCTGCTGCTTTTATGCGGTGAAAAAGAATTTAACATGAGGATGAGTTTGAGAAATGAGATTTTGTTGTAGTTTTAATGCTGGTTATCACAAATTTGCATTTGTAAAAACAGAATTTTGAGGAGTAGCTAAGGGGTTTTGTTATTCCTTCTGCCCTGTGTGCATTCACAAAATCGTTTCAATGTTGTTGCTTTCTGCTTGGAGTGATGGAAACAGCTTTGTTCTGTAACAGAAAATATGACTGTCCAGACAGTGTAAATTACTGTGTAGAGCAACTGCTGAATTATACATATACAAATAACTGCATCAATAAAAGGATTTCTTCAGATTCATTCTGAGTTTTGGATACTTGCCCATTTTTATCCTTTCATTCAGTTTATGCTTTAGAACAGCAATTAAAGCAACATAAAATCAGGAGAGGCGCTTTTAACATTAAAAGCGTTAATTGTACGAGACTAAGTCCAGTCTCCACCTCCGGTTGCCCTTCTCCCCAGAGCTCAGTTTAATTAGCAGTCCCTTTGGGATGACAGCAAGCTCCGTTTTCTTCCTGCCTTCTAATACTCTATACTTCAGCATGACATCAGAAATGGTTCAATAACATCACTCAGTGCTTCAGATGAGAGATTTTAAGAAACATTTTGTAGCAATTAAAACTACTTGCATGACTGAGCTAACTGCAGTACTGAGACAGTAGCAAACCTGTCCAGGGAAAAACCGTAAAGCAAAAGGCTTCTGCTGGTTTGAAAAAATACATGTGTGAGAGGGTGGTTTATGGTAACATCGATTAGGAGTAGTGTTTGGAGTACACTTGTGTGAGCATCAACATGGAAATATAGTGGAACTTGTCAGACTCGCTGAAATATGTCTCTGGTCTCTGCCCAGGCCTTGAATGCCTTTAATTAGAGTTTTGGTTTGTTGCAGAAGTAACAGCATTAATGAAGATCAGTGTTTCCTACTAAATGTAATCCAGCTCTGTTGTAATTGCTTTGCTAAGTGACCAAAATGAAAGCAATCTGTTTGATGGCTTGCAGTTCCTGTCATCATTTCATTGCTAGCCAAACAAACACTGTGCTGGAGTCCCTTCACTGCTGGGAACTCAATGATGGTTAATTTTTGAGTTACTACAAGTAAACTATTGGAAATTTTTAATATGCTGTCTCAGTGATGTTTGTGATGTTAAAATGTTTGCTCATGGCTGAAATCTCCATATTGACTCAGAGTTACAAAGTGTTTAAACGTGCTTTTTTTTCTTTTTTTCCCTTTCTTTGTCTTGGGACCGTTGCTTCTGACAGGGGCTACGACGACCCCATCGAGACAGAGATGGTGGAAGAGAGGATTCCGTACCTGCACGGGGGCTACGCGGCGCCGCTGGCCCAGCCGGAGCGCGGGAGCATGGCCAGCATTGACCGGCTGGGGAAGCGCTCTCCGTCCATCGACAGCATCCGCAAGGACCCGCGCTGGAGGGACCCCGACCTGCCCGAGGTCATCGCCATGCTCAGCCACCCCATCGACCCCGTCAAGTCCAACGCCGCGGCCTATCTGCAGCACCTGTGCTACGAGAACGATAAAATCAAAAAGGACGTGAGGCACCTTAAAGGGATCCCGATCCTGGTGGGCCTGCTGGATCATCCAAAGCCTGAGGTCCATCGCAAGGCCTGCGGGGCTCTCAGAAACATCTCCTACGGGAAGGATAATGAAAACAAAGTGGCTATAAAGAACTGTGATGGGATCCCTGCATTGATCAGGCTGTTGCGAAAAACAAACGACATGGAAGTCAGAGAGCTAATTACAGGTCAGTGTCTGTGATTTTGTTAATGAATTAGTCTTTAGAACAGTCCTTTCAGCTTCAGGAACAAGAATTTCTGGAGATTAGAGCATTGAAGGAGAATTTAGATCACTGGCTGCAGCTGTTCTGTAGCTGCACCACGTTTGTGGTGTGAGAGAGCCTGTCAGGAGGGGATCGAGATCATCTGTGTGTGTGTGTGGTGCACTGGGGATTGGTTCCCTGGCTGCTGAGGGATGGGTGCTGCTCCTTGGGTGTAGCGTGCAATTGCATGTGGTTTGGTTACTGAAGCTTAAATGAGTTGTAGCAGCTCCAGTGACAGGTAATTTGTAGTGCACGTGCCCTCAGCATGTTGTAATCATGAGGTAAGATATGCTGAGCTAAATCTTTGCTTGTTAATCTCTTACAAAACAATCTAGCTGCCATGTCCCCACTCCCTCATATTTATAGAATAGTCAGTCTCCTCAGGAACACTTCCAGCCTGGTGCTGAGGACTCTTGAGGCTGTATATAAAGTTGCAGCACTTCTGGGCTGGAAAACTCGCATTTTAGGGAGCGTAGGGTGTGCTGTTGATACTCTGGACATGGATTTGTTTGTTGCAAAGGTCAGAAAAGGGAGAATTACATTTCAGGTTACTGAGTTCGTGCACACTTTGCAGGGAGTTTTCAAACACTTACGGCTCCATTATTTAACCTGTTTTTATTTGAACTTAGTCTTGGACATCATCCAAGAAGAGCAATAAAGTATATGCCAAGTTTCAAAGTTCAGCCATTAAATGGAAAAGGGTGGAAAAGTATGTCAGCTCTTAAACTAAGGAGAAAGATATTGTTCTTCAGTCTCCCATAAATCACGAGGAGTGAAATGGATTTCCCTTTCTCTTCTCAGAAGCCGCAGGGGATGTTTGGATGGAGATCAGAGCAGTTGCAATGAATTTCAGTGCCAGAACAGAATTTTTCAGAAAGCTTTGTGAGGATGAAAATGGGTCCAGGGCTGAAACTGTTTAGCTGCCTTATCAATGTTGGATTGTGCAGGTAGACCCTATTGCAAACATTGATTATGCCATTAGAGGTAAACATCATAATTCTGTAATTTCCTCAAAAATTATAGTAGCCCTCTTTAAATTTTTACCGGTAATCATAATTCTCTGGGATGAACAGCGGCCTTGGGTGTTCCATCTGTTCTTCCTCAGCTATTACAGGCTATTTAGCAAACTAGGTCTAAATATACAGTGTTGAAACTAGCAGGGATGTTTTTCCAGCCTTTTTCCAGTGAGCTGGCAAAGGAGAGCTGTCTGTTTTGTCAGAGAACCTCTGAGTAGCACGTGGTGGTTGTGCTTTGGGAGCTGTCTGTGCTCTGCCTCAACATGGAGACTCTGCAGGTAGTATTTGTATTCCATTTGTTGCACTCATTTAGTATGATGGCAGACTTAAATTTATTTTTTAAAAAAAATAAAGAATATATGTTTATCTACTGTTCTAGTTTAATCAAAACTCATTTCTGGAGTGCTGAGAAGCAATAAATTTATTTCCTTAGATTCAAGAAAGGAGAAGCCAGTCTATAATTTACTCCGAAGGAATATCATTATGGTGCTAAGTGGTAATCAGTCACTTCTGAGATGGCAAAACCAAACTGGATGTTTTTCCTTTTCACTGTAAATGGCAATTGCTTTGATTTCCAGTTGATTAATTAGAGTTCAAATGGATTTTATTTGGCAGTAGTTTTTGCCAATTAAATGTAGTGGTTTTATTCCACCTTGGCTTTTGTTATTTAGAGCTCTTTATTTCCCCTTACTGAAAAACGCCAGGAGTACTAAGGGCATTAACCTGAACAGATGTCCAGTAACAGATGATGTGCATTTAATCTCTACCTAACCAGGAATAATTTCATTCCTCTTCTAAAATGGTATCACCAGATCCGGTGTGAGACATTCAAGCATCAGCACAGAAAAGAAGAGTATTCCAGCAATGCCTCTGTGACTGGTGCTGCTGTGCTTCCAGTCCGTGTTCAAAGCTCTGCCTGATAATGTGGAATTGTCCATTCGTAAAATGAGCTCCAAAAGTCAGCAGGGAGAAACAAGAGCCAGCTTGAAGTGCAAAGGGAGCATTCAGGCAGGGCTGCTACAAAAGGACTGTGTTCTCCAGCCTCAGAAATTCAGATCACAATTCCAATGTTCTCCTGGTAGCAATCTTGACTTCCTATCTGGGTGCTTTTCCCTGGTGATAAACCAAAGCCTACCTTTGCCATGAAAGTTTTTCAGTGTGTCTGGAGTGAAATGTCTGGGGACTTCATCAGCAATGCAGTTTAGAAAAAAAAAAAAAAGAAGAAAATACAGCAGCATACAGGGTTTGTGTGTTTATTTCTTTTAACAGGCTCCAAATTCAAGTTTGGTATGACACATTGATTTTTCTACAGTTTAATATTTCTTTAACTTGGTACTGGCTGCTTTTCAAAAGCTCAATAGTAATCACCAGCTGGTCATCCCAGCTACGGACAAATGATAAAATAATCCTGCTTTCCAAGGAGATTCAGGTAATTTGAAGAAGTTTAAATAACTCAGCTGTCTGAACTCAGAAGCAGTTCCAGGCTTGAAGTTTTGTTTCTCTGGCTGTGGGACACTGCCTACCTGCAGGACAGGAGGTACCTGGGAGCACACTGTTTGGAGAGAGGTTTCTGGCAAAAGAGAGCATCGTTCTCGTCTAATGTGAGAGTCAGTCCTTGGTTTAGTACAGCTCCATGGCCTGTCCTTTGCTCGGTGATCTGGTGCAGCAGCCACAGTTGGGTCTGGCCACTGGGTTAATGGAGTGGGGAAAAAGCCTCGCCGATGAGTTAAAAACACCTAAGAGGTCGATGCAGCATCGAGGGAGGAATCAGATGTGTGGCATCAGTGCTGAACGAGTGAGGCTTGGAGTGCCAGGAGTGTGTTCCCTTGAGCACTTCCCAGGATACACCTTTGGAGAACACAAGTTAGACAACTGTTTTTCACATTACATTTTGGAAGCAGGCAGAGTGTACTGATACACCGCTGCTGCCAGATTAAGCCAGTCTGTAGGTTCTTTTCTTACAGATAGCATTGGTTTTAGCAGAATTTGAAAAACTTCTTTGGGTTAGTGCCATCTCTGTTTTACCAGGTGTTCTGGACATATCTGCAAATGGCACTAAACATGATGTCCCTCGAGGTCAGAGATCTGTGAAGTGTGCAGGAACTGCCTTCTAAACTCAAAGATACATTCATAAAATACCACAGATCTCACTTCTCTTTCTTTTTAAAAAGTGGAGTTACAATATGTTTCCTATCTGCTGCACTGAGAAAAGCTTGATCTAAGTGTTAAAGTGTCCATAAGTAAATGATGAGTAAAGCTGTGTTGAGAAATACTCCATAAAATTCTTCCCTTATTTCTTGCTAGGCTTGTAGCTGTACTGCTGTACTCTCAGTGGATCATTTTCTTTAGAAAAAGAGAGAAATGAGGATTAAGCTGATAAGGAATTAAATCTGTTCTGATGGGGAAAGCTACGAAAGTTTTATCTTGAGTGATAAGGTTTTCGTGGAGGAAATGTTCCCATCAGATATGCAAGACCAAAATTCTATTACATTCTTTGAAAAGCAATCAGAAGTTGGTAACTTTAATGAATAATTTTGTTCTTTGTGAGAACGTTGGAGTAATTTTGTTGTTTAATGACATTGCACTGATTTTAAGTGGTGCAGGACGTGATTTTTCTGCTGCCAAATTGGTTATAATTGAAAAATGACTGACCTTCAGAATGCTCTGCAGATGAAATATTTTGATCTAATGCTCGAATAGCAACTTGCAGATAAATCAGCTGGCTCAGAACTCCCAGCTCCTGGGCGCTGATGTGTGCTGAGGTCCTGTCGGCTGCTCAGACCTGGACTTCTCTTCGAAGTACCCTGCTCTCTCCAATCAATCTCAGATGAGCTTTCTCCTTCCATTTTCTATTCCAAAGCTTCTCAGGAGAAGGTCCTTGTTCACGGTGTGTTCTGTCACATGCTAGCTCATGTTGAGGTTCTCAACTTGACCACTACTGGAAGGAGCGCAGTCTTTGGGACTTTGATACAAACAAATCTGTCAAACAAATGCCCCCAGGACCAACACGCAACAAGAATTCCTCAGGGAATATATTGCAGAGTGCTTATTTTTCCAAACTATCTGGTATGGACCATGGAAAAGGAATTAAACAGCTTCCAGTTTCTTGGTGATGTTGGATTTTTTTGAAATAAAGCTTGTAGCTATTTTCCCTGCTTAATATGCTGAAAAATCAGGGCTGATGGTTGAAGTTAGAAATACGTAAGTACATTACTCATAGTATTTATGAATAAAATACAGATTGATAGTGATCATGTTCATCTTCTGAAGAGCAATGCTTCATCTTTCACTAGTCCTAAAACTCATGCAATCTCATGGTCAAAAAGGCCAATGCTTCTAGTGAAAGTGCATGGAAAATTTAGATAACTTCATTTACCTTGTGCTGCTGTGTTAGTGACATGATTTCTCCTGAGTGCTATTCATTTGAATTGATTTAACTTAGAGTTTTAAAAACAGTGTTTCCAGCTTGTTGAAACCTTAGTGTGTTGTGCTAACAGTAACAGGAATGATATTTAAAATGTCAAATTTACAGGAATATTTTTTTGCCTCGGGTTTTTTCTTATACTGCTAAATGCTACAGTTGGGTCTGAATTTGTTCCCTTTAAGTTTCTGTGGCTGTCACTATCAGTGACTTTTCCATAGAATGTTTTCTCTAGAGCAGGAATGATGCTGGGATTTAGAGCTCTTTGTTTCATAATATTGAATAAGAAAAATGTACTGTCAATGTGTTTATTTTCTATATCCTTTCTTGTGAAATATTTTCCCCATGAAGTCAGTGTTCAACCCGAATTTTTTTCTCTGTCTTTGGAACCACAGGGCTCCCTCACCCCTGTTTATCTTGTGCTACATTTCTTTTAAGTGCTGTGCATTTTCTCTTGCTAAATGCTGTTCAACAGAGGGATTCTTCTGGGTTTCCTTATGCAACCATCAAGGAGAATATTATAAATTTAAGTGCTTTGACCTTTTGAATAATTTGAAGAGTTTGCACTATTTTTTTTTAATAGTAAGGCTGTCTTTTATTTTTCTTCAGTTTATTGTTTTGCATGAAAGATTTGAGAGATGGGAGGCAGATGAGAAATTGAAAGCTTGTAAAATGCTGGGGGAGTTTTCATTAAAGAGGATGGTGGAAAGGTGTTCTGTGTAACTGCAGTCCCCATTGTCTGGTAGTCACTCACTGAGATTTACAGTCAAACTGTGTTTGCCCTAAATAGTTCATTGCATAAGTTGCAGCCAGCCTCTTAATAAAAATTCTGTGTACGTAGAGGAGCTGCTGCCATAGGGGCAGGTGGTTCTCTTGGTTGGGGTGGGGTTCCAGCAGTAAAGCTGATGTGTGTGGTAGATGGGCAGGTTAGTGCTGCAATCCAGCTGCAACACTATTGAATCCACAGTTGCATTTAGTCTCTTGAAATAACCTCTGATGAATGAGAATATAAGGAAGAGTTTGGATGATTTTATTTTACATGCTGTGGTTGAAGGTATTGAAGTCTAGACACAAATCTCTAAGTCTTAAAACAAGCAAAAGGTTTGAGCACTGGAAAACTTTCTTACAATCCTGTAATATTAGAGGTCTTGGAAATTTTATAGGTATTTTTGGCTTTTTACTTATGTGTCTCCCTGATTCTTCTTAAGCAGTAAAATTTGCCTTTGTAGTTCCACTCTAGAGAGAACAGATTACATCACTGCTCCAGGAAAGGGGAAAAAGCAGACTCTCATTTCGGGTGCAAAAGTAGTATGTGCGTTCAGGAAAAAGCTTTTAAAATTGAAGGGCTGCCAGATTTTAAAGCTTAGCTCTTCCCCATCTCAGCAGTGTTTCCCGTTGCAATATTTTGCCGTTTCAGAAGAACAGGATCCTTAGGAGCCCTGTAGTAGATTCCTTGGCTGATGCCATCTTTTCCAGATCGTGGGGTTTTGAGCACTGCAAACACCCACCCCATGCTCCATTTCTGGTCCTGAGAGAGAACCTCCAGAACCAGGGTATTCTGCACCCACTCTTCTCAGTTTGAATCTAAGTTTGTTCCAGAGATGATTATCCTGTATAATTTCCAGGGATTCATCCATCTTGTTCAGTGCTGGCTGTTCAGATTTAGAATTTGGATTTTCAAGTCCTGAGCCAGCCATGCATTTTAGGGATTTAATTGTACTTACTGTTTTTGTATGAGTGAGTCCAACATTCTTAAGAAATTGGTGTACAATAACTGAAGAAAGACAGTCTAGTAAAGTATTTAAAATTAACAGGGTAGCTTATACATCCATTTTTAAAGTCTTATTTAAATATTGATTTGCATTTGTTTTTTGTAAGTTGTATATTTTTTGAGCCAGTTTGTTATGAGAAGTAAAGGCTTTCTTGATAACAAAATGGGGCCAATTAGCCCTTTCTGCTTGGTTTTGCTTTTTTTCTTATTCCTCAACATTTGTTGTTTTGCAGCAACAAAGAGTGATTTATTGTAATGGGTACCAAGAGAAGATTCCTATTTTACCTGCACAGTCTTGTTTGAAAGCTAAAATTAGGCTGTAAAAATCTCATACAGTGTCTATGAATGGCAAGGGCAGTAGGCCAAAAAGGCATTAGTTTTGTATGACTTGAGAAAAAAGCCTGCAAGAAACATTATGATGTTCGTTCTGTTGTCTGCCTCAGAGTTTCTTTATTAATTAATGTGGTATCCTCTATCCAGTCACTGCTAGGCTCCTGCAAGTCCCATGGCAGGCTGTGCCACATGATAATAGATCCAAAATATTTTCCCAGTTACCTTTAAAGCTTGAAAATTGTAGGTGTTAAAACTTGGGGAGACTGAAAAGGGCTGAAACAAAAGGTTGCACTTGTGTTGTTGTATTGTGTTTTTTAGATGTACATACAATGAGGTGGAGGTTCACAGTTTGCAGTGTAATACGCACAAATTCATAGTCGTGGTAACACAGGGGCCTCAGGTTGATATTGGATCCACTTAGGAAAGATTTTCTGTGTGTTCTGGGGAATCTAGGTTTTCTGTTTGGTCTGTCTGAAGTTTTGCTAGAACTCAACACTTTTCCTTGGAGACCGCAAGTGTGTGTCTGGCTCCCTCCAAGTGTTGTTACTGACAGTTCTCAGATGGTACCAGGCTGGCTCTATGCAGAAATTCTCTCAGAAGTGAGTGTTCTGTCTTAGTCCTACTCTAATGAGTAATAACTGTCAGGACACTGATACAGGTCTGCTGGGAGGTTGTATCACTTATCCAGCACTGGGTATTTTGCAGCTATAAAGCTGTTGTTCTGTTATTCTGTTTTGACGTTTGACTTCTGTCTGCTTTGGCTCATAATTGAGGTAAAAATGAAAAGACAGAGGAGTTCTGGTTTCCAGCTTCTTCAAGGTATCATATGCTTGTGGCACCAGGAGATTTGAACACAGATATTGCTTGTGACAGGAAAATGTGAAAGTAAATAATAGAGAGGAGACTTGAATGAAATATTATCTTGTGCAGAAGATAAGCATAAGATCGGTGATCCTCCAGAAATTCATCCCTCCTAGGACTCGCTCAATATACTTGTCTGCTTCACTGGATGAATTTTTACTTTTTTGAGGCATAGTTAGACTTGAAAGTGTAACACAATTTGTATACAGCAGAAAAATCCTATTAATCTCCAATAGTACATCACTTTTATGTACTCTGTGTAGGGCTTGATGAGTTCAACAATATCCATGTCTTGATTAGAAGTGCTTCCCTGCTTTGTTGAAGAAGCTGTGGGATTTTCCTTAAGCTAGTTCTGGTCTGACATCTCATCAAGTTGCTTTGCCTTCTTGTTTAGTTTTATGATTTAACCTTCAAGCAGTTCTCCGTGAATCCTGAGATTCTGTTTAACATACAGATTTTAAATAGTTGTTATACTCCCATTGTTTAATAATCCCCTGCAGGCACCCTGTGGAATTTATCCTCCTACGAGCCCCTGAAGATGGTCATCATCAACCATGGTCTGCAGACCCTGACCAACGAGGTGATCATCCCCCACTCGGGCTGGGAGAGCGAGCCCAACGAGGACTCGAAGCCTCGCGACGCTGAGTGGACAACGGTCTTCAAGAACACCTCGGGCTGCTTACGGTGAGGCACAGCTGAGCATTATTTTTCCCGTAGTTCCTCGGTTTTTTTAGTGAAGAACTTGAACTACTGACTATTTAGGATCCTAAGTATTCCTTCTGATGTTCCTTGCAAAGGGGCCTTTTCTGGTTTCATACTGTATTTGTAATTCTGAAAGCACCTTGAGAGCAGGACAGTCCATGCTAAAAGCTGGGGTCAGGAGGAGTCCTAATGCAGTCTGAAAAACCTGAAGAATGAGTGTTCCCTAAACACAGTGTGTCTCATTTTGCTTTTCTTTTGAGATAAAATAGTTATGCTCAGTTTAAATTCTTCAGCTTTGTGATGAAGTCAATTAGTTTGAACAAAACTAATAAAGATTTGGCATTTTACCTTCTGTTGCTCTGAAGTGTACTCCTGTCAGATTTCTTCTGATTAATGCATCTTCAGAAGTTGGTTCATTTCTGTTTCTTGGGCTTCTGGTCTCTAAATTGCAATAACTATTCCCCCAAGTAACTTCACAAATGAAGAAAGTAATGAAAAGTGTTCTGAAAGGGCCCATTACTGAAATTATTTGGAGTCCCACTGGAAACTGAGGTCCTTTAAGCAGACTCCAGACATCATAGGTTTTTACTTACTAGTGTCTCATTTTCTGAGGGTGTTCTGCAAGAGGAAATTAGTCATGGTGAGGGAATAAAAGGATTATCTCAATGAATATGAGATTCTCCAGTAAGTGTAGACAATAAATTGGCCATTAGTAGATCAGCCTAATCCACATCATAAAATTTTATTAGTATGTGGATCCACTTGAACTTCTGTATTCCAGGGTATCTCTGGGTTTGTTGATTGGTTGGGTTTGGGGGTTTTTTATTTTAAAGTAAGGCACTGGTTTTACAGGAAACTCAGAAGCTTGTGCCCCTTGGGACATTGTATTCTTAAAGCTTATGAAGAGGGGTGTGAAACATAGTACTGAGATGTTAGAGAATTTGAACTTCTGGTATTTAAAAGTGGTCCTGATGCACCTGAAACGCATCAGGACAGCAGCCAGTGAATGGTGGCTGCTTCTGCTGTTGAAGGGGGAAATGTCTTTCAGTCCTTTCATCTGTGGTCTCTGCTCTCATAGTGAGGAGGGACTTTGTGCTTCCTTGTGGAAAATTTGAAGCTTCCATAAGCTGTGGGGCAAGGTGATCTCATGCTTGACTGAGGCTGCCTAAGGTAGATGGGGATGTGACAGCAGAGAAAGGTAGTCTGGAAAAGGTAATCCCTGTCTCTGCTGAGCCATGGAGACAGCACCCTCTTGCACAGGAGCTGGGGAGAACTGCCCTGCTGTCTCCCCACTTGCAGTGAGGTGAGTGAGTCCAGGAACAAGACAGATGCAGGAGCAGGTGAGTATGAGCTGTCTTTCAGCTGATAGTGCTTCCTGTTCCCATGTCAGGGATATTACACATACCTTTTGTAGAGCACTTCCAGATCTAGGGGTGCAAATGGACATATCAAAAGTAATTAACATTAAAACTGTTGAAAATTACTTTGTGTTGTGTGCTGAAATCTTCTGCAGCTCATCTTTAAAAGCAGCAGCAAGATGTGATAGTTAACACCAACAGAGAATAAATTGTTGCAGCCATCTGTCTGACAGACATCAGTGTTTAAAAACCCCTTTGCCTACGCTTCTCTCATTGACACAGTAGCTGGTCCCAGAAATTCAATTTTCCACGAATGGAGCTTATTGCAGACTGCAAACTGTTCACCAGTTTGATATTTAATTGGGAGGTTAGGCCTCTTGATGATGTGCCAGCCTCCCTTGTCCCCTTTGGAAGTGAGCCTCAGGTGTGAGCTGCGTTGTCTCCCAAAATAGCTGGAACAATCTCTGAGCTGCTGAGGTTTCAGCTGTCCCTGCAGTTTAGGTATCTAAGCAGAAGACAGGCATTGTGCATGCAGGATGGCATTCATTTCAGTATCATTTTTTCAGTTAATGAAGTTTATCAACAGATGTGGGCGAGTTTGTTTCAAACTCAATGATTCACAGCATGAACTGCCAGTTAATTATTACTTGCCTTTTTTTTTTTAACACTGCTTACTCATCTTTACTTTGTTCTTAATCTAGGTTTCTCCTTTGATAATGTGGAGCCATGGAAACACTCATTTCAAAATAATTAAAAACAAGTAATTAAAAAAATCCCCACACTACAATTATTTACCTTTACCTCTTCTTCAATTCCTGATCCATCCCACTTTCCTTTCCAGTCTTACCCATTTTCCCCCGTGTAACTTGTAAAGCATCTCTTCCTCTTCACTTTGAGGGTTCGGGTGCTGGTGTGAATGCAGGTCTGAGTAGGTCAGGGTGAGTTGGATCCTATGGAGTCACCTTGGCCCATGTGCCTAAGGGTGGATTAAGAGCTGCATTAACAGCAGGGATGGTGTGGTGTGGCAGGTACGTGTGGGATGGAAGGATGCTTCAGCAGCAGGGTCAGTAATTGGGGCCAATACCTGGTACCTGCAGCAGGGCTGGGAATTAAGTTACAAGATGAGAGCCATGATCCATGCACTCTGCCCTTTGGCTGGAGCTGAGGGGGCTTACTGGCTTTCTATAGCCCTGATTTACCCACTTTCTGAAGTAACAAAAATCCCTCTGTGATGCTTGATACTGATTTTAGTTTATGTGGCCACAGGACTTGCACCCAGCAATGGACCTGCTTTTTATCTGTGTCTGATACTGAAAAACGTAGGACCTGGTCACTAACAAGCTGGGAATCAAAGAAGCTGCTCACAGTTTATCATCAAGAAAGCCATTCATATACTCTGTTTTGCCATGTTTTTTCACTCTGGGATTACCTGGGGTACTCAGTGGTGTCCATTCCAAGCTAGCACAGCTGACTACACACACACAGAGACAGTGGGAATCAGAGGAGGAAAAGGCTGCTGGTTAAGGTCTGTATTGGCTTTGCAGAAGGGTGTTTATTTAAAGGGCTCCTTCTAAAGTCAAGCCCTCTCCTGTGACTGTGCCCGTTGTAGGGATATTTTGAATCCTGGTATCATCTGGAACACGGCTGGTGGGTTCTGTGTGCCATCTCACGCTGCACTTGGCTTGCCAAAAACTCTGTTCAAACGAATGTTTGGACAATCTTGTATTCCCCTTTGGAAACTTGGCAGCATGTTCAATTTGCAAAGTATGATCTGATAACGAAATTTATTGGATGCTCTTTTGTAATCTTGACCAAGAAGCACTGAGGTTTTCAGAAACTAGTGCAGGTGATGATAATTTTGTCTCCATTCTCAACCTGAGATCAGAAAAAAGATGCTTCCTCTTACATTGCTGTGTTTTGTTTCTAGGGGCAGACCCAATATGATGAATAGATCTGCAGTATCCACAATCACTTTACTACTGCAAATGCTCATGAGCCTTGTGAAGGATGCTGCCTTGGGTGTCATTTTATAAAACAGGGGTATTCTTATATTCTGTTGAAGCTGGTAAAAGAAACGTGTATGGTAGAAATCTGGAAAGGAACAGTAAAAAAACAAAGCAAAGTGGATTTTTGGTTATGAAGTAGTAGGAGTGGGGAAGAAGTAAGGAAGACATTTGCTTACTACAGGAGAATCATTAAGTATGCACAGATGTTCCTTCATTTCATTTACAATACAAGTTTTATGTCTTCACATTGTATTTTATTCTTTCAGGTGTATGGAGAATGTCTCTTCTAGTTACTGCCTCTTTTTTTTTTTTCTTTAAACCCTTAAATCTGTACTGGGATTTGCAATCCAGAAGCATTTGTCTTCAAATTTCACTCCTGGTGAAATAATGGAATGATTTGGTGCAACCTTATGAGGCCATTTCATGATCCTTCCTACAACTTTTACCCAGACATTGAGGTGCTTTAGGAGAAGAGTGTGAGTTGAGTTCTTGTGGGGAAGTTGCATCTGTGGTTCATGAACACCCAGGCAGTACCAGAGACCTTCCCTGGGTCCCCTGGTTTCTCCTAAGGTGCTTCCCTGCTTTGGAGGGAAATTGCTGCATCCGTGGGTCAGAGCACTGCTGCAGTCACATCATCTTGTTAATTTTTCTGTGGAGATACCCACCATGATTCCTCGTTCTCTGGAAGCAGCAAGGATTTTAATGGTTTAAAAATTAAATTCATTCTGGGCTTAATTGCTGTTTTCTGCCTAATTACTTTTAATTCTCTCTTGGATTTTTTCACTTCTAAGAGGACAGAGTAGAACTTAGTTCCTAAATTGCCAACTTTCTAGCCTGATTCCTGTGCTAAACTGACCTGCTGTCAACAAATGTTAAGTGAATTAATTTGCATAGCAAACAGATGCAAAGTGCTCCTTTTTCCAGGGGTACCATCTGTAGTTGCAGCATTTCTTGTCAGTTCTCCAAGTACACAGAGATTCGCATTCACAAATATCCTCAGGGTTCGGAGCCCTGGCCGAGGTGTGTGAACACAAACAAACTGCACCCACCTGACTCTCCCTGAGAGCATGCATTCTTCAGCTGGAGATTGCACATAACAGCTTGTCCAACATCAGCCCCTGAGAAGGGAAGGGACAACCTGGTGGCTAGAGCTGTAACAGGAGACTGGACAAGTGTGGATTTATTTGCTGTTCTGCTACTGCACTGACATAATTACAGGCAAGATTAATGGTATAAACCTTTTCGTGGTCTAATTTTTAATAGCCCTGTCTCCTCCTGGCTTTGGTGAGGTTCAGGCTGCTAAATGCCTAGGGGGATTGAGACTTCACTGATCTTCATTCTTCTGTCTTTAATGTGGGACTGGCACCTTTGTAGGTACCTTCCCCTGAAGTTGCTGTAAATACCAGTAGTTCAAATATTTTGAAATGGTTGATCCTACAGACATCACCTGGGAATAAGCAACTCCTATAGGTATAAATTAAGGGTTTGCTCCCATGGAATCAAAAGCTGAGAGGTTTGGTTAAGTGTGAGATAGAATGTTTTGAAGACATGGCATATAAGGACTCAGTGGATTCAGAGCCATAAATATACTCCACCAGGTTGAGAAATGATGTAAAAGTATCTGCAGGCTCCTCTTAGGTACTTCAGAGGAACGATGACTGCAAGAGCTTGACGGTAAATCAGTAATACTTGGGATGTGTCAAATAGTTTTTGTATGCAAATGTTCTGAGCCTTCTTCTGAGGAGGACAGAGCATTATGGTGTGTGCATGTCCATCTTGCCCTGCAGGTGTCACTTGCAGTGTTTCAGTCACAGGTAATGCTGCGAGTGAGTCCTTGTGTCTTTATATATTTGTAACTCGTGTGTGTACCCAGACTGCACTGCACACACCGTTCCTAGCAGGAGTGTGGGTGTCTGTGGGGCACATGGGGGTAAAGAAGGTTTGTCAAGCAACATGTGGTTTTGTTTAGGCAGAAAAGGTCTCTCTCTTTGCCCCCTGAAAACACCTGTATTGAGTGTATCAGTGATGTTGGTGTGCCTGTTTTTTCTTCCCATCTCTGCGTGCTGAACTTGAGGAACAAAAAGAAGTAAGGTTGTCAAAAGCAGGTTCTTATGCCCTCCTTCCTTATTAATGATTAATGTGTGGCTTTCCTCTGAAGAAAAGTGCCTGGGAATTAGAGCTTTCAAAATGCATTACTTTCAAGCTCTATCCATCTTTACATCCTGCAGGCATGATAATAGTATGTGGTGACAGTCACATAATATTTGTCCTGTGTGCACTCATATACTGGAGGCAGCCTTCATCTCCAGCTGACTGAGGTAAGAAGGCACTTAAGTGCAGATCTGTGACCTGGAAGGGCTGCCTAGTGCAGAGCAGGGCGCAGGAGGTGAGGCTCAGGTGACGCTGCTGCGCTGCTGCCAGACGAGCTGCCCTTGGTGTCAAGGGATCTTTGCTCACTGAAGCATGGCAGAACAGAGAAGGCAGAAACTAAAGGCTGGCACCTGAAAACTCACATTTCCCTCTTTTTTATCAGCAGTAAATTTGCATTAGTACAGAGCCCTCCTTGGAAGCTACACTTCTCCCCAACTCCAAAAAAGGTTCTTTGACAAAGTCGTTTCTTTGACATTCCCTCTTACTCTGTGTGTTCCCCTCTCCTAGTTCAAGTAGTCCTTTCCTGTGCTTTTGCAGGGCAGTTATTTAACCAAGATCCGCTGGAGAGGACTCCTTCCAAAGGTTAATGCTCCCCTGTCCCACCCAGAGGAGCTGAGGGCAGATGCTGCCGTATCTGTCCCCACACTCCCCCGCGGTGCTTGGAGGCTGCTGTGCTCGTGTTGAGAGTGGGTGCAGCCTTTGGGAGATGGATGCTCCAGGTACTGGAACTAACGATACTGTCAGTCTTTTGGTGTGCAGCAGGTACTTTTGAAGTGGACTTTCCAAGAAGGAGTAGTTTTAGAAAGAGATAAAAACAGAACTGAGATTTGCCCATGAATCTTCACTTTGGAGGCAGCACGAAAAGGGAGAAGCTTATCTGCCCAACCCAGACTGGAAAAAATCAACTCAAATTAAAAACCCACACAAAAGAGAGGAGTGAGAAAAGGCAGTTTCTTAATTAGCTTACTGATACTGTGCAGGATCACAGCATATGGCTGTCCTGGGGCTTATACGATGAGCAGAGCGTTTAATTCGTGCTAGTAAGGAGCTGTTAGGGTTCCTCCTGACAGTTCCTGATGTTTAGCTTGTAATATAAATAAATTATGCATAGATTTTAGCAGCAGAGACATAACCTAGTTACATGCAACCTTAATGCTTTACAATCATATCTTGAGGTATAAATTTAAAGTTGTGCACTTGCTTACTGCCTTCTGTCATTACTTAGGAATGAATCTAGGTCCCTCCTCCCTTGGCTGTCAGAAAAGGGAATCTACAAAAATGTTTGTTGCTGTGATGGGATGAAGAGCAGGACTGCAGCAAAACTCACTGCAGTCACTCTAATGGACGTAGTCTGCTTTGGAAGGCTTGTGAGCCGTGATCCTTTGTTAGATTAGTACCACCTCTTTTCTGTATTTTTGAGATTCTTTTCACATGGCAGCAAGCATGTGAAAAACAGGGCCCCTTGGCCTTTTCTCCAGGCAGAGACTGGAATAATTTGGAAGCTAAGTAGCTGCTGGGCATCGTGGAATTCTCGTGTAGTGCGTTTCTGCATCGTTTTGCATTGCAGGAGAGCAAGCTAAGGCCCTCCAAGTAGGTCATGCAGGAGGTAACCAGTCAGCATTTTACTGAAAAGGCATTACAAGATGTTTTGGGTATAGAATGCCACAGATAACAAGGTACAGATGTCAAGTCCATCCTTTGTTAAACTGTGCTCTTGAGCCCCAGCCTGTTTCAGAGAGCTTTTCTAGGCAGTGCAGACACGGAAATGAGGTGTGACAGGGTGCCCTGTAGATCTCTTGCTCTGTGCCACTGTTGCTGGAGCACAGACTAAGCTCGTGAAGTGCTTTTTCAGCAGTGACTTTTGCTGTGTCCTTTAGAGCATTTGGTCAACTAAACAAAACCAACCTCTTTATTTAAATAGGTGGAAGGTTTACATGCAAAGAAACTGGGGCTGCTCTGCTGCTTCTCTCTTGGGTGTAACTGGTCAGTGAATGCTGGAGTGGAGCAGCAATGTCCAGTGGGATCTCCTGCCGAGGTCTGAACAGCTGCTCCCTACCTAAATCAGCATCAGTAGAGCTCCTCTGGCTTTCTGTGCATTTCATTTGGACTTTGGCTTCTTTCTGCTTTCTTTACCATATTCCTGCTTGATTTCTGATTGAGCTCTCTGCTGCCAAACTCCATTGTGCTGTACAGGGCCCTCTGACCAGAGCTGCCTGGATCAGGCTATCTTTGTGTCACAGGCAGCTTCTTTCTTTTTCTCTCTTGTTTTCAGAACAATGAACTTTAATACCAATTAAACTTTCTGGTACTTCATGTGAACTGAAGTATGGAATCCATTCTATTTCTGCATGAAATGATGGAATGATTGTTAAGTGTTGTATATTCCTCCTTTGAGACGTAGCAGACCTAGAAATACACTTGGAAATAGAGTACATTTACTACAACTGTTATTGATCCATCTCCTTTGGCTGGCATCCAGATAAAAATTCTTTATTGTGAAGCAAAGTGTGGGTGCGGAAGGGTGTTTGTATAGCAAGGGTTCTGCCTGCCCAAGTAGGTGGACAGAACAAGTAATATATTTTAAGTTAGAGTTGTGAGAAGCTGGTAAGTCTTTTATCAGCTGAAGTATGCAAAACTCTGTGGCTGGGCAGCAAAGCCTCAGTGATGGTGCTGGTCAGGGTCTAGCAAGGGGTTGCAAAGAGCTCGTCACTGTCTCAGCTTCAGCTCTCAGCCGTGATTCTTCCAGGGAAAGGTGGAAGTGTTACTAGGAGGATGTGTTAAAAATTTCCAGTTCAACTTCCTATTTATAGAAAAAGCAAAGCCTCTGAGCTGTTGTCTTCATTCCCAGCTAGATCTCTAAACAAAGGGCTTTTTACATCTGCTGAACTGAGGCAGGAGGGTAAGTGTTCAGTGATGCTCTGTCCTCAGCTTCATCTGCAGCACTGTGGGATAGCAACTGACGGTGCTCTCCAGCCAAGTGACAGACACAGCAACAGTCCTGAAAATACTAGTTCTAATTTTCAGAGAAGAACGTGTCTCTGCCTTTATTTTCAAGTTTTTCTTCATCATTAAAAAAAAACCAAACAATCCAAAAGCTCTCCTCCTCTATACTCTGTCTACTGTTAGGGAGAGCACAGAGGGGGCACTGCCACGTGATTGCATTGAAAGAGTGCAAATTAAGTACCTTGTACTTAATTACTTTTAAGTCTTTTCTCTTGAAGATAATTTTGGTGTGTGGCACAGACAGTAGTAACAGCTCACCTCTCCTAGGGGTGACGAATGCCAGCTCTGTTCTGCAGATGTAGCATTCAGAATTGCATATTATTAAGACAACTCTTTGGTGGTAATGATAACCTTATCTAAGGTGTGAACAGGTTTCTCAGCACATTCGCCCCCATTTTCTGAAGTTTTTAATACCAACAGACTGCATTCCTAGCCTGATGTGTTTCTATGCTGGTAGGTATTTACTTTGATTTAACATTTACTTAGTGCTTCTTTGGTTTGGTTTGGTTTTTTTTCCCCAGGGAAAGCATATATTGCAACATCCTTACAAATCCTCTTTCACTAGTCCTGGCCACAGTCTGGACTCCCAAGAATTTGAGGAAGAATCCAGGTTGCTTTTTCCATCTAAAGGCTGGAGATTTAAAATCTCTGGAATGAGATTTGTGCTTTACTGTTTTACATAAAATCATTCATCCGGTTGGTTTCTTTCCTTTATACTTTGAGTAATTCCGTGTTTTGCTTCTAGAATTGTTCTTCAGACTGTGTTGTGTATATTTACAGAAAGCACACTGAAGGTTTCTATTACCCTTTGCAGTGTGACATGAGAAAGACACTTCTGTTTTTAAACTACATTTTTCATTTAATAGACTCTTGGAAAAGTGTTTAAAAGCAGGAAAGTCAGGGAAAGCAGCAGAGGCCTTTCTGGGGCTGAAGAGACAAGGCAAGGGAAGCAGACTGTACAGAACACTGGGGATGAGTGGCAGGTCTCATTTGTCACTGGTTTGTGTAAAAATAGTTCAGGTAGTTCTCCCTCACCATTCCCACCCTTCCAAATGGGCAGTCAACTTCATTTTCATTTGTAAAAGGGTATTTGCCCGTCATCAGTGCCTCAAAAGCCCTGTGGGGTCATTCAAACTTCGATAAGTAGCTTTGACTTATGTCTACAGAGGTTCTTGATATTAATTTGCCCCAGCAATCAAGTCGGTGAGATCATTTGTTTAATTCCAAAGTCTTGAGGCCGTTCCAATTCTTGCATGGCAGCCTGTCTCCTGAGTAACAGTTAGCAGCACCTCAGCTGGGGTATCAGCTGCTTTTGTGTTTGGTGTCTTGTGTGAAACACTCCATCACTTCTGGTGTAAAACAGTACTTGTCTGATGGGTAGAAAAGTTCAATGAAGAGCAAAGCTCTCTGCTTTATCCAGGTCTGGGTGCCAAATGTTGCAGATCTCCATTGCGTGAGTTTTTTCTGTAAGTTTCTGGCCTGGGTGAGGCTGTGCTTTCCTTTTGTGGAGTGTTGCCCTGTGTAAGGGGACTGCAAATCCCCTGTTAACTGCTGGAATCAGTCATCTGTTCGTTGATTTCCATCACTCTTGGAAGAAGGGTGTTCAGGAGCCTTGCTTTGAAAGCTTCCTTTGGAAGATGGTTTGGTTACATCTTTCATTGCATCACATGTAATAGATGTAGGATGCAGCAAGAGCAATCCCAGTGCAGATGTGAAACGGGAAGAGATTTTTCCTGACTCCTGTCAGTGGAGTGCACTGTCAGGTTGATTATTCCTTGGCAGTTTCTGTCCTTTTTAATGGCCAGTGCCAGCAGTAGCTCTCCTATCCATCTCATCCCTTTTGTTTTCATGCTCCAGCCCCTCCTGAAGACCCAGGATAATTTTGATCAATGACTATCAGGTGATGCTTTTCAAGGAGGTGGGTAGCAGAGAGTCTGAACCGCACGGCAGAAATGCAACCTGGCATTTTCCTGGGTTGCAGGGACTTGTGAAGGTGGCTGTGGGTCATGGAAACCAGCCTGGCAGCACTTCTCATGGGATTGCCAGATGAGAA
This sequence comes from Edolisoma coerulescens, assembly GCA_013397115.1. Lineage (NCBI taxonomy): Eukaryota > Metazoa > Chordata > Aves > Passeriformes > Campephagidae > Edolisoma > Edolisoma coerulescens. The sequence goes on from VWZW01006989.1 coordinate 2,207,919, forward strand.
CTTAGTCAAAGCGTACCATCATCGTTTTCGTAGGGCCCACCTTTGTTTAGAGCTTCGAGATGTCTGGCATACTTGTGCATGGATCTGAAATGCAAATATTTCCATGGGGATTGGGAGATCTCTGCAGCCTTTTGCAGCGTTGGGGCAGCAGGAAGAGCAGACTCATGATCAGGTGCTGATCTCCCTGGGCTTCATCTGTCTGAGATCGGCCTGGGCTGCTGGGACAAGAATGGGAGCTGAGCTCTCCCGTAGGTCTGGGTTATAGTTACAGACAAGGAAATGGGGTTTGTTCTTCCATGGTAGATAAATCCCATGGGCTGCTGGTAGCTCATTACCCGAGGAGGGAGGACTAACAAAATCCCGAGAGTTGGGTATTTATAGAGCAGATGTTTCTGCATGAGATGCTCATAAGGATACATTTTGTGATATGCTAGTTAAAACATTAGAACTGCAAAGTTTGATGTCTGGATAACTTAGTCATAGCATTAATTAGCTATTAACTTGATCCTGCAGAGTTTTCATGCTTATTTGTGTGTGATATATGTGGAAATTTTTTCTCGAGGCATTAATTTTCAGTAATTTTTTCTATAGTTGGAGAGACAGTAAGTGATATCAGCAGGCCCCACTCTTGCTGATACAATTTTATAATACTTTTTTCAATCATAACCTTATCAATGTCTACCTTGATATTAACCCCAGGACAGATCAAGAAGCAGGAAAGCAGGATGCACAATACTGTGATGCTGTTCACAACCAAAGTAGTAAAACAAATGTCCAAGTGTGGTAGCACAAATGAACCACAGAAAAATCTCTTCTGAATGGGCCATAGGGCAAGGAAGGTGTGAAGGTTGAGCTGTTTTGCCTTTAGTCTGCAAGTGTTGCTTGTGAATTCTAACACTCTAAGACTTAATGAGGGAATAAAAAACGTGATACACAGCTCCAGATAAGACCATTTATAGTACATTTCTGTCACCCTGAAGCTTAATAAGTAGTGTTCCACATTAATAGATGTGCTTGAAGGTGGAGCTGCTATCGTTTATTGTTATAACTCCTGAAAGGTATCTCAGAGAATTTGAATTCTAATTTCACTTTCATAAAGACGTGGCATTAAAATTCACATTTGTGTTTTTGATACAAAAGGATTAGTACAACTGGAGATGGGAAAACAGCATGTAGAATTCTCTTCCATCTATCCTGTGGAATCATTTTAATATCCACTTTACCTGTCTCCTATCATCCGTTGCTAGAGGTGAGGCTGTGGGAGGATTTGAAGAAAGGATATGTTTATCTGTGCATTTCATTTGTGTTCTTAATTGAAAGTTAGTGCTGTTACAGCAACCAGCGCACAATTAAGTGCCTTCAGATTTTGGGAGGTCTCTGAGAAAATGTGGGTTTTCCCAGCTATCCAATTAACACAGCAGCCTGCCTAGATGACCGGGACGCGGGAGGGGACCATGATTGATTTGCTAATTGCTTGGAGACTGGTGGTCCCTCTAGTTAAAGGCAAAAACTGGCTGCATGATCCTGATAGCAGAGGGTAATGATGGTGTCCTGAGTTTTTGAAGGTAACCTTACATGGCTTTGTGAGATTCAAGGACCTGAAAGCTGAAAGGTTGTCTGTGTTACCGTCGAAATTACTGCGTTTCAGCTCTGGGAAGACCTTCCGTATAGGTTTGGTCAGTTTGAGCACTGTTAAGAATAATTTTGTCACTTCATTTTCCCCCTAAAGAAAAAGGNTTATTTATTTATTGGGTAATGGCAGGTTGATGCTTGTGCAAGGCTGGAATATCAGTTTGTGCTCGCTGGATGAGTGAGGCCAAGTTCAGAGGTCCCCTCTGACAGTTTCTGCAGTCACTGATAAGTGTAACTTCTAACAACTCCAAGTAGCCTTTCACTCTGTCTTGCTTCTTCTCCCTGTGCCATTCTCTTGTGCAGTGTTTAGAGAAATTGAAAGGACAATGTAAACTATCGTCCTTTCCTTAGTAAAGGTGGCTGATCCAGGCTTTGTGCTGAATCTGCTGCACACAGCTTTTTCAATTTCTGTGGCCATGATACTGCTGAGCAATCTTGTGACTATGCATGTTTTTCCTAGGGTGGTAAAAGTGTCTTTCAGTTTAGAACTGCTGGTTTTGAAATTAAATTTTTGGTTTCCCTATTGTTTGTTCTGCAGACTTCAGCCTGGGTTAAGGTGAGTCCCTGGACTCACCAGCAAAGCAGAGAAATGTGTTTGTAGGCACCTCTGGGATTGCGTTCCCCATTTTGTTCAGTCTCAGAGAGTTGCAGATGTGCATTACCCATATTTTACTGAGATTTAGTGGGTTTGTCAGTCTACTTGGCCTGCTAATTGTTCATCCGAGGTGATGAGTTCTTAATAATTGTAGTATAAATCAATGCACCTTCAACTTTATAGTAAAGGTTACAGGGCTAAACTTTCTTTCAACTCTCTCCTGTCAGGAATGTAAGTTCAGATGGAGCAGAAGCACGCAGAAGACTCAGAGAGTGTGATGGCTTGGTGGATGCCCTCCTTCATGCTTTGCAGTCTGCAGTTGGCAAGAAGGACACGGACAATAAGGTGAACTTGAGTATTAAAACGTGGTGGATGTTTCCATTAATTCATGCTGAAGTGTTGCACTGGGATCCAACTTTTGTTTGCTGGTATCAGAAGAGGATTATGCTTGCTGCAGAAAATAGAGTAATTGTCTTCCTCTCCTCTCTGGTATGCGTGGTACTGCTGATGGGGTATCAGCAGGATGCTGCTGTGTTCCTCTCTATGGCTGATGAGGGGAGCAAAGGCTGGTGGCTGAGAGAGGTGGGGAGAGTAGTTCTTTATTGTCAGTGACATTATTGCTATTGTTCTGCATTACTTAATTGGCATTTATAAGTGCAGTCTCCAAACCAGAATTGAGTCCCATTTGCACAAAGCAGCAAAGGAGTCAGTTCCCATTTTAAAGACTTTATTCAGCACCATCTCTAAGGACTGAAGTGCTTAGACATTAAGAAATGCCTTCAGACCTGCAGTGCTTTCACTGTGGCTTTTTTTTTTTTTTTTTTGGTGCAGATTCTATTAATCTGTTTTTATCGTCATCTCATCCCATGGCACTTCAAAGTGTATTTATATGCATGAGGAATATCATAACTTTAACCTGTTTAAAAAGAGCATACTATTTCTTTATATCACCAGAAGGCTTGTAAAGCATCGTTATTTTATTCTTTTTGAGTCCCACCATGTGATGGCCTGTACAAGGGGTTACAAAGCCCTGTTACTTAATCAGGTAATTCTGGAAGTGGATTTTGTAACCACCTGGTGGTTTCCATTGCAACCTACAGAGCATTGCTCTTGTCAGAACCCGATATGCTGTGGATTAGCTATTACTACAGGACAACGTGTGTTCTCATTGAAATCCTCACAAGGCCTAGGTTTTGACCCAGAGAAAATTTAATAAAATGGGCCCCTTGGAGATTGTAAACGTTGGAAGAACAAGAGAGAAACTTGGATTAAAATAAGATCCTTATATGATCATTTTCTGCTGTGTGTTTGATCTTTTGGTGAATTGTATTCTTTATGTAAGATCAAGTGGTATTTTTGATTAGAGAGTTTTCATTTTGAATGGATACTATTTATGAAGTGCTTCACTTTCAGAAAAATAAAATTGGATTTAGAAGAATGAACTTTAATTTAAGGGTCTTGACTAAATCTTCCTTGGGAGCTACGTGGTTTTTCTGGGACAGGTGGCCTTCTTTTTTCAGTTTCCCCAAGCCCTCCTCTGTACAGTACAATGGTTTGCAGGTAAGAGTCTGCAATACCTCTTGTAACATACATTTCTCTGTAACAGTCTGTGGAGAACTGTGTGTGCATCATGCGGAACCTTTCCTATCATGTCCACAAAGAGGTCCCCGGAGCTGATAAGTACCAAGAACTAGATGCTGGTCAGACTACAGGCACAGGAGGCTCTCAGAAGAAGAAGAAAGATGATGCTGGTTGTTTTGGTGGAAAAAAAGCTAAAGGTATGTGTTGCAGAAAGCTCAGAACTGGAAATGGATTTTGAGATAAATGTTGCTGTGCAGTTCTGCTCTTGCAAGCACATTCATCGTGCTTGTTTAGGATGATGCAGTTTGTGGAGTGTTTGCAGTGTCCTGGCATGTGTTTATCTCTCGTGTTGCATCACTGTTAGATATTTGGGATTCTTTTTCCCACTATTGCTGTAATTTTGTTTGGCTTTAAACAGGAGTGCTGCATGCTGACAGATGACACTCCGCTCTTGGAAAAAGGTGGATGTGCTCTGCCTCTCCTCTGCATTGCTGTGTTCTTGCATCTGTCAGGTCTCTGCTCAGTCCATTGCCTGGCTGTGTAGCATGTGTGCCCTCCTCGGGAAGCCAGGCCAGCATGGATCCATCCATCCATCCGTTCCCCTGCATGGCACTCCTGGCTGTACATCTTCCATGCCTCCAGACTCTCATACTTGAAAACAAACTAAAAGCTTCCCCTCCCACCCAACCAAAACATACAACCTCCCAATTCAGTCGCTATTTCAGTAATTTAAATTGCAAACACGATTTTGTAGCTTTTAATTGTCAGTCACTTTTAGACCTGTTCTCTCCTCTGGGGCATGAGTGTTGCAAATGAGTTTCATTATAAGAGAGGATTAATAGTCTCAGTAACCCCCCTTCCATGTTTCCTTTACAAAGAGACACTCAAATTATATCTGTTTTCTTTATTGTTTTAGAGAAGCTACTCTTCTAGACTGAATTCTGTTTCCTTTCTTAAAGAAATGACTATTCTAGATGAATTCAGAGATAATTAATTCTATTTTCTGTCTAGGCTTCATTCTCCTCATTCATGTGTACACAGATCCTGGCTTATTATTTATAGCCAGATGCAAGGAAGGGTTTTGCCCCTAAAGAGCTGATAGGGAGTTGTTTGAACTTGACAGACTGTGTGCTGCACATTACTCTTTGATCTGACCTGTACAAGTTACTAAAATATTCCCTGTTTCCATATGTGTTAGGGAAGTTATCACAGTTTGAACCTGCTTTTGCAGACTAGTCTGTCATCAACTGGATTTGAACTGTTTAAAAAGAAAGTTGATGTGAATCTTCTAAAGACTGGGGGAAAAACTAAAGAAATAATTCTGCCTGCCTGGCCAGCCTGTTCTCACGGGGTGTGACTGAACCTGCAGTGTGATACCCTTTGAAAACCTTGCACATGTGCTGACTCGAGCCTGTTCCCTGCCACTTGCAGTCCCTGTTGTTGCTTTGCTTGAGAGCAGCACAGTCAATGGAAGCACTTTCAGACATGAAAGCTCAGAGTGCCCCATGGGAGGAGGGTGTTGTGCTGAGGGAGACCTGTCCTCATCCCCTCGATGGCAGTGGCCAGGGAGCACTCTCAGGTGTGTGTCCTGTGCCAGGCACCTGCCTGGGCCCACCTAGAGATACCTAGAGATAAAGGTACTTCTGTTCATCAGCTGAAGCACCACGTCATGTCTTTTTGGACAAACTGGTCTCAAAATCATCCGACACTGAGGATGAACCTGTGGATTGCAGCAAGCAGTGCAGGCACTCAGTGACAGCTTGGGTTTGGCTCCGTGTGTTCAGCAGGAAATGATAATGTATTTTAATGGTTTTTCCCAGCTTTTCGCAGTGCTCTTTTGGAAGCATGCTGTTCCCTAGAGGAAATCAACTGGTGCTAATGCTGAGCTCACAGCTCGTAGGATGTAGATCAAAAGAATAGAGGGTCTCAGATGACTGTTGTGCTTAAAAAATAAAAGTTAAAATCCATTCATAAATGTGCTTTTAAAATCATGAAGAGAAGCTCCCTTGTCTTCCTGTTAAATTTATGTGGATACTGGTCTGAACCTACCTTAATTTTCTCAGTCTAGAACTTGAAAATCGATTGATTCTCTCCTTTCTTGTTCACTTAATCTCGCAGTGTTTCCATGTTTATTTTATTTTATTTCATGGTCATTGATCACAGCATTTCAAACACCTCTGCAAAGGGCTAGTCATCCTTCTGTCCCCTCAATTCTGTGAGCACCTTTTCGTTTAATGAAAAGAGAAAAGAAAAAAAAAGCTGTGCAAAGAAAGATTGGGGGTTTTCAGCAGGAAAAAAAGGGAGGAAGTGCAATAGCTTGGTTTGGTTTGGTTTTTTAATTGATAAAACTTCTGTAGTCATGTGATACTCAGGTTTTGAACCTGTTCTGTGAAATTCTGCCTCTTTGTGACTGTTCCTTTGTATGTTCTTCATCCTGTAAATTTTTGTTTTTCTTTTGCTGCTTTTCTCGTAATTAGAGGAGTGGTTCAATCAAGGTGAGTCTGCAATACTTTCTTTTCATCATCACCATAATATGCTTTGTTTGGCTTTGTCATGCAAGGCTAAGAGCTGAGATCAAGGTCTTGTTCATCCACCTTGTCCTCTGCTCCCCCAGCGCATCCTCCTGTTCATTTCAGCAGACGTGGAAAAATCCTCTGAGGGAGCTTTTGCAGTTTGGTCTTTCCACACCAAAAATGGAAAAAACAAAGGTTTATTAATTCCTGGTGGAAGTGCAGTAGGGGAATCGCTGTGCAGCTGGCCTGCTCACCCCAGGAGAGCAGGAACACCCAAGTGTGAGGGTTGTCTCACCAGCCCTGTCAGATGGAAGGCTCTGCTGGCTGCTCTGGGGGATGGAAGTAGCCGTGAGCCACAGCAGCTTGGATGTGTATTCTGAGGGGTCCTTGGCACTTCCTCTGCTTGGGCATGTGCCTGGGCTGCTGCAGCTCTGTTACTGGCACGCAGAGGAGCTGGATGAAGCTGCCCCCAGTACCTGTCTCGGGGGATAGGCTTCAGTTTCTCATCCCAGCACAATAAGTGGAAGTGCACCTGGAATACGCAAGTCTGAGGCTGAAGCTTCCCTGGGCTGGGAAGCTGATAGGCTGTGGGTGCCTGGGAGACTGTTACTGAGACTGATCTGGGGGGGAAGGCAGGGGCATTTTCAGGTCACAACGCTTGCTTCAGATCATAGGTTCTGGAGGGTTGAGCCAAAGGAGAAATATTGGGGAGGGGAAAAAACCAACCGAACAATTGCTAATTGCTCCACCCAACAAATGGCACTGTGTGGTGTTCTGCAGGATTCTGATTTTGGACTATGAGTGGTGAGGCTGTGGAGGATGGACTTGTTGGCAGGACAGAGCTCAGCCCTTGATTTCTGTCACTCCTTCGTGGCCAGTTCAGTGGCTGTATTAATGAGCACCGGGGAGGATAAGGTGGGGTTGTTATGAAGAAGCACTTTCCCTTAAACTTTTATTTCAACCAGAAAGAAAGCATTTGGGAATTAATCCTTCAGCAGAAATGGTCTGGCTGCACCATGGTTTGATTATCCGGTAAAGCAAAACGACATCTGAGGAAGATCAACAACAACATTAGTGGTTAATAACGCTGGGTCACACTCCAGAGTCTGTGCAGAGTTTCTGACAGATGGAAAATGCTGAAGGTCATGTTTTGGTTGTTTCTTACATAATGAAAAGTAGCAAGGGGGGAGAGGGGAAGAATTTTAATCCCACTGTTTCAGAGACTGTAAATTGCGTCTTGCACAAGCAAGTCTCATGTCAGGCAGTTTTCCCAAACCGGAGTGCTGTGCCAATCCTACAGCCAGGTCTCATAAAACAGGCCTGTCAGCAGGCATGTTCAAAACTGTCTCTTGGCAAGGTTTAGAGCTATGCTTCTGATCCAACAGCATTGGCTTTTCTCTGACACACCTCAGGCTGGAGAACCTGGAGATGGGTGGAAATTGAAATGTGCAAAACCAGGATCTTAAACTTCCCTCCTGCTGCGAGTGCGGTTTGTGCTGTGGTTTCAGCATCCCTGTGGTGCACAACCTGATTGTGAAGATCCAGGAAGTGGCAGTGGAGTGCTCCATACAAATCCCAGCTACATGGGTTGTGTGTTCACGTCCCTGTTGTGAACAAATGCACGGGGTGGAGGGACAGAGCAGGGTGTTCAGAACTACAGAACCTGGCAGTGATGCCGGTTTTCTCATGTTATCAGGTGGGCATGGGGATGGCCAAGAGGGCTGTAATTAGTAGACTCTTGAATTGCTAGATTTGGTCAACTTTTTAGAAACTCCAAACCAATATTTGTGAAAATCAAATGGGAAAAATAGCTGCTGGGCCTCAGATTGAAACCTTTGCTTTCTGGGTGGATTTGTTTTGGAGTCTTCTTGCAGCTTACTCACCTTGTCTCTGTAGGAAAGCCCTGGAAAATGTAGGTGCTTGGGGTATTTCCAAACCAAATCCATTTGATTAAGCAAGTAATTTGTAGAGTTGAAATCCCCTTGGTCAGAGCTCCGTGTTCTGAACTGCTGCCATTGGTAAGCAGCTGGCAGCTTCTGCTTTGAGCAGACGGGCTTTGGCCTGCGAGGTGGGAGTTTCTCAGAGGGCCGAGACACAAACCAGCAGAGGCTCCTCCAATCCAGCCAGTGTTTGCTGTCTGGCCCAGAAATTGAGAGACAGCAACTGGAGAGCCCAGAGCACAGGTGGAGGGTGCTGTCTTGATGAAAGATGGGTTAGTAAATAGGCAGCTGCTTTGGCATTCCCAGGTCAAAAGTAGCAGCCAACGCTGCACTCCTGGACAATTCCTCCTTAACAAGTTGTGCACAGACACAGTGCTTACTAAACACTGCCACTGGGAAGAAGGGAACTCTTACTGTGCCATCTCAGTTCTGCAGGGCTGAGAGAAGTGCCAAGCCAGCCTTTAAATTATAGAGAGAACTTTTGAAATGAGTAGTTGTGTCAAGTAAGGTCTGGCTCTCTGAGAGCATGTTCTGAGGTATAAACTATCTAATGGCAGAGGCATGAAATTTGGGATCATGTGAAAAAACAGTTTGTCCTACTTGTAGATAAGATGGAGTCACATTTATTCGTCTGCCTTAAGTCTGTAATCTTTCCTAAACACTGACTTCCTTCCTTGAATGCTTTTTTTTTTTAATTCCCTCTGCCCTGCTTTTCCCTGTCAGTGCTCTAAGGGTGAACAAGGGTTTGCAGCCAGTAACTGGGTTCAGCTGCCATTATGAAATGTGACGTCCTTTGGTGATGTGCAGCACTTTTTCTTTCTGGTATTTGATTCCCCAAGCAACGTGTTGCTCCTTTTCACTGAACAAAAAATGGATGGAAAGCTGCAAAGTGCTGCTGATTCCAGTCCCTTCCTTTAGAAAAGATACTGTGCTGTGATACCCGGCTGCATGACCTTTTGGCAGCTTAGATGGGCTTTTACATACTTCAATTAAGGAAATTACTTCAGATAAGCAGAACTTCTAGGTGCATGTTTTGTTTTGCACAGCAGTTGAAGTTGGCTGGTATTCTGTGTTGGCATTTCAAAAGAAAAGCGTGTGATACCATCCCCTCCCAAAGAAAGGGAGAGGATGGAATACTGCCTTGAGGGGAGGGTTCCCTCTTGATGTTATTTCTAAATATTCATAATGGTATTTAAAAGCTCTAATTCTGCTCTGTACAGTACTGAGTATTTTTATCCTTTGGTCAAGAGGAAAGGTAGAGTGACCCATTGAATTCACTGTGCATGTACCAACCCCCTGCTATAAGAAGGCAGGGACTGGCCTTTCCCATCCTGTGACCTGTTGCCAGTCAAGACGCACACTGATCTCCTCATTACATTTTCAAGGACCATTTTCCTGTTTGCTTTTAAGCAGCCTGACTGGTGGAGCTTTCTGTAAAACCTCCATTAACAGCCTGGTAGTCCCTGTGCAGAAGCCACTTCTGGCAGCTTAAATTGCTTTGTCTGAATTCATCCCATCGCACCTGCCTTCCCTGCTCTGGAGGGAGAGGGATTAAATAACTTGATTTCCCCTCCTCAGAATAATTTGGGAAAGCTGAATTGTACTCTGCTGTCCTCAGAAGCCATGCAGATTCTTGCACTGCCTTCCAAATCTCTCTGCTGCCAGTGTTCCTCTGATGGCAAGGTTCCCGTTCACCCCACAGCATCCATGCAGGCTTACCCAAGGCAGTGTGTCTCCTTGGGGGCATGGAGACTGACACTTCCCTCCCCATGTGTTTACGTAGCCTTGAATTCTCAACCTGACTAAAACTAAAAGTGCAGGTTTTGTTCTGCTTTCTGTAAAGGATTGTATAAATTAAAACCGATGTAATGGTTTGGCACTGTTTCTTAGCAAAAGTATGGAATTATTTCCATTAGCTTCTAATAAATAGTAAAAATGACACTTTGTCGATTGAAGGGCAATTCAAGGTTAAGTTGTTGGCTGCTGTCTGTACAATATATTAAATCTAGGTCTTCCTGCCTGGTAGTGGCATTGAGAATAAGAGGCTACAAAGCAGGGCTGTTGTTTTTTTGCTCTGCTGCTGAGTTTTTGCTTCAGCTAAGCTTCAGGTCAAAATTCCTCTGTGAAAACAAGTAAACACTGAGGTTCTGAGGGAGGGGGCACAGCTTTGCCAAGAAGGGAAATGGCACGATTTTCCAAGGTTTAAAGCACTCTTAAGACTCTCTGAAACGCTAGTGCTAAGCATGTTTGCAGATCAACCTGAAAGCAGCACGGGTGTTTGTCCCTAAGTTCTCACGCTAAAAAACCACAACTGTGCAGCTGGACTGCGAGTCAGATACACACAATTATGGGTAGCAGTCTGTGATTTATATTCTGGGTCTGTATCTTCTCCCATCTTGTAGATGCACATGACAGTAACTTACCTGTCAGTATACTGACAGTCTTTTCCATCTGTTGTCTTCTTTTTTGCACAGGAAAGAAGAATGGAGATTTGGACAGGAATTTTGATACACTTGATTTGCCTAAGCGGTCTGAAGCAGCAAAAGGTAATGCTAATGTTTGTGCTTTTGGAAATAACAAGTAGCTTGGGAGCTGGAGGCTCTTAAAGGGACTCGAGACATGAGCATATCAGGTTGATCTCTTTCTTTTGTAGTCACTTAATTGAAATAATGGATATATCTGTGCATGCTGTTATCTTGTGTTGAATACTGGATATGACTTACACAAAACTGCTGAATTGGTGGAATCTTGTAGAAGCCTGTGTGATTTGGTGTTAGGTGACTGTAACTCCAGAGGAGGGTGAGTGCAAGCTCTCCTCCTCTACAGCTCCATTTGCAACCCACCTGCACAAGACGTGACTGTAAGGAGTTGTGGAGTGCACTGGGTGAGGGTACTTAGCACTAGCCCTTTCCCATCCCTGGCATCCCTGTCATTCTTCAGCATTCTGTGGAACTGGATGACAGCAGGGATTGAGGTTTTTTCCCTTTACTGATAGTCAGTCTTCCCCTGAACACAGTATTCCTCCCTGTCTGTAGTGAGTAGTACTTGTAATTTCCCAAAATCTGGGAGGCTCACAGGAAAATTCTTCTGCATTGTGCTTTTGTATTTGAGCTCTGGCAGAGGTGGAATCTTTTGCAATCTGCATTCCCTTCTTGCATGCATGGTACTTCTTTTAATTGGAGATCAGGAGGCGATTTGGGATTTTGTCAGAATTCTTAGAGCATCAGATGGTGTTTTGAGACTTGTGCAGGTTTTGATTTGAAGTGTGTGCAGTGTCGCTGCAAAGATCCAGCCATTGTCATGGCAACTGCTGCGGTGCCACCCTGTCAGCCTCACCTTAATGAGCTGTGAATACCCAGAACTACCTGAGTATTCCTCAGAAGAAAGATTTTAAACTCTTCCCGCATCACTTAGAGAATTTTGGAGAGTATAAAGAGACAGTGTGACTCAGTGGAGAGATCCATGGACTTGGAATACCTGAATTATGCTCTTTTGGTGACCTTGGTCCAGTCCACTTATTTGTGCTTCAATTTCCTTGCTGTTAACTGAGAGCAACAACAGAGGCTGTGTCTGAGATCCTTAGAGATGTGCTGATAGTCAGTAATGGTGTGATAATTATACATACACAGTGCTGCACTCAGATTCACAGTGAAGCTCTGATTGATGATATGCAAACTAATCCTAATACGTAGATGAATCTAATCTATTTACAGATACCCTTTGTAGTGGATGCAGTTTCTAGTCTCATGTCTAAACACTGTTTTTCATTTGATGCATTATTGCACAAGATCTACTGTATCCTGTGAAATAATGCAAGGTCCTAACAGACCTCTTAGAAGCTGCAGTACCATCCTATTTAGAGAGCTGCAGGAAAACTTCTCCTTACCAACCTTCACTGGCTGCCATCAGTTCAGGCTGGGGGTTGATTACAGCACAGAGCAAGGAGACACCCTTAGGATGCAGGAAAAGAAAGGAATGCAAAATATAGTAAAGGCTTCAGCGTTTGCCTTCCTTTCTAAATGTGATTGGAATGTAGGTGCCACTAAAGGGAAAAGATGGAGATCAAGAATTTCTGCGAGGAAATGTATCTTGCATAGCTTTCTTTAAAATAAGATAAAAATCTTTCATGTGGCTCTGTTAATGGTAGAAGTGATGTGCAGATCTGATGGGAGATGTATCTGTCTCTGAGCTTACGCAGCTTGTTATCATACTCAATTGCTAGAAATCTCATGCTCTTGAAGAGGTTGTTTGATAATTTTGAGATACCCCCATTTAGTCAAAGTCAAATAGATTACGTATCTCATGCTAGATAAGGTCAGGAGATTAATCCCACAGCATTTTGAAAGAAGCTTCACTTTGACATGAAAAAAGGTTTAAGTAAGTATTGACTTGTGTGCTAAGAGTTAAGAAACCAAGACAGCGATGCATTTTTGTTCACTTTTTTACCAGTAGTTTCCTGCCAAGTATCTCATTTATTTGAGAATTCCTGGATGCTAAAGGTTCTAACAAGGTTGCTCGAACTTTGAATTGTTCGGTAAAATAAAGAAAATAAAATTGCAGTTCTAAAATCCTTAAGAGCCCTGGTCAGATCTCTGCTATAGAGTATAATTGGCTCTGATGAGATCAGCTCTCAGCTGAGGCAGAACCTCGTTACCAAGATGGAAAAATCATGCAAGTTTTAATGATCAAAAGCACTCAGATTGAGTGACATGATGAAGTGCTATTTCAAAAATCAACAATTATAGATTAATCTCTTTCATGTATTATTAAAGCCATATTAAAGTGAGTTTTCAGCTGGAATCTTTGTGAGCAAATGAAACTGCAGTAATAAGATTTGTTCATGCAATGCAGCAAATGAACATTGTGGTAGTTAACAAATACTGGGATGTAGTGTTGTTAAGTTTCCTGTAATCTTGTAGTCAACATCCATGGAGCTTATCTGGTAAATTAAAGATGTGTCTCAAGGACTTGACATAATGGTTTCCCTACGAGATGCTCCTAGGTATGACCATTGGGCTTAATTGAGAGTGTGCTTATGATCACTTGAAAAACCATGAACTAGCAGCAGCAAACTAGTTCAGACCTATTTTCTATCAGCTCTGGAAACTTCGTTTTGACTCTAGATTACTTTAATGATAGGAATCACTGCCTGTCCTGTAGCCAAACATCATAAAACCAGAAACTTCTGTAGATTGTGGGTGGGGACTGGGTAATGTCTGTGCAGGATGCAGAGGTTTCTCAGTCCTTCTTCGGAACATCTATCCTCCTGGTACAATATCTTAGGAAAATCTTCGTATCCTGAGCAATCCAAAGGCTCCTGTGAGTTGTAACCTAGTTTAAATGCTAGTGTTTTACTTTTTTCCCCTGTGGAATTTATTTGTTCTGGAGAGGAATGAATGAAGGGAGGCAGTTCTCTTTTTCAGAGTGATGAACTAGAGTCTCTTCCTGATGGCTCCTGGTTTTTTAATGGGAATCAGGTTTTGCTGCAGCACATCATTTGAGCAGCCCTGAAACCATTTCTAAGCCTTTAATAATTTTATGTGCTAGGCATTCTGGCAGGGGAAAACTTCCAGTTCAGGGTTGTTATCTGTGGTAAACTGGATAATGTCAGACAGGAGAACTTGCAGTGCTTTCAGAAGCTGTCTCATCTGATATTAAAAAATAAATGTATATGCTCTGGCAGTGTCCAGAGTACTGCTGTCCTCGTGAGGAAAGATTGTGAAAGAGAAGCTTCTTGTTTCCTCTTTGTTGAAAGGAGCATATTTTTTTTCCTGACAGTCAAAGAGAGAGGGAGGATAAATTTCGGGAGAAAGTGATATGAGCTTGCATAGAGAAGAGAACAGCACTGACAAGAAATTATGAATGCTGTCCTCAGAACCTTACTAAATTTAGGACTTTCAAAAATTGCTGCTTCTGTGAGGGGGGGGGAAAAGTCTTGCTGAAATCCCTTCCCCAGTCTAAAGTAGGTCAGTGATAGTGGTGCTGGCTGCCTCCTCTGCAGCGTGTTCTCTTCTGCACTACCACAGCGCTGATTTCTCCTGTGTACACATTAAATACATAGCGTAGTACAACTCCTGTGCTTTGTTCACAGTCCTTATTTCTGAGCAGGAATAGTGGCAGGAGGCTCAGGCACTGGGGGAAGATCAGGATTAATCATATCTGTGCAGGGGAAGGCAGTGTCTCAGATGGCAGTACCTCTGCAATAAGGTTTCCTGAGCAGAATTGGGATTGATGTGTGTCAGCCCCCAAAGATGTTATAGGAGTTGTAACATTTAATCCTCCTGTGTGGAGGTGTTGGACTGTCCACCTCTGCTCCTCAGTGCTGGAGTATGGGAGGAGAAAGTCCAGAAGAGCAGAAAAGTTTTTTATATGGAATCAGCATTAGGTTATTCCTAATTAAGTCCAGACCTCCGTGCTGTCTGGTTTAAGCAAATCTCATGGCTTGTTGTTTATGTGCACCTACATCTGAGGGCAGAACAGCAGCTGCTCTAAGGAGCTCTGGGTGTTGAAGTTCAGCTCTCATTTCAGTTTATCTCATTAGGGAGTTGAAAGTCTTCAGCCATAACGAAACGTGCAGGTACATTTCAGCCGGGTGGATGAGCTAGCTCATTTTCTCCTTTCAAGCAGTTATTAAAGTGGTTATTAATTTCTCTTTTCTGTTTTGATTACTTAAGTTTAGTTCCATTTTAATGGGAACATAAGTTTAGGAGAGAGTTGTGCCGAAATACTGAACTAGTGTTAAATGCTTGTAATTGAAGAAGTCTATTTTGTTGCAGTGGGGACGTCACAGAAAAGCTGAATTTATTTGAACGCTCAGCTTTGTGTGTACACTTACCCTGGCCAGCAGCCTATGTAGGCAGGGAATGAGATTTTGGATGAACTTGTCAGCAGGTGAATTTCTTCTTCTCCATTATCTGAAATCCTCAGTCACTTTCCATGTAGCCTCATGCTGATGATAGATTTTCTATTCCAGAAGGTGAGTGTTTAAATTCCCTTATAAATCTTTGTATTACTGCTCCAGGAAATTAGACTTCCTGGCACTGTCAGGGTAATGACTTTAACTTAGTAGATTACAAAAGTGCTAGCAATTTGTCTTCAGCTAAAGGCAACATGTAGTGGAAGGAGAGAGAAACGTCACTTTACCCTGGCTTTAGTTTGTAATTAAGATTGGCTGCAGTTCGCATTTCACTGCTGCTTTAATTTGCTTTCTTTAAATCTTTACAAGTTGACTCAAGCACTCACCTGCCCTTTCCAGCTCCCTTCCATCATTAATTTTGATTGTTGTATTGTGAATAAGTGAGTAGAACTGATTGATTAATGGCACCATCCACACCCCTCCTGTGCCTGCTGGTGGAAATTCAGGGACTGGGAAGATCTTTGTGAGAGAAAGTCACATGTTCTTGTGTTAACATCTCTGAGTATTTCATGCACGTTGTTGAGAATTCCTATCAGAATTATTAAGTATCTCTTATTTCTGTTGCTTTACTAAGCTGAGTATTCATTTTGGTCCCATGTGTTTTTCATAATTTACAAAGCAGTGAAAGATTTCTCGCCTGTCTTCCAGTGCTTTGAGTCAGAGAAAATTTATTGCCTCGAATGGGAAAATTCCCATATGGAACCTGGCCTTGCCAAACTTTCTCTAGTCTGGTACCTTTAAATTCCCATTCTTTTTCCCAATATTTTCAAGGAATTCAGAGCAGGCACCTGTGGATTTTTCCTTTAGTGTGTACACACTCTTTCCATAGCTGACTGCTGATTGTTCTGGAATCCTCTGCCTTTTTTGTCATAATCCTCTCTGATTCTTATGTTCCACATTCTTATTTGTTCAGAGCTGGTGGACACGTGCATGAGTTGCTCCCTGGCCTGCTGAGCTATGCTCTACAGGTGAAAACTTTTTTGTGATCTTTATGGATCTGTTAAATTTGAATATGTAGAACGTAAATTGGAAGTTTAGGGCTGGAACTGAAGGCTTTGAAAAATCATATGAGAAGATGCAGCTGGAATGTGAATTGGAGGTCCAGGAGTACTGTTCTGTCTCTGCCACTAATTCTTTTCCCTAAAACCCCAACGACTTGGTAATACAGTTCTATCCCACAATATTCTTACTTTGGAGACTGTAAGGAAAAAAAATGTTTTTCTGGGAGAAATACTAAATTAGATGAGTGAAACCTTGTACAGTAACTGTGTACAGCAGTGCTGCTGAGACTCACAGCTCTGCTGTGTGGAGTTCAGTTATTCCACAAAATCACGTGAGAGGAATTTGAGACCGTTACAGGACCAGCTCTGGTGTTATCTGTCTGCTCAGGAATGTGCAGAATAGTTTCAGCTTTGCGTCCCGGTAATTGCTGCCGTGTTTGTCAAACTGTTGCTCTCTGGCTTCTGAGAACGCCTCGACATTGCAGCTCTGAGCTGTGATTTCCAGTCCCTCACTTCGTCCGTAGGGACATCCAGGCAAAAATTGTATTTACAGATAAGACAGGCTGGATTCCTGGTAGGGGTGAAATGGCATCTGTGGAACAGAAAAGCTCTTGCAGCTAAGTAAGGGAAAGCACAGTGTTTGTGTGAGCAGACTGTGCTGTGAATGGCCCAGGTGAGATTGTGTCAGGAAGATTTAAGTTGGGGACTTGGAATAGTTCTGCTACATGGAGGATATAGAACCAATGTAAACTGGAGAAGACGTTTCAGCTGTGGTATTTAAATGCCACTAATGCCTCCCCACCCCCAGCATGGACACTTCACAGTGTGAATGTCTTTCAGCTTTAGGTCGTGTAGCTTTGAAGTTTAAGCTGAGGGACCAGTGGGAAGCAACTGCTGGGGCAGGGAGGCAGGAGGAGCAATTGTAGTGATATGAGAATTCCATTCAGCTCTGTATTTATAGAAGCTGAAACTCCTTGTGAAGTCATAAGGTGGTGGTTCTTGACCATCTCCGTTTGGCTCTGCTATAATTTGTTTGCCTGAAGAACTCCTCATTTTCCCTTTGTCTTCTGCCTCTGTCTTAACAGCTAGAGGTCACGTGCAAGATGAGTTAGGACGACAGCTTTGTTTCTGAATCATTTCAGACTTTTCCTTCTGAATGAGGAAAAACTGGCTCACTTCTAAGATACTTCGGTTATCTTGGAAATAGTGAATCAACATCCTCTTCTTTATCCTTCTTTTGCATTCTCGAATGTTTCGTCTCCCTCAGCACAAGGGGGAAAAGCTGACAGTTGGAGGCAAGATTCTCCCTTCCCACCTTTAGGTCCTTTCACCTGTGGCTCTCATGGGACTATAAAAAGACTCCATTAGTCAGCTTCCAGCTCCTTCTTGCCTGAGGCTGACACCCAAGAATATAGATCTATTATAATAACTAGCAGTATCTTCAGAAGACAGGAATCCCAGGTGGTAAATTCCCTTTTCAACTTGATGTGAATTTGTGGCCAAGTTATAAGTGTACAGAAAATGAGATTTAGGCATCTTAAACAGGAAGAGCCTATATATACTTGCATAATAAAGTAGCCTACGAAAAACTAAACAGCAGGAGCTCCACTAGAGCACATGGTAATTGCAGCAGCTAATAAGGAGATGGAGTGATCTGGAGCTTCAGCTAAAGACAGAACTGGAAAGAGAAGAGTCTCATTTTCCCAGTCCATCATTGCTACTGACTTTCTGAGTGGCCTTGGGCAAGTTAATAGCATTCAGTTGCTGGGGCTGTAGTGAACCTGTTCATGAAGAGCCTGTTATTTCCACTGCCTTCACTAGAAGAATTACTTCACCAAAATAATAGCTAGAATAATTACCTTCACTAAAATAATTAGTGTTTTCACTGCTGCTGTGATAACCAATGCAAATGGAGTGCACATGATACATTTAAAACAGAAAAATTCTGCTGAAGGATCCTGTATCCCAGCTGTTGCTAGAAAAATTAAATAAAAATATAATTTCAGTTAAAGGTGGATGGTAGAGGTTTGCCCCAGTGAGATACTGTGGGAATGGACTGAGACGTTAATGTTACAGAGAAAATTTCGAAAATATGTAATACTGTGAATTGCTTTGTGCTCTCAGTATGCATATTGCACTTACTGTGTGTTTTTATTGAGAAGTTCAACTGCATTATTTATGGTGCTTTATATAGAAAGGTGTATGCATAAACCAGTGCATAACTTGAAACCTTGGTAAGTTTTACTGCCCAGGTACATTTACTTCAGTTATAGCAATGTGTGCTGTCTGGCAGTGCAGCATCTTAACTCTTCAACCACTGACTGGGTTTTCATGTCATTTCCACTTGGCTAATATTTCTGATGAAAAATAGTTAATGTTGGAAAGCTATAGTTGTCAGTGATATGTTTTTAATTTTCACAGCTTTTCCTGTACTGTTTGCCCTGCTGAGAATGGTTAATTCTCTTCCCTCCACGCATTTCAGGTTGTGTATATGTTTTTGCATGTCTCATTTAGCATTTCTTTTCTACGAGCAATTCTAATTGTTACTCTAAAATAGAATGCTTGTTATTACAGAGCATAACTCATTGTACAGATGCTGCTCCAGGACTGTTTATAAAATGAGAATGCGCCAAGAAAGCCTGCCAGGAATAAAAGCAGGAGTTGATGGGAAGGTGCTTATCCCTCCTAACTGTAGCTGCCTCAGTCTTGGGACTCAGTCACTGCGGTGAAAGACTCACTCCATCCACCCATCCATCACTGTTGCATTGTGTCAGCTTCTGCCATGCCACTTAGTTTCAGTTAAGAAACAATAACAATGAAATCTCTCAGAGTTCCCTCCCCCTCCCTTTTAGCATAAGCGTAAAAAATGAGATGATCCTTTGAAGAGGGGTACGAATCCGAAAGTTGTCCTGGTTGCCCGGCCAGTATCGCCAGGAAGCTCAGGGAAGAGGAACTCGGCTTCTGTCAGAACTTAGAGATGAAATTTCATGTCAAAATCAATTACAGAAAACCTTGTTGCACGGAGTTACGGTTGTCTCTGGTGTCCGTCAAAAGTACCGCAGCCAAGTTGTGCTGACGAAGCTGCTTGACAAGTTCAGAGAACTGCAGAAAGTTTCAGAACAGCTGAGGCAGAAAAACGGTGTAATGTTGATTTAAATCCCTTGCCAGATTTCCAGAAGTAGTGTGAGCAGAAGCAAAGGAGGTAGGTATAGCTCCGGGTGAGTGTTCTGAAGGCTGTGCCTTTAGGAGTAACTGGAGTGGGGATTTCTGAGAGCCCGACGTGACTCTGGTACTTTCAGAACTCACCACTAGACAGACATCACTCGAGTCTCACTGAAAGCATCTGTCCCATCTGGTATCCGTCTGCCCACCGAAATGGAGGCTAATGCCACCTAATTGGGCATTGGAGCAGGTTCCTCAGAGAGGTTTTGAAGGGTTCTTTATCATTGGAGGATTTCAAGCCCTGACTGGACAAAAGCATAATAGCTTGGTCTGATTTTGGCATTGAGCCTGCTTTGAGCAGAAAGCTTGCCCAGGTGACCTCCCATGTTCCCTTTCAGCCTGGTTGTTCTGTGTGACTCTCATTAACTGATTACAGAGTCAGCCAGGAAAAGTGTGTCTACATAAAACCAGCACAATTTTCCAAAACAACTTAATCTGCAACTGCCGGATTAGGTGACTCAGATGGGAAGAGGAATGAGAGAGTCCATTTGCCCCTGGAACCTGAGAAAGGAGCAGACATACAAAATCGAGTGTATCAGGTTGCACCTCAAGATATGGCTTGCTTCAAAGACAAATATATTTTTACTTACAACATATACTTTACTGGTGCCAGCACAATAAACCGTGGAATCCTCAGAACACTTGATAATCAGCCTTTGAGGGTCTGCTTATAACAGCTAATGATGGGGGAGAGAAAGGGGAATGAAAATCAAATAGTTGTGTGATTCTGAACTAATTACAAATTGTGGTACTAGGGTTGAGGCAAGGAGACCTTCCTTATAGTGCAGCCAGGACAGGGAGGTACATGCATTTTTTCCACTTTTGCTTGAACAGTATTATAGTTATGTATAGTTATTATAGTATTATGGGGAGTTCTAATCATAGAGTTAATCTGAAAATTAAAACAAATTGGAATGTCAAATAACCTGGGCATTTTAAATTGCAGAAGCCACTGATGCTCATTAGTTGGGCTGAAAGCTGCAGTCACGTTTTGCAGAAGAGCAAATAAAGAGAATCAAAAAATTAAGACTTCTGTTTTCTCAGCATAAATTTCTGATGTGTGTACCTGCACAGCTGCTGCAGCCCTATTATCTGACTCATTACTTTGTAAACCTCTGTGAGATATCTTGAATGTGAAGGCTGCCATAGAAAGCCATATTTATTTCTGTAACCCCGAGTGCTCTGCACAGGCTTAAAAGCTCCCCCCCTTCTCCACCATGACAGGGGAATTATAGGCCTTAATGTGCCATATACCTCTTACTGTGGATTGAAGAAAAATGACCTTGAACTGAGAGGCAGGCATTTTACATGGTAAAGCAGTCACTTAAATTTACCTGTCAACTGGAGGCGGGGGGAACCTTACCTCTGCATGGTTTAGAAAGCAATGTCAGTCCAACTGCTGGTTGATCTGAACCCACTGAGAGCTTGATTGCTGACCCAGGCATTTCCAGGTGATCAGTGAGAATGTTGATCAGTATGTGGTAGAAAGGAGAGCATTTTTATTTCAGCCTCACAGACCATTAGTTTCAGCCCTGAATTTTCTGTGTCTTGATCACAGGGAAAATTGGAAGTCTGTAATAGCATGAAATGTTATTTGTCTGTGCAGGAATAGACCCTGGTTCAGGCAGATCTGGAAGGAGGCAATGTGGAGAGCAGTCTTTGCACCTTGTGCCCAGTTCAGTTTTGTTTCGCACACCTTGCCATCACTTTACTAAAAATACTGTTGCTTTGTAGGAGATACCTAGAGCAGCTTTGTGGGGTTTTTTACCGGTAGCCTCAGCAAAGTGGAAGTACCAACACACTGTGACAGTCGACTTGAGCAGGCCACATCTAGGTCAGCAAGACTGAACTCGTGTGGGAGGGGAAAGGGGGCACCACTGCTGAGGTGAGTTTGCAGTTAGAGGGCATTTCAGTGGCACAGCTGGGATCAGAGAGGAGATTTCCTGATTCCTAAAGCAATATCTCCCTAGTTTGCTTGTGCTAGCAAGCCCACTCCATTTAGAGATGTCAGTTCTTCTTGTCCCTCTCCTACAAAGCCAGGAAGAACATTTAATCTAATGAGTTTTGTTTTGAGACCTCTAAAATCACAACCAGCAAATCTGTAATCACGATTGAGCATATAATTGCATCTTATCCTGCTGAGAGCTTAAAAAGGATGAGCAAGAAAAACATCTCCAAAGACTCATTCAGAGTGTGAGGGGACAAAAGTAAGGTCTAGAGAAAGGATCTGCCTTACCTGGAGTGTCCCCAGTGACCTTTAAACACTTGGGAAATTGGAAGCCTGCATTCCTTGCAGATGCAGGTTTCCCACTCCCCTTTTGGGGCTACTTTTCACATTGAGTAGTAAAATGGGAGAGCACACAAGGCAACCTGCAGATGTGTGAGAGAAGAGAAGTGGGAAGGATGACTGAGGTGGTGTGTTCTTGGCAGTGTGCTCAGAATTTCTCAAGGAATGAGAAACTGGGGGTGTTAGGAGCGTGAGACTAATCCTTTTTATTCAATTACATGAGCGCTGCTCCCAGGAGAGTATTTCAGGTTAGTGATAGTGTCCAAAATGTAAGACTTGGTAAATGCACGTGTGACTTGGATTTGGGCAGTTCTGCAAGGTTTTGCTTAATAGTTAAATTCTAACAAGCGCATCCCCTCCAAATCCAACATCCCTGCTTGCTGAAAACAATGCTGAGATTAAACCCATGGACAGTGAACTGTACTGGCAGTTTCCTGGGTGGCTGGATCCTGCTTTCCCTGAAACACTGAAAATTTGGTGTCGGTTGTTTCACTGAAGTCTGGAGACCTATTTCTAGATCAAGCTCTGGACTCAGATGGCCCATGAGAAGCTATCAGGGCATTCATAACATCACCTTGCATGGAGAAATGGGTATAGGCCCTAATATGATGGAAATTTCTATACTCCTGAGGAAGTATCTCACCATATTTACATTTATACTGACCTTTTCAGAGTTTTCTATAGGCATGAACACCCTCCACAGTAAATGTCAGCTTCTGCTTAGAATCTTTTACAAGGGTAATTTTAAGCTCAATTTTTAATTGCATAATATTACCATAAGAAAGCTGCATTGAAATTGAAAACTGTCCTGGACAAAATGGCTCTTGGGTTAGGGATCTTTTCACTGTTTCAAAGGCAATGAAGTGGTTTCAAAGAAGCTGCCAGAGTTACTTTGAGGTAGTGGCTGCTGTGGCTTTGCTATAGAATTTCTCATATGATTTTCTGCTGGTTTATGAATGCAGGCCGTTGCTGTAGGGTGGTGAAGATGGGGCAGGCTGTAGTTGGATGCTGTGTAATGTTCTACTTTGCCTCTTGAAAAATGTCTCTGTGCTCCCTCTATTCATTTCAGCAAAGTATCTCATTCATTGCTACACACTGGGGCCCCAATCTCTTTTCTTTTTCTTTTTAACTTGCAAATAGATTTATTTGTGGTTGTATTGTGTGTGTGTGTTTAGCCAGCTAAGGCTTCAGGGAGCTACTTCTCTCCAGATCGTGTTGTCTTACCTCACATACTAGTCCAGCTTTAAGTTTTATAGCAAGATCTGTGTTTCCAGGAAACCTATTATTCTATAGGCAGAGCTGGTTTTGTGTCAGTTCTGCCTGTGATTATCCAATATTCAGGCAGTGCACCGAACAGCAGGCAGGTTTACATTTAATAGAAACTTCCCTGGCTTTCCAGAAGGCTGCAGAGAATGGTTGGCCGGAAGAGGGAGAGTACCTGTTCACTCAGTACTTTGATGTGGTATGTTCCAGTGTGTCCCAATTTAAATGAGGGAGGAGCAGCAGCATCTTCTCTTGTCTCTCATCATCTGTAATCCCTACCTGGATACGGGGCTTTGAGGATGAGTGCAGAATCTCTGTTCTGGGAGGCATTAATGTTTCTAGCTTACACTGAAATCCATGAGAATTAAGTACCCAAATACAGTACCTTAAAAAAGCTGGGCTGCAAGGTCCATTTTTTATTAGAGAAGTTAAGGAAAACCTTCTGTGCTGCTTCCACTCTGGCCTGACATTCATTTGACATTGAAAACATCAGATTCTTTTTCTTGGATGCTTGGGAGATACTTGCCTGACAGCAGCACGGTGACTGTAATTGAGACAGATTAGAGGCACTGGGCTGCCTTTCGGTGCATGAGGCAGCTTTCATGAAATGGAGAGAGGAACTGAAACACACTTTTGACTTTGGAAGCTGGAGCAGGAACTAATTAGCAATTTCAGGACACAAACAAGATTGGAGGAAGTGTTTGGGTTGGCGTATAATAAATTATTTATTAACATGGGGGAGTCTTTCCATATGGCAGTTGCTTATAAAATGCTTATAAAGGCAAGATTGCAGGACTTTGCATGTAATGAACCAAACAGGCTTCGGTCCCAGTGATTAGGAACCAGTGACCTTTCATTTCTGCAGGCTGAGACTGGACCCAGTAGCTTCTGCTCAGCTTGGATTCTGATAAGCTTCCCCCAAAAAAGATTAGTTGTTTATATCCAAATATTTCCTTCTTACTGGGATGTATTTTGAGATGTTTGATGTTTCTGTGAGGGTATAGTCACTGGAGAATAGAAAAATTTATTCTGCCTTCTTATTTGAGGAATTCTAGCTGTGGAGTTCTGCAGCCCTTCACTGCCTTAAGCAGACAGGCCTCTAACAAGCAGCTGAATTCATATGAATAACCAAATACCTGTGTAATGGCTTATGACCATTTATGAGACTTTATATAAAAATCATGATGAGCAGTGGAAGTATAAGAAGACTCGGCGAAGCATGAGTAACCTAGAAAGAAGCTTTCAGTTTGGCTTCTAAGCATATTTCAGCGTGCGTGAGCTCTGAAAGATTTGGGTTTTTTTCTTGACGTTGTTTTTCCCTTGGCACTGAAGATAAAACCCAGACATGCTGCGAAGGGGAGAGCCTGACAGGTGCCAGCCCGAATGGAAATGCTGTCAGTCGATCCTTGTCTGTCGCAGCTCCGGCTCTGATCCACCCGAGCGCTTGTCAGGGCCGCGTGGGCTTTCAAACCCGAGCAGGAGGTCCCTCAGCAGCGGGAATGTTTTGAACGCAGTCAGTGGAAACCCCCATAAGTCCCACACCTGACAAAGTAATCCTGTTTGTGTAAATTCCTGAGTGATGGAGGATTTGGGTTTGCCTCGCTGGTTGGTTTTAGTGCCAGCACCCCAGTGCATAACAGCACAGAAGGGCTGACCGTGGAGGGTGCTGTGGGTCCTCCCACACCTCGGCTCCCCACAGACTTGGTGGAGAGAAACAGCATCCGTGGAGGGCTGGAGGAGCGTGGCTGCTGCGTCCAGGCAAAGCAGTGGTCACTGCTGCAGCCACCCTGAGCCCAGCCTGGCTCCAGGACTGCGGCCGCTCCTTCCGTCAGCCGCCGGCTCTGCAGAACCGCCTCCCCCCTCTGCGCTCCGAGTGCTGCTTCTGCCCGGTGCTGGAGCCCACAGCTCTGCACTGCCGAGCACTGCGGCCTCTCCTCCACGCCACAGCCCCTTACAAGCGTTGGGCTACTGGGCTACTGTGTCCAGTCTCTCATATGGAAGGGGAGGGCACTTGGTGGGACCACACCTGGCCACATGATCCAGCACGTTTCATACACTATCTTGGAGACAGGAAAGAAGATACTTAAGAGGTCTGCAGAGGTAAGAAAGCATTTCCTGTGCTTTTTCTACCTTTCTTGCATACCTCAGTATTTAATGTCTGAGGGTGTGTGGATATTTAGACTAAATATGCATTACCATGTAGGTTTTTTATTTTGTCATGCAGCTGCCTGCTGTAGTGTTTCTTCCCTTTGCTGTGCTTCTCTACTTGCTGCTGTTTTATGACAGAAAGTTTATAAAGCTGTTCAATATCTCAACAGTTCTAAATAATGTCAGAATCTTTCTAATAAAATAAGTATGCTTAGGTGGCATCTGGAGCCAAGGACTAAAGCGCGATTCCTTTTGCAGTAAGTTTTTCTCTGCAGGCAGGTTTCTACTGAGCTGAGAGGAAGCTAAAAGCTCGTTACTTCCTGGAGTAAGAGCAGCTGATTGGCATCTGGAACTGCAAAGCTGAGTTTTACAGGGGCTTGGGGCCAAAAAAGGGCAATTTGGAACACATGATCCTTGGTTAAACACACACTGAAGACCGGAGGAAAGAAAATGGTAGGCTCAGGCAGCCACAAGTTAAAGGAAGGAGTCCCTTAACAGTGCTGCTGATTTTCAGTGATGACTCTAGTTCTGAGACGTTTTTGCGTTATGAGGCTCTTGGACTTGTTGATAAGACAGTAACAGCAACACATTGTATTTTACTACTGGACGTAGCTGTGGTGGAAATTTTTTTTTATGGGCTTTTCTTCAGGGAATCACTCAGTATCTCTCTCTTTAATAAACACATTTTATACACTAAGCTCAAACCTGCTAATGGCTGGGCTGGACAATTAGGCATCTGCACTAGTAATGGCAGTGAAAAGAGTCTCAGGTCTCTTCAGCTGCACCACATGGCAGCTGTGATCAGAAAGCTGTGTTGAGCTTTATGGAGCTGTAGGTGGGGGTTGTAAGGAAAACATTTTTGCCTGCTTTTGGTTATCTCAGTTTAAGGGAAAGTCCCAGAAAACACACATGTTCTGGCATGAATACATGAATGCACAGTTGAAAAAACACATTTATCTAATATGAAAAGTAATAATTTTCCTCAGGTTCCCAATCCTCATTAACTTGGCCAGCCATCTTTTTATTTCTTTTGTTCCTTTGGGAAAGCTTAGCCAAATGGAAAAGGCTGCAGTATGCTCCAAAAAGCAGTGGATTCAAGGCCTACCAAGGCAGAGAGTAAGCATGTTCAGGCCTAGAGATTGCTCCACTTACAACCTTTCCCCCCTGGGAAGAAAGGGCCACTTCCCACCTGCTTTTACTAGATGAGACCTTCTGTAGTGTCCCCTCGTTACTGTGTGTTTCCAGAGTTGCAGTTAGGAAGTGATCTCTGGCAGTGCTGTGGGTTTGGATTATTGTGGCATCCCCACGTGTTCTTGGCTGGTGTTTGCAGCTCTGAGGTCAGTGAGGTCAGCCCCTCCACGTTTTCTCCTGGTGTCACCGGCCTAAGCGCCAGCAGCCAGACAAGCCAGGCGGGCTGGGCAGTGTTCTCCTTTCTGAAGAGGACTGTGCAGTCCTTGGAATTGCTTTCTCTGGCTGAAAGGGAGAGGTGACTAAATAGAGCTGTTTGGTGACACACACAAGGAGGCACCCCTCGGGGCATGTGAGCGGTCACCAAGCACTGCCATCTGGGTCCTTTCAGAGAGGAGAAGGAAAAGCAGTCAGTCATGTCATTCTGGACCCTCACAGAGACAGGAGCAGACATGTCAGAAGCACCCATGGCCAGTAGGAGCAGCAGCAGCACTGAGATCTAAAAGAATAAGCATTGATGTTTGCCCTTGTCACTGTTGTTCAAATATCCCTGTGATATAGCAGACAGCATTTGGAAATTCAGGTTTTCCCTCCCAGGGAAACAAAACATGATCAATGACACGCTTGATATTGATCTTGTATGCATGGGCCAGATTGCTGTCTGTTTAAGAAGTCCCCAGTGCAATGCACATCATCAGTGTGCCCAGCTCCTTTTGGTATCAGCTGTTAGAGGTGTGAGCCCAACCAGAAAGCTTCAGGAAGGAGCTTCCCTGAAGGGAGCAGGCAGAATTGCTCACATCTAGGAGCGTTGCTGCTCCCTTGGCATATTGATCTGCTGTCAGTGAGATCACCAGCCTGATAAGCATAATCAGTCTTTTGTCTTAAAACACTCTAGTGTTTGAAGCAAGAGTAAGGGGTAAGCAGTAAGAGAGACTCCCCTAGACACAGCATTTCTCCAGGCCAGGGAGTGTTCATCCCTAGCTTAGAGTCCCGGGCATGCCTGAGCTGCCAGAAATTCCGTACCCAGCACGGCTGGCAGTGTCACACTGTGAAACCCTGCAGAGCTGGCAGACCTTTGATGCAAATTAGTTTCATACTCACGTATTTGAGCCAGGATTTTGAACCAAGTCCCACTTTGAGATGTTGCAGTGGTGATGCAGGGCCTGGGCTGCATTCTGGGAGCTTGCAAACACCATGGTAAGCTGGTGGTGGGAAAAGGGGAACCTGTACTTCAGTTTGCATTTGATACGTAGCTCACAGCGCAGAGACTCCAGTGTGTGCTCTGTGTGCAAGAGAGAAGGAGAAAATATTATTTAATGTTTGATTATTAGATACAAATTGCATTTCAAAACAGATTTGCTTTAGGAATAACATGATTATCCTGTTCCCTTTAAAAGAAAATGCATTCAGTTTTCACTGTGAAGTAAATAAAAATAACTTTGGATTAGAGAAGCTGGCGAGAGAGTAAGTGTTAACATTTCATGTACTGTACTGAGAGTCTCCAAGGTCAGAGGCAAGTCTTCTGGGACTGGGGTAAAGGAAGCTATTTACATGAACTCTCCATTTTAATCATGCAGCCAAAGGGCTTAACGTTAACTCCAATCCAAAGCATTGTCGCTTGTAACAATGGTGTTTCTCAAAAGCAAACAAAAACCATTGCCAAAGGTGACCTAGAAATGCTTAAATGTGCTGCAGTTCACCCACGTGTCTCTTCTCCCTGCGGCTGCAGACCTTTAGCAGCTCTCCCATCCCTGCATCAGCCTGGCTGCTGGGGATTCCCTGCCCTTCAGTGACAGCCCTGCGGGACGGAGCATTCCCCTTTTGAACCAGTAGCTTGGGTAGTGCTCCAGTTATCTGCAGCAGCTCTGAGATTCTTATTAAGTGTTGGTCCTCCAGAGCCTTTGCCACTGATTAGTGAGGAGAAAAGGCTGTTAATGGAACATCTCCAGTTGCCAAGAGACTTAGCTGCATATGCTTGGAAAAAGACACTGTATTGGGCAGTGTGTCAGACGCTTTTGGGAGAAACGCTGCTTGCAGGTACTTTGGAGAGGGAAACTGTATTAGCTCTAAAATGTGTGGTCACAGAAAACAGAAGTGTTGGAACTCACACAAGGTCAAAATGGGTTGTGTTTGATTGAGCCGCCTCTTTGTTGAATTGCATATTCTTTGGATATGAAGTGGGGTGTAACCAGCCTTGTACAAATCACACCCTGTGAGAAGGTACTTTGATGACAGATTGTGGAGCTTGGGAAATGTAAAGAATAATAGAAATAGCAAAAGACAGTTTTCTTTCCCAGGCATCCTTTCTTTCTCGTGCACTGCCTTGCCCTCCCATTTCCTTTCCTTGCTGCCTTTCTGTCTTCCCTGCAGTCACCCTAGCTCCGTGTTGTTTTTTTGCATACCTCACTCTTGGTAGTGCTGGTAATGTTCCTGTTACATCCTTTGGGCTGGGGGTTTGTTGGCTTCCCTTTTTGAGTAGCATGCCAGTGCTGCTGTCATTGTGGGAGTACGTGATAAGCTGGGAAGAGTTTACATCATTTTAGAGCTTGTGTATGACTTAGTAGATTAGTTGGAAAGGTCACACACTGTGGTGTTCATTTCCTAAATAGAAAAACTCTTCTTAAACATTCCCTCAAGCCTGATTCGAGTCTCGTGTGTCCCACATTATTCCGGTTGTTCTTTTCAATACTATTCATAGGCTGTTCTGTCTGTCTTCAGAGCTGCTGCTCAGTGGTGGATGCTGCATTCGTGATTGAATCTCTGCAGTAAGCGCAGTACCTGTCCTGACTTGTGCTGTACCTTGAAGTGAAAGCCAGAGGGACTGTTCAGAACTTTCCACCTATTATTTCATCTTCATTTTGCAGAGTTTGCTGTGCGTCTGCCGTGTGACACTCAGTATTCTGCATGTATCTGCATCGAGCTGCATTCTCGGGCAGTTGTGCCAAGCGTTTGGCTCTGCTGGAGCTGGCTGCGTTCTCGCTACTGTTAAGCCTTTCAATTAGAAGAATCTTGCAAGTTTATGTTGGCATTCAAGCTGCTTTGTGCACTGGGTGCTGAAGCACAGCATACAGATGGAATGGAGCTGATGGATCGGGTTTTTTAGGGATCTGATTACTGTTTTTACAAAAGTAACCAGCTGCCTCCCCCAGCCTTCTATGGGGCTTTTCATGTACTCTGCTGTAAAACCACACCACGGGGTGAGGGGTTTCTGGAACGGGAGGGTTGAGCTGCCAGGCTGATTTGCCCGCATAACCTGTGTGTATCTACATGTAACACATGTATCTAGTGATCAGGTGTTTGAACTTGATTGCCAGCTAGCAGCTTTTGGTGTGATAGAGGATTCACCCACAGGTGTCCTACGCACGGGAGAGTAATTTTTTGGCACTAACTTTTCACAGCAGGTTACCTGTGCGGCTGGTAGCCATTGGCCATTTTATGTCGCTGCAGCATTTCCTAGATATCATGTGTGAATGATGAAAAAATATAGCAGGATATTTCCAAATGGTTTGGTAGATGTCCTGCAATAATTCTGTTTTATTTATTATGATTTACAATTTGACTTACTGAGTAGTGAAGCTGTACTGCTATGTTGGGTGGTTTTCTGAAGCGTTCTGAAAACATTTTTGTAGCAAATACTTCTGAGTCCTGGTTTACAACTTGGGGACAATGCACTGCAGGCTGTGGTGAAGGTACCGGCCGCTTGTCAGCGAGGGCAGGAGTCCAAGGGCTGCGGAGCTTTTCTTTCGTGCAGATTCTAGTTGTTCATTTCTTTTACTGTCATGATTCTTTATTCTCTTTTCTTTTTTTCTTTTGTTTTTGGCTTTTGGGTGATAGCTTGCTGGTTGCTGAGGGAGATGCTTTTTCACCGTGCAAGGTCTGTTTTCGGGTGACCTTGCGGAGGAGGTGCGGTCCGGGCTCCTCTCGCTCCATCTGCCGGCGCTGCAGGTGCGGCTCAGGGCGAGCACGGCGGCCCCAGGGCTCCCGGTGCCGGCAGCCCCTCAGGGCTGTGGGCAGGGAAGGCACCTCCTGCTGCAGTGTCAGCCCAAAAGGAGTCCGGGTGCTGCTGCATCTTCTGTTGAGAACCGCAGCGCAGTGAGTGGGAATTGCCTCTGCACACTGCAGGAGTGAGTAGCTATCAGAGTTCACTTCAGTGATTCCACAGACACACACCCTTGCCCCAACCCCCCCCCAGTTTAGGGGTTGCTTACGTTTTTTCTACAGTGTTGCCAGCATCCTTCCTGCTTCCTAAAAAATTTGAAATTTGACAGTTGTTTTAAGCATCAATCCAGAGGTTTTGTGTGGATAGAAAATTAAGCAGTGTATTTCTTCTGCAGCAGAAGGAGATCTCTCATCTGACCAGCATCCACATGTGTATAATTTCCCATGCCTGTGGCGGGAGAATAAATCCTAAATGGAATGGGTGGTGAAGGGGAATAGATTTGGCAGCCTTGTTCCAAAGAGAGTTGTCTGAATTTGGGATTAAGCCGGTGTATCAGAGATAGGCACCTGGTGCAGTATCTTATGTTATTGCCAGAATGTAGCTAAGTATAGGCACAGGATCAGCATTGCCAAGATGAAAGTAAATAGTTTTGTGGAGGAGATAATCCAGGAACTGCCGCATCATTCTCAGCACAGGGACTGAGGGCTGAAGGGATGGAGATGGCTAATCAGCCCCAGCTAATTCCTCAGGTGTTTTTCTATTCAGGATTCAAATTGCTGTCTGTGCTGTCACTATTCTCTGGGCAAATAAAGGATAATCTACTTGCCACATCCTGGTAGTGTGAACTTCACACAGAACTAGTCCCATTTGCCAATTTTGAGCAACTCTGCTGCAAAAAAGCTCATCTACCTGTTTCTCAGAAAGATGAGACTGCAGTGTGTTGGAGAAGATGACTCTAATATGAAAAATACTCCTCTGTGACATGTTCATGTTGTTGTTAGTTGGGGGAATGCTTACACATTGCAAAAGGTCTGATGCTCACAGTGACATCAGTGTCCAAGGCATTTCTCTGTTTCTGTGAAAGCCAAAAGCTAATACAGTGAACTTGTTTACTTTGCTTTCTGCGATGAAAAAAGCAATAAATTACTTATCTCCATGCTTTTCCAGGAGGAAACAGTGTAGATTGCAACTCAGCACAAATCCATAACCAATGGAAAAATCTCGTTTATTCCAGGAAGATTATCTTTTTAAGGGCAGTGCTGAATCTGGGCTATAATTAAAACAGCTTTTTAAAGAAAAAAGAAAAACAGTGGATGTTTTTCTTGTTTGATGTATTCTCTGTCACTAATGACTCTCTTTTCTCGTTTCTTTTATCCATTTTTAAATGGGTGAAAGGAGTTAGCTGTATATTGCATAAAGGTAGCATTACCTGAAAAAATAATTAAGATGATCTTGAAATTAAGGAAATCAGTTTTGAAAAGAAGCAGGTGCTTAATGGAGGTGAGACCAGCTGTGCTTCCCAGGAACGTGCTTGAAGCGCTTCATGGAAAAATGTGCGAGGCCTTCATGCAACACTGGAAGGAAATTTATAATAATTCAGACAAATTGCATCCTATAAATAGCAGAGCTGGATTCATTAGGACAGGAGGCAGATGGAGAAAATAAAAAACTTGTTTGTTTCTTTTTAAGGCTCTATAATGCTTATGAAAAGTGTCAGCTTGCTGTCAGAGAGGGAAAACCCTCCAGTGCAGCAGTAACTTTCTCGTTATTAGGTTCTCGTCCCTGCTAGTGAGCAGCCTCCATGAGGGGCATTCTCGGTACTTGGCTTTAGCAACTCCTGCTGCCTTTCCCTGGCATACCCAGGCTGACCCAGAAGAGCTGCAGTGCTGGGAGAGAGGAGCAGGGAAGGCAGGAGGGAGGACAGAACTGTGTGTGGTGTGTAGCAACTCGCTGACTCTGTTTAAGAGAGATGCCAGTAGGGCAGAGGCATAGATGCAGTTGGAAAGGAGGCTGTGTGGAGTGAGGTGGGAATCATCCACCACCTGGCTGAGGAGTTAGGCCCCAAAGCAGGAAGGTACTGGTGGCTGGGAGGGAAAATGCTGTGCATTATTGAAGAGAGAAGGTGAAGGCATTTTTGAGATGCTCTTACATTAGTAAGTAGGAAAAAGGAGAGGCTTTCATGCATGGAGAGAGGTAATGACAGAGAGCGGGTGGGAGGTGCGTGACTGGAATGCAGCTGGGTCTGCAGGAGGGAAGCAGAGGTGAGAGGGTTGGAGCGTCTCAGTATTCACACACAGCGAGGTGCTGAAGAAGGAAGTGTGTCCAGCCAAAAAGGAACGTACAGACTGACAGGGAGGGCACATCACAGACTGCATTTAAATAACAGGACAGAGTAAGAGTGTGGGGCTGTTTCCAAGTGTGCTGAAATTACAAGTGGGTACTTCTAAACAGAAGACCGGCTGAACAATTGCATCCTGTTGAACCACAGGCAAGTCTGAGCTCAGATACAGAAGCAGAAAATGTTCTGTATGAATATTATCTGTTAATGAACCTGCCTTCATCTCTTCTGCTGATCTGATTTACATTTCAGCAAAGCTTCCTTATAAGATAACAGTGTCAAAATTCCAGTAGGCTATCCTAAGAGATTTTTAAGTATTAGTGTTCAGGAAAGGAACACCAGGCGCTTATCAGCAGTGTTTTTTCTTGAGAAGTTCTTAGGTTGCCAATTCACCTTGTGAAGTGGCAGGGGAAAAGGGTGATAGGAAGGTCGTATTGGAGTCAGATAATCACAGACTTATTCAAGGAATGGAGAAAAGCTGTGCAACTGCTCATGCTTCATGGATTAAGTAACGATAGTTTTTCCTCAGCATTCAATATAGAGGGCAGTGATCCCAGCGCAAGGAGAGGACATTGGAGAAGAGGAAAGTCAGTGGTGTGGATTGGCAGGGTGCCTTTTGGGGGTTGCCATCTGTTGCAGCTTGCACGTATCTGTAGGGTGTCATGTGTAGCAGGCAAGTGGTGGCATTAAAACAAGGCGTGGATGTGGAGCAGGTTAAGTATCCAGTCACTGGAGAAGGATCCAGGCGTGCTGGGATGCACATGAGAGGCTGAGCACGGAAAGTATGAGCCAGCACATGGATCCTCGTGCATAGATGAGATTTTTGGTATGGAACAAACCTTGGCTGATTGCGTTTTCTTGCATTCAGTGGGGTTAGTAGCCCCTGTACAGCCAGGGGGTTAACACAGCCTGTGTTTATAGGCATTGTTATACAGGGTTTAAAGGGCTGAGTTCTGAGATCTTGACTCACGTAGCCACACAGCCATAACTGGTATGAAGGATGTGGAGAAATAGTTACATTTAAAATCAGGGCTTTTATTTCAGGAAGCCTTTAGCAACAGGGAATAATAAAAAAAAAATTATAGGATATCCACTAGATAGGATAGCATTGCTCCAAGATGTCTGAAATATGCTAATCTCCGATATGTGTATGAGAGATGGGTGATTTTGAAGAGAAAATACTGAAGAGAGTAAGTGATTTGTGGTTTTGGAGGTTTCCTGTCTTGCTAGTGGAAAACTTGCTTTGAATTATGCTACAATTCTAGGGCAGCATCTTGTTATGTGAAAAACATTCTTTTCATGTGTACAAATAATAAAAATTCTTTTGCTCAAAACAAGCTTGAAATTCCCTCTTTGCCCAGGCTTCTTCACACCTTTATGCTTTCTTTGATGTCATGTTTTTCTAGAAATCCTCTCCTAGGCAGTGCTTGCTGAACCTTACTGCAAACATCCCAAAAGTCACCAGACCAGCTACAGTGACTGCAGATGAGTCACGTTGACCAGAAATTGCTTGTGCCATCCTGCACTCACCAAGGCACTTTAGGGGTTTCGTTTTTTGTTCACATAATCTGAACAGCACTTTGAGATGGTGTGTCTGGCCGGTCCTTTAAGCAGATGCTTGGCATACTCCGTCCTCATTGATGCAGTGTGTCATGCTACACTTAGTGAAGGAAGATAGGTAAAATTTGCTTCAAATTGTGCAGCACCTTGGAGTGATGGAATTCTTGCCTAAGACCCTCTTTTTAATGTGGGTAGATGCATGAATCCTAATCCTATGGATGAGGAAGTCAGGACATGATGCTACTGTCAGTTACTCAGCATCACAAAAGGAAATCCTTGGCAGAGCTGGGAATAGCTCTCATTCCTGTCATGCTTAAACTGCACAGCTGATACAGTGACTCTGGGGATCTGCAGTGAACAGATGTGGTTGTCACAGTCTCCCAGTGCGGGACAATGCCTGTGTATTTCTGTGCTGAGTATTTGAGCTCGAGTCAGTGTTCCTCCTTGCCTCTCACACTTGGGGTTTCTGGTCATTTTGACATCCTGCCTCTTCCTTCTGTCCCCTGGGCGTGTGCAGGGCGTGGCTGACAGGATGGTGTAGCTTGCTCTCTTTGGCCCTGCTCTTTGTGTCTCTAAAAGTATTGAGAGAGATTTGAACGAGGACAGGAGTGCAAGGTGAACTTGCAGCCCAGTCTAGAGATGCAAAGTAAGAATTGTTGCAGGCAAATTTGTCTCTTGTCATCTTGTCATTACCTGCATGCTGGGCAGTTTATAGCATAGCACAGGTTCCAAAAAGAATTGTCAACCTCAAGACAAGCAAAGTGACCTTCAGCCCAGGTGAACATTCTCTGCATGAGTTGCTGTCTCCACCACGTCCGACAACTGTGGATAGAATGTCCTGGACATGGCAGAAGTTCTTCTTTCTGTGTTGTAGCAGCTTTCACTTGGCTCTTCTCTCATGTGGTTAAATAAAAGTATGTGTTTATTTATACATTGTCTTCTCTGCTTCTCTTGCTTCTGTTCTCCTCTTGCCCCACCTGCAGGCTTTGAATTATTGTACCAGCCAGACGTGGTTCGACTGTACCTCTCCATCCTCACTGAAAGTCAGAACTTCAACACTCTGGAAGCTGCAGCAGGAGCTTTGCAGAATCTTAGTGCTGGCAACTGGACGGTGAGTGCAGTCTGCTCTTCAGTCTTTTTTGTTTCCTTCGTGTAAGTAAAGAACAAGGGGATGTCCCACTGTAAGTGTGCTGTTACTCTGTGCATTTGTATCTCCTTTAAAAAGAAAGGAGGTGGGAATGTTAAGGAAATTATTTCCATTTGCTTATTGAAGGTGTTTTGCATCTTCTGGACTGGTGATGTTTACGTAGTGGAAGTGGCACTGAGCTCATGACAATTTAACCATGAGCAACTTTAACCACTTTGAGCACTTAACTATTGCTTCGTCCATTCAGAAAAGCCTGGTATTAGATAGTTAGGTGTCCTGAATACTTAATTCGTTGGATTGACAGTTTGCTGAGGAAACTGCACTCCAGAGTGTCCTCTGATATCTTCTGTGAAGCATCCGCAGCACTAATCAGGCAGTTCTCTCAAAGATTTGCCTGATCACTTCTAGAACCGCTCGGCAAAGTGGGACCGATCAGCAGCCTGAGGGTTGGCAGGGTGGTGTTTCACAGCTGCCTTGAGTACAGCTTATTTTAAATAATACAGGCTTATTTTAAAAACAATCATGAAACAGAATAACAGCGTGAAATTGGAGGAGGAGGAAGATAACAGATGGTTTAGATGCTTTACTGTTTCTTCCAAGTGACCTCTTTTTTCCTAATCCAGAGGGATGTGTTTTCACACCAAGGTGTGTACAGAGCAGATGCTGGCAGATGATGCTCCTTCCTTCTGTTGCTGCCCTCTTTCCCCAGAAGCTGGCTTAGCTGTAGGATGAACTCGTACATCCTTTCTTCCTTGGTGCTTGGTGAACTTGAATGATGGGTTAAGGCAATGCGGTAAATCAGCACGCACAACCTAACCGGTCTTTGCAGAGAAAAAAACGGGTTTACAGCACTGAAAGAAATGCCAGGGGCAAGGAAAGGGCAGCTATACGAACTCACAGTACTTGCTGTTGTTTCTTTTCCCTCGTGTGTCCTGATCAGTGGTCCACCTACATCCGTGCGACGGTGCGGAAGGAGAGGGGGCTGCCGGTGCTCGTGGAGCTGCTCCAGTCCGACTCGGACAAGGTTGTGAGGGCTGTGTCCATCGCCCTGAGAAACCTTTCCATGGATCGTCGCAATAAAGATCTCATAGGTATCCTCTGAACTTCTCTCACTAGGCTGCGATCTTGGAGACCCTTGAGAGACCTCACGTTTTCTGTCCCTTGGGCTGAGGATTCGTTCTCTCTGCAGTTCCCATCCACGCTCTCTGGGATTACGCTGTAGCCACCAAGTGGGGGGCCATCAGCTCAGAATGTATTTCCAGCCCACTCAAGCTGTGGCTTCAGAGAAATCTCTTAACTTGGGAGTAACATTAGGTGTAGATTTTTGTAGGAGAGGAGTGTGTGTAGCTGTGCAGAGGGCTGGATGGGTTAAGAGGTTTCTTGTGTTTTCCTTAGCTCTGGCTGGCATGGGACTTGTGCTCGTAGTCACACGTCACAGAAGTGTTGCTCCTCAGGCCTGCCTGCTATTCCAGTTAGAGTGGGAGTCTGGCCTTTGGCATGCTGAGCTAACCTGGGGAAGTGCAGGGAGCTCTAAAGTTGTACCTTTGGGTTTTTTGCTTCCTCCTTCCTTTCTCATCCTTTTGCCTGGCGGGTACTTGTAGAAGCTGGACACTAAGCAACTTAATATTCTTCAAGTTGGTGTTCAGCACTGCTCTAGCTCCTATCCAAAGTGGAAAATAACATTCAACTGCCCATACGCAGGAATCTTGAAAGATTCAGCTGAGATGAGTTTTCCTCTAGATGACTTCTGTATTTAACCAAGGTATTTGTTTAAACTGTAACTTTGTCAGGCCAGGAAGTACTGGTCACGTGTTTGGGGCCACCATTGAACTTGATACTGGCAAATAGCAAGGTGAGATTCCACCTTAGTATGTCGGGTTCTCATTTTAATAGGTCAGAGGTGTAGCCAGGCAAATGGTACAGATGGATACCTGGGAATGATAAAGTCCAGATTCCCTGGTTTTTCTCCAGTACTATACACAGAGAAGGCTAACTGCACCCAGGAGGAAATACTCGTACCTTTGTTGGGGAAGGTTAATAAATGCATGGCTGCACACCTTGCCCCAGAAGGCCTATTACAAGGCTAAGTTGAGTAAGCCATGTGCGTGTATTAGCATGAACTCGTGGCATTAGCAGCAGCTACTGGATGCTTTTTTGCCTCAGGCTTTTGCAAAATATGATAGATGCTGGCCGTAAAATTCTCAGTAAAAATGGCTTTTTTCCCCCCTCAATACCTTTCAGAATCCATGCTGAAGGACTTTATCTGACTTAGCTTTATCAGCTGTCAATCACCTTGAAATAATGAATGATAAATACCCTGTGAAGTTACAGTCTTGAGGTTTAAGACACATACATTATAAGGGTTTTTTCGATACAGCAAACACCATTGACTTTTATCATTCAGGATGGGAAGCTGAAATGATTATTAGGGCCGCCTAATAGTATCTCTTCCCCTTATCTAGGTAGTTATGCCATGGGTGAGCTGGTAAGAAATTTGCCCAGCAGGCAGCAGAGATCTGCAAAGAACCTGGAAGAGGATACAGTGGTTGCAGTGTTGAATACCATCCATGAAATCATTACTGACAGCTCAGAAAATGCAAGGTCTCTGATCCAGACACAGGGCATTCAGAAGCTGGTAGCTATCAGCAAGTCAAGGTAAGTGACAGTTGAAAGCAAAACGGGTAAGAACTCCTTGCAAACATGAAAATGTCACTATGAACAGCAGCTTTTGCTTTGTGAAGGTATTGGAGCATCCCAGCCTTTCACAGCTGTAATTTCAGCAGTTAATATATACAAAGTAAAAACAGCCAGCACCCTTAAAAGGTTTACTTGATGAAAAAGGTTAATTGATGAATCACTTCAGTCATGTTAAGACGTGCGCTCTCTGTGTCAGAGACATCTTAGCACTGTGTATACACTTAGAGGCAGCATTTGCAGTGAAACCATGATCTTTGGTTTTATTTTGGAAGGCCTTTTTTCTGTGGCAGTGTTCCACTCCTGCAACACTAGTGATAAAATCTGTTTCTTTCAAGTGAAATGGTTAATGATGTGCAGTAATTGTTCTGGCCAAAGGGCTGGTGGTGGTAATTTGAAGTGACAAATTTTCTTCTGTTTAAAAACTGTGTTCTGACTGCTGTAGAGGAAACTTTGTGTAGTTCAGCCTGTTAGGCATTGTAGGTTTGTTTGCTGCAAACTTTTGGGAGAGTGGCTGAAGTAGCTTTCTTGGGTTGTATTGTTATGAAATATGAGAGCCACCAAAAACCTTGGCCTGTTCTATATTACAAAAGGTGTCTGTGTACTGACTTAGTAAGGAATGGATAAAATTTCATTTTCCATTTAAAAACAGCTTATTTTTTTTGCTGACCGAAGTTGCTGTGTAAGGTATTTAAACCATGGAGCAACTTAATTGAATTGTGAGGAATATATGTACATTGGGGTGAAGGTTTGAAAAGTAGCTTCGAACATTTTTTTGGTTTGGGGGTTTTTTTCCTGAATAAATCCAGGCAGGATGGAACTTATCTGTTTTTTGTTAATGACAGCTGCAAGACAAAAGGGTCACCCTGGCCTCGGTGCTTGTCCAGCAGTACGTGTGAAAACACAGAAATGTGCAAAATCAATAACATTTTGATTTCTGTTTTTTTAGCAAATACCTATAGATATGAAGAAGTTACTGAATGATTTCAGATATATCCCATAACTTACAGGTTCAAATAATGTATGGAGTATTAGGTGTTAACATACAAATAGTTTGACATTGCTTGATACTTAAAGTGTAATTTTATCTTGCAAATCAGCCAGTCTCCCAGAGAAACAAAAGCAGCATCTCACATTCTTCAGATGATCTGGAGCTATAAAGAACTACGAAATGCCCTTCAGAAGGATGGGTGGAACAAGTCACACTTTCAGGTAAAGGTGCTGGATCTTAAATTAGTTCTGGAAATGCCCGAGTGGAAGGTGTCCTTACTTAGGCTAATACTGCAGTCTGTAGATCCTAGTTTTCACTTCTGTTCTTCCAGGTGAGAGCACAATGGATTGTACCCTACTCAGTCACACCAACCTGCATATAGTTGCTGGCTGTGCTTTGCTGTGGTCTGTGGAATGCAGCTCTTTAGGTTTGGGGAGTTTGCCATCCTGTACAGGCCAAATGCCCCAATTTACTGGAGGAAGAGTTAGGATGTCTTGTCTTGGTTGTGTCTCATTTGAAACAGTCTGTACAGCAGCCTAGGGCAGCCACCTCTGCTTGACATGCAGCTCCTCCTCACAGCTCCTCACACCTCACTCCTCCTGCAGCCTTTTCTTGTGGAAGGGTTTTGCTCCTTTTACAGAGCAGCAGTGCTGCCATTGAGGTAACAGGGAGAAAACTCCTCCGTCAAATCTATATGAAAATAAAAAATGCTCCAGTTCCATATTCTCAACAGAAGGGGGGCTTAGCAGCATTCCATAATCTCTCTCCATGCTAATGGTTCGTTTATTTTTATTGCTTAGTTTCCATGAGTAGCAGTTTGGTATTTGTGTGGTTTTTGTCTCGTAGTCTGTTTCTGCAGCTCCAAAGGGCTCCAAAGGTACTGCTGGCAGGTCTGGCTACGACGACAGCACTTTGCCTCTGGTGGATAAAAGTCAAGGTCAGTTCTGCTCTTCATCACGTGTCATATAGTGCTTTACTTGTTTTCTGGATTTGCCGTGACTGTGTTGCAGCACGAGGGGGTAAAAATGCACTATTCATGTGGTGATTTTTACCCCACAGTCTCAAAATAATCAGTCTCTATTACCTGGAGATGGATAGTATTTCTTCCCTTACAAAATGTACGCTACTGATACTGTTTTCTCAACTGCAATGTTATCAGTTAAATCTTCCTGGAAATGGGGTTGACCTTATCCCTGCTCTCTTTTGGAGTCTTTCCTTTTTTAAAATAAACGTGCCCATTTTGGCACAGCCTCTTCCTCTACCATGCAGGGGTTTTTTATTGGAGATGAGTTTATTCAAGCTCCCGTTAATCCTGTCTGTGCTTTTTCATGAGGCACAGCCGCACCAACACCAGCGTAGCACCAGCTTTGATTTGACCATGATTGCTGTGTCTCTGAGTCTGGTTGCTAAGAGCAGGGTTTGCCTGGTGCACTTCCTCTGGTTTAACTGCAGGTTACGGCAGAAACAACAGCCCCACGCTGCCCTGCCTGTTTCCACCTTCCCTGTCTTTGATCAAACCTCTGGCACATTGTGCAGACAGAGGATGATTAGGGTCAGTTTGCTGATGTGACAAGAAACTTGTTTTCTTTGTGGATTAGTTTTCTGTTGGCTCAGCGGGCTGCTGGATTGGCTTGTGTGCCATGAGAAGCTGCACCCTTACTTTTATTCTGGAGAGACCAAAGAGAAGCCTGTTAATAGTGTTAGGTAGTCCAAAGCAGAACTGTGGTTTCTACTGGAGAGAGAAAGTTCTGTATTACAGTGCCAAAGCAGAACATACATGGATTACGTGTGCTTTCAAATTCTGGGGAATTTGATTCAGACTTCCCTTTCTGAATGGATAACAGTTGAATAGTTTGGGATTTTTTTTACAATAATCTCTGCATTCAGTCCTTTATGGACCTCTCTGGTTCTGTGACTAATTCAAAACTACCACGTTTTGAGAAAAGTAAATGTAACTCAAGTTGTTCCAATGCTTCTGTTTTCTAGATAATGAGAAGTCTGGGAGTCGTGATATGATACCTATGGATGAACTTGGCCCAGGTAAATTCAGTCATAGATCAAACTCTCTGTCTGTTCCAATAGAGCACACTGTCACTCACACGAAAGTTCAACTATTTCTCTAGGAGATATTATTTCAGATGGATAAAGCTGACATTTAAAAACAGAACATTACCTCACAAAAGATTGGTCATCATCTTTTTTTTTTGTCTTTTTTTTTTCCTTTGTATACATGTAGAGTGTACACACCAATTTCTTCACTACTTTATGCATATATTAGAGATACACTGACCCAGCTTTCATTCTGCTCTTTGGCTCCTGAGGCAGCTGCATTCCCTGTTACAGATCTGGAAGTCTCTGGGATTCAGAATCCAAAAAAAAAGAGTTGAAAATTTACTTCACTTTATTGCTTGTGTTTAAATCTGCTCTGCCTTTGTTTTTGTAGGTAAAACCAAAAATAAATTTGTGTGTGTGATATTCACAGCTCTACTTTCCATTTACCTGCATCTAAATGAGCCTGGTTTTTCGTATAGATTGAGAAGAGCCACTGACTGTCAGGGATGTGCTTTGAGACTGATAAGCTCTGTAGTGTTAAACTTCTAGAGGGTTTTTTTTTCTTTACCAAGGTAGATAAAAGTGCTGTGTGGTTTCTTGAGGATTTGCTTTACTTCTTCCAGTTGATGTTATTTTTATTTAAATACACCTATATTAATGCCTCCAGATCAAACAATTTGATATACTGCTATTAGTGATTGTAGCTGAATGAAATAGCAAGTTAGAGCCAAGAAAAAGCCAAGCGCGTTCAGAAAGTAAAATAACAGGTATATATTACCTTTTGTATTCTTGGAAAAATGAGATGCCACCTGCCATGAATCAACTGTCCATATGTATTTTGCCTTAGGGAACACTGAAACATTTGTTCTCACAATGGAAGAAAATCTCTTCAGAGAGGATTGCCTGGCAGGAATAGCTGTGTGCTGGCAGGTGCTGCAGAATGGGCAGTGCTGATTGTTTATAGTCTCAATATTAATTGCTGCCTTCTGCTCTCAGGAGTTACTGGTACAGCCCTGAGTACAAAACGAAATGCAAATTTACAGCATATGTACAGCATCAGGCAGATTCTCTGGGCCGTGCTGTTCTCCAGTCTTTTTATCACCTTTAGAAGATGAAATCTGTCAAGTTTTCCTGATCCCAGCTCTTCAGTGCCTTTTCCTTCCAATATGACTATAATGTTGTGCTGTTTCAGAGGTCAGCTGAAAAGAGACTGACTTAATTTATCCAGTTTACTATCCTTAATTCCAGGGAACTGGAATAACAACATTTCATCTCTTTTCTTCAGGTTCTTCCAGTGCTTCATGTTTTTTGTCTTATGGGTATACTAACATGAGAAGGCTGCTCTGGACTATATTTTCTGATTTTAACTTCATTGTGGACTGTTGTGTTCTGGAGTTTTTGTTCTTTTTCCACTCTGGAATGAACTGGTAGATACATGGAGCAGAACACCAACATACAGTCCTCTGGGTTTGTGCTTCCAGTAAACAGTTTGGTTATATCCCCATATGCTCCACACCAGAGCCTCCAGAAAAGACCAAGAAATTTGGTTTGCCAAGAAAATGCATGATAGAGTACCAGAGAAAGTTTTTCTGCATCCCAGTTGGTGGTTTTTTGGTTTGGTTTGTTTTTTTTTTTTTCAGAAAGTTGTATGCCCTGGTTTCAGTTGCTTGTTCTTCCCTTGTCTTCTTTTTGTGACTTCACTTGCTCTAAGATCTTTCTGCTTTATATTCACTTTATATTCATTTAGAGAATTCTTCCCTGTCTCCAGCTTTGTGTTTATTTCATTTAATTCAGATGCTTCCAAGTTTCTGCTACACTGCTTTGGTACTGAACTGTAATTGTCTCACACATGTTAGAGTGGGCCAGTGCAGAATTCCATGGATTTCTATGCCACACCTGCTAGAGGTGCCCATCCATCAGCCACATCCTTCCAGCCCAGTGTTCATCCCTTGCAGAGTACAGGACAGATGGTTCCAGAACATCCCCACCTGTCTGCCACACCTCTGTGGGCTCTTCTCACCAGTTTCAGGCTGTCCTGGTGCCTGGGCCTTTCCTGTTAACCCACATTGGCTTTTCTTCAAGATCACAAAAAGAAAATTGCTGGTGCTGTCTGAGCTTGTTTGCCAATGCTGTGGGGGTCATCCTCAACGGAGGAAATCGCTTTGCTATCACTGGTTAGGGAGGCAGAAGGATACACTCCCCATCAGCTGGCAGCACTAGCCCAGTCAGATCGCTGCTGTCTGGGGCAATGGAGCAGCCTGGGTAGGGTGTGGATGTGCTGGGAGATAGAAGCAAACCTGTATTACGAGTTACCATGGGAGGCACAGGTCTGTCGGGCGTTCCCAGCCCCAGGCAGGCTGCAGAGCAGCAGTGCTCACTGTCACCGTGTTCCTGGGGCCCTGACCCTGAGCTGTCTGCAGAGGCAGCAGAACTGTGATCTCCAGTCTCTGCCACGTCCTCCAAAACTCTGTGTGTGCCTCAATTAACCTGCAGTCACTCAGACAGGAGCACCTGGGAGGTGAAATTGTTCAGACCAGAGAGACAGAGTTCACATGCCACTGTCCTCTATGCCCATCTTCAGGCATGACTTTTCCTTTCTCCTCCTCCTCTTTGATGGGTCTAGAGGTTTGATCTTTTTAACTTGAGAGCTGTGTGAGGGCACAGATGGACTGACACTGGCAGGCA
Organism: Edolisoma coerulescens; assembly: GCA_013397115.1. Lineage (NCBI taxonomy): Eukaryota > Metazoa > Chordata > Aves > Passeriformes > Campephagidae > Edolisoma > Edolisoma coerulescens. Next base: position 2,251,612 of record VWZW01006989.1, read on the forward strand.
TTTATTTGGTCCTGTAATTTGTGATGACGTAAAAATGTTGCTGTAGAGTGAGTGGGAGATAGAGAAGCAATAGAGACGACAACAAGCAGGAAGCTGAGAGAGAGAAGTAAACAAGCCAAGGATGGGACATTCCTCTATTGACCAATGTAACTTTTGTCTATACAAGGGATTGTATTAAGTCAAAATAATGGACTTATACCTTGGAGCAGCAAGAAATGTGTAGATCTTTATGCCACAGAAGCAATTAATTCTGATCGCTTCTTAGAATGAATCTGAAACATGGGAGAAGCAGTCTTTCTAACTTCCTTGCAGAGCCATGGTTCTCGGGGCAGTGAGGTATTACTTCTCTGATGCAGCCTCCTTCAAGATATTTCTCATTTCATTTGATCAAATCATGAACTTCCTATCTCGGCTGCTGCTTATCTTGACAGAGGCATAGCACAGCGTGTGGGTTTTGGATACGTGACCCACCGGTGCTGGTGTGTGTGCAGGCCAGGGGCCTGCAGGATGAAATGCAAAATGTGTTGGAATTTAGATACAGAGCAAAGTTCTTGAGTGTTCTTTGTTGTCAGATTACTGTCAGTGCAAAAGTGGGGTTTTCCTCTTGCTGATGTGCCCTGGCTAAGCATGGGTTTTTTAATTTTTTAGTAGTATTAAAGATCCAGTTTGCTTTTTTATTTTTTATGATTACAGTCTTTGCTAATGACCTTGCTCCTTGGGAAGTATCACAGCTGCCATCCTTCACTTAGTGGCTGTTGCTTCCTGGAGGTAAAGGTTTGCATTGTGTCTTGGCAGTTCCTTTTAGAAATGTTTGTAGATCACCCATGATGATGGCACTAAAAAATGCAAAGTGATCCATTACATCCTTGTGAGTACAGTTACCATGAGATTGTAAAAAGTTACTACCCAGTTGCTGCAAGTTTGATTTTCTGTTTTTCCATCACTTAATACATACTTCTGTGAAGTATTTTGTCCTAAATAAATGATGAATCTGTAGATTAGGACACAGCTTACTAGCAGTGTTCATGCCTGTCATTTGAAAGAGAATTATCGGTCGTGCGTTCCTCCACAAGTGCTGGCTGGGTAGCTGGGTGCAGCTGTTTTTTTTTCTTTTTTTGTTCAAAAGGAATAGCCAAGAATGTCAGGCATCTTGATTGTCAACAAGTAATTGTAAGTTAAGTGCTTTGGAGCAAATATTTCCATGCTTTATGATCTGTGAACTACATGTATAATTTCAGAACTCTTTTAGTTATTTTTGGTCAGTGTGGTTAAATCATCTCTAACTGCCCTTGATGTCATAAATACATCCTGCCTCAGGTGCTTGTTTGCAGGTCTGTGTGCACTTGGGTTTGAGGTACACAGAACACTGCAGATCTTCTCAATCTGACCTGGCCATGTGTGCAGCTGTCAAGTGGGCAAACAGTGCCACGGGAACTCCACAAATAGATCACTCACTTTTCCTTAATGGCCTGTTACAGGCAAGTAATAAACCGAGAGAAGAGCATTTTGACAGTTTATGTAAAACTTTTTGTGGTATTGTAAAAACACAGTTTGTCAGGACAAGAAAACATTAATGATCCCTCAATTACATAGGAGAAAACAAAAGCCTACCAGGAGCTATAAATTTGGGTGTCATTTACTCCAGATTACAAAGCTGTCAAAGCAGAGCAGGCGAGGATCTATTTGTCACTGATAATGAGGGAAATTTGATGCATCACAAAAATAAATTAAGTTTTGCATTGTCTGACAGTGATTCAAAGCAAAGGTTCTGAAATAATTACAGCCATTTCTTTGTAAAACCCTCTCACAGTTTTCTTCTTGTGTTCATCACGCTTTCATGCTCTTCCTCAGTTGTCAGGAGAACAGGCACCAACAGGTGCTGCTTCGTAATAAAAGACAGCCCAAGCACAGCAGGGTTTGCATTGAGATTTCTTCCAACTCGACAGGCCCTTTTTCTCAGTGCTCTGATGGGGACTCTTCCAAATTATTGTCATGTCCTGCTAGTAGTCAGGCTCAGGAAAAGTGGGAACAGGCTGCAGAGCATTCAGAGAATGAACACAGCCAATTAATCAGGCTGCTAAGCAAGGAACGCAGGATTTGGGCTGAATTTGGAGCTCATTAGCCACAGGGCATGAGATGACAACTTGCTGCTTTCCTTGGGCACAGTGAAAAGTGCAGCAGGCTGGGAAGAAAACAGTGCTGTTTGCTAATGAGTGCCAGCATCTGGCAGTGCTAAAAAAAGAAGGCTTCTCTGTTTGTTTTTAGCTGGTAAAAATGAAATTTCAGAGCTGGAGCACGTGAGAAGCAGGCTGCCGGCATCTTTGGGTTGTGGTGGTTTGTTTTCCTTTGCTGAAGAATGCTGCTTGCATCAGCTTTGTTTCTGCCCTCGTTTGTGCTTCATGCCTGACTGTCATGTTCTTTCTCCTCAGATGGATACTCCACCATCGACCACCGGGACAAGGAGCGCAAGTACAAGACCAGTGATAACACAGGGGATGCCTCTGAGAAGGAACCTTTAAAAGTGAGCTCCCTCTTACTGCTGAGTGCTAGTTAGTGCCTTGGGAAGAAAGGAATCGACTGTCCTCAGCCAGAAACACAGGGTAGTTACTCACCAGGGGGCTGTAAAGGGCCTTTTTTTATTTCACATAAAGGCATTATTTTGTAATTTAGCACTTGGCTAACTAGAAATAAAAACAAAATGCTGCTTTCCAGTGCAGGAGCAAATGCAGGTAGTTGCTGTACTCTTGTAAATGGATGAGGCTGTAAAAATAGAAAGCGTTTGTTCTGTCGCCCTTGTCCAGGCAGCATTCCCTGGCCCTGAGCTGTGTAACTGTGCTCAGACTTTGTTCTGACAAGTCTCTTCAGATTGTCGTGCTGCTTTATTGTCTTCACCACGAGAAATAGGTGTGATCTTGTGTGTCCATGTCCAGCAGTGTGGTGAACAGTACTCATTTCTGTAACACTCACAGTCCTGGTGGTGGACCACGACCATCGGCCAGGGAGATGGAGAGGGAAGAAGAGACATGCAAAATTACGTGTGTGCCTTCTAAATACAAATTTAGACAACTTTCTAATTAAAAATAATTCTTACTTCACAAGGCTTTTTGTATTGTGGGCTGTGTGCAAACGTGGCTCAGTAGGCTCTGTGTAATTTCTGTTGCATTGCTGTACCTTTTCAGTGACCTTTTCAGAAGTCTGTTAATGCTGTGGCCACCAGTTCTCCCTGGCCTTAAAACAAGCTTGGGTTTTCCCCTGGGGGAGTAAATTCAAGAAGGAAAAGGAGGATTCATTGAAGTAAGAGTCAGTGGTAGGAGACACTATTGCTAGTCTGCAGAAGGGTGTCCTTAATAACCTTCAGCACATTGTTGATAATACCAGAAAATCCAGGTGATTCATGTTGAGTGGAAACAGTTAAACTTCAGTCAGTTGAAAGGCAAACCCACCATCATCAAAGAAGGGAAATAAAAAAATGTGATTTGGAGAAAAATACTTCCATAGATGGTAAACTAGGAAGATGTCCTGCAGCACCAGCCTGCCTGTTTTAACTTGCCTAGTCAGGTATTTCCTGCTGTGTTCTGCCTTTCCATGAAGGTACACCCTGGAGAGTGGCTTCAATCTGCCTGGACTTTTTTTTAAGCTGATTACTGAAGTCCTACAATGTGTCCCCCTCCTCCAATTGGCAAGAGATGCCCCTGCTTGAGCCAGTATCAATCAAATAAACTTTCTAGTACCCTCATCACAGTTCTAGTACATTTTGCAAGGATGCAGCAGGAATGGATGCAGTAAGTTATGTAACAATGTTGATCAATAGGAGCTTGGCAGAAAATGTCTTGTTGAGGAAAATAGGCTAAGGTAGGAAAATTAACAAGTACCTGTTATTTTTGCCACTGAAAATTCATTGAAGTGGTCCAATACAGCCATCAAAACCACATCAAGCAGCCCTAACTGAAGTGTATGACTGAAGTGAAGCACAACCAGAGTTCAGCAAGTGGCTGTTTTGCTTTTATGAGAAAGAGAGAAAAAACATTTCACCTCAGCAGTGTGTGACCCGCAGCCTGTGCTGCCTCTTGGTTCTGAGTACCTGGGGGTAGCTTGAATCCAGGCTGCTGTACACAGCAAAGGTGTGCACAGCCCTGCCCTCACCTGGGCAGAGCTGAGCAGCTGCTGCTCTTCCTCCCTGTGCTGCCAAGGAGATGTGGCTGTGGGGGTTGTGGCTTGTGAGCTATGTGAAAGCTCAAGGGAGGCTGGGAATCCAGGGGAGTGTGGCCTTTTGGCTGTTGGAGATGCTTTTGTCAGTATTGTGCCTTTGCAGATCTTGTTTCTTTCTCTACCACTAATTTTCCCTTGTGCTACTTTAAGCTGACTTGTTTGGTGGTTTTGTTTGATTAATCCACTCTGTTTTGCTTTAACTCCTCACCCTGTGCTGCAGAATGACACAAGTAGGAAAAACATTAACAGGAGTAACAGGGCTTCGGTGAATCTGGTGGATGCCCGTGACATTAAACCCCAGCCTGTTGACTCCTGGGTCTAATTTGCATGCATGGTAGGTCCTTTTAATGGTAATTTGGGCTAGTGAATAACTTTCTCTTGTGCATGATCTGTATAGCTGTGGAATCTCTTCAAATCTAACTGCTAACTTAAAAATACATGAAAATGCATTTGGAAAAAAAAAAGTGGTGTTTATATTATTCAGTGTATCTTTAATGAAATGCAATCAAACACCACTGTTTGATTAAAAAATAACCTGTCAAATAACCAGGCAGAAAGTTAATATTCTGAATTATTGGTTGTCAGCTGAAATGTGAAATATTTCTGCTGTTAGGCCATGGGAATGAATTTGAGTAGTGTGTTCCTGCTTCCAACCATTTTTCTCCCTCTGTGTTCATTATAAGGATTAGCCTGAGACTTAAGAAAAAACATATCCTTGACTATTTTTGGAAGTCCCTTGAGGTTCCCACAAATTACAGCAGGAAAGCTGCTGACTGTACACAAGTTACTTTGCAAGGAGAGATGATACTGGTTACACAATAAACAGTGACCCACAACTCCCACTTCTCATTTTCTTTTTTTTTTTGTGTGTCACTAAATAAGGGTGCCTTTTTGTTGTGTTCTAGTTGTCTGCCTTTGCCATGTGCCAAGCTCCTCAGTAATGTCATTGGCCTTTCTTTGCTCCTGCCACTGCTAATCTGTGTCCTGCTGTCTTGCTCGAGTTACCCCGGTGATACCTTCTGGCACTCCGTCAGAGGATGCTATGTTTGGAACAGCAGGTGTTGTGCCTCTGGCTATGACTAAAGGAAAATTTTAGTGACTGTCATGAAGGCACTGAGCAACTTTCCCATCAGCGTGGGCAACAGACTTTAAAGGCCCAAATTCCAAACCATGAACCATCATCCACCCCCATAATTCTACACGGAAATCCCTTGCATTAGTGGGAGAGAAAACTCCTGTATGTTTTTGGGTGGTGGTGTTGGATATTTTTCCCCCTCCTTCCTTTCAGTCTAGTAGAAATGCCAGGTGTTAGCAGATCCTTTCTGTTCCTGGGTTGGAAGCACCTGCCCAGAGGAGGCTTTCAGCATTGTGAGGTGCTGTCACGGAGCAGGTCCTGGCACCCTTGGCCTCCCATGGCTGCGCAGCCCTGCGGGATCGGCCGCGGTGGCTCAGGCACAGGGCTGGGATCAGTGTGCGTGTGGTGCCTGCTTCACTCCTGCACTCTGCTCTGAGCAGGGAAGCCCTACAGGTGGGGTCCTAACTTTGAAAAATGAAGTCTGTGCTCGTTTTCTCCCAGACGTACCCTTCAGGGAACCCATGTGTTGGCATAGGTTGGCATTTCCGGTCACTGTCCAACCAGAGGTGATGGAGATCACCAAGGCCACGTTACTGACTGGTATTAATCAGTTTTGACTTTATTTTGCAGGGCTAATGTCCTACCACATTTTTTTTAATTGAGGGGGAGAAACAAACATTGAATCGACACAGAGGATCCCATCAGTCACCACTGCCATTCAGACTGGGAGGGCTGCAGGTTCCAGGAGGGCGTGGGGAGCGAACCCACCCGAGTGCCATCGCCGAGCGGAGCACGATGCCTTACAGCGAGACACTCTGCTGCTTAACTCCCTGACATTCCCACCAGAAACAGCCACCGCCTCCNAGAATCCAAGCTTCCATGTAGCTGGCTGCGTTCTTAGGTGACTCTTATGTGTGGATGGTGCCAAGCTGGAGAAGTGCAGGTCATGCGGCAGCTTCACAGCAAGAGAGGAACTGCAGGATATTTGAAATGATATCGTAGGTGTAGCCGTGAGGAGAATAGCACTTTTCTGGTTTGGGGCTCATTGTTTTGGTTTTTGTTTTGGGGGATTTCTTTTGAACTGTGACTCTTAAGATTTTTGAAGGCTTTCTAAAAAATGTTTAGGTTTTCTTTATTATTCCCACAGAAAGTGCAGGAATGTTGAGTGGGTTTATTGGATTTCAATGAAGGGAGAAAGTGCAGAACAAAAACTATTAAACGCTAGTTAAATGAACTGGAGGGTGGATGACAAAATTGATGCAAGCTGTATAATCTGCTTTTAGAGTAAGCTATATCAATCACAGTGCTATATTATCATTATAATCTGGTGTACAATACTTCTGCCTTTTGAATTCTGTAATGTCTCTGTTTTTATTTCCACATATTGAAAAGCAGTTTATGGAAGGTTTCAGTGTCCCTGGTTCAGAAATCTGTGCTGAGAAATGGAGTTGGCTGGCTTTTTATTTTCATGTTCTCAAAGATTGCAATAAGGAGCTTTTACACGTTAAATGTATCATTGTTGCATTGATGATGATTAACTACTTTTGCCATAGCTGTTAAGACATTGAAGGAAATAGGAGCTTTTTTGTAGGCTGTCTTATTTTGAACATGCTATAAAATTTGAGATGGGTCTGTCACTTATATTTGATGGTAAATTTTTCAGTGTTGGATCCATGTTTACTTTGGGCTATAGATCCTGATGAAAAATGCCACAAAGGGAACTCGTTTGGCATTTTAAAATCATTGTCATGGTTTCTGTGTTCCTTTGCTTTTGTTCTGAGATTGCATATTTCATTTGGCGTGAAAATCACCCGTGTGCAGCGGCTCTCCAGGATGCCAAGGCCTGCCTTCTGTAGGGGAATGTTTACCTCAAGAGAACATACTCTGCAAATGTGGTATCTGGAAATGCCGGGAACTAAATGACTTCAGATCACTGATTTTTCTCCAGGCATTGGTCAAGGGAGGGCAGCAGATGAGAATAGGAAGCAAATGTCTCAGTAGCAGCATGAAAGGGCTTTTGCTGATTTTACTTGGTTGCCACTGTTCTTTGATTGCCACATTTAGTTTTAAACAAGCTCCTAAAAACGGTGTGACTGGAAAGCACATTTTTGAGTCTAGCAAACATCATTTGCAGTTTTCAGTGCCTGCCATTCCTTTTGTAACTAAAAAGGGGAAGTATCCAACAATCTCACCTCCCCCAAAATATTACTGTAATAGTAACCATTACATTTTTTGTAAAAAAAAAAAAAATTTAAAATTTTAAAAAAAAAAAAGCAAGTACCAAGAGCTTTGTATCTTCTTGAGTATATTAAAAATTTGACATGAATACATATATATAAATAAATAAAAAAGTCTATATATCTATATATATATATTGTTGTGCAGAGAATAGGTTAACAAAACCATGTAAAGTAGTTCGCAGGAGAGGGAAGCATTTGTTGATTCAGGGAAAAAGACTGATGCCAGAAGCTGTCAGTGATTTGGATGATACATGTGCTGCTTCGCACCCTCCCTTTTTGACCCTCATCTTCCACATACGTTGCAGTGTCACTTCTGGATCCTGGGGAAGGTGAAGTTGCTTGGAGCAAATCAACATAGCAAAGATTTGTTTTTTCACCTGCATGAGAGTCCTATTGGGCCAAAGATGCTCAGCGGATCAAGGGAAGCAAAGAGAGGCACTTGTGACTATCTGTGTCGGGGCAGTGTCTCTCTGTGTAGACATAAAGTGTGGCAATGAAACCAGATACATCGTCTGACTGTATATTATATCAATGGTGCTCTTTTCATACTTGTTCTGCCAATACGCGGAGACCCTTTTAACCAAGCTACACAGAAGAGTTTTATATCACTTTTGGTTATGTACTTGGTGTATTCTTTTTGTATATGAAAGGATTTTTTTAAAAACGTTCAGTAATTAGCAATGGAACCTGCTTTGTAGCTGATTAGAACAGTGTAAGAGAAGGGCCGTGCTGTCAGTCTGTCCCTGATCTACTTCAAACCATATATTTACCAAAGGAGTCTGAGCAAAAGTTCACTTAAAATAAAGACCTGACTGTTGAAAGGAGTCTCTGCTAAGACTTTGTGGTTTAGTTATTGTGCAGATATTTCAAAGCCAGCAAGAAGTTAACAGAGAAAACCACAGGAAGGGGCAAGTGAAGTGACTGGGGCCGATTACGGTCATGACTTCCAATCCTAGATATCCCATGGCTCTTAGTGGGACGCTACAGGGACACTCAGAATCTGGGTTGGAGTCTATTTTGATCTCTGTCATTAATGGGCTAAAACCACTAAGGATATTTGAGAAGCAGATTCAGACCCCATCTCACTTCTCCCAAAAGTCTTTTTGGTATTTACACTGCACCCTGAACTGTCCCTGTAAGGTTAAATGGCACTGGCTGCCCAGGTCATCATAGCAAACTGTTCTTTGTTTTCCTGGGGGTGTTACAGCAGCCAGCAGAGTTGTGAGCTGACACCATGGTTTATTGCTGCAGAAAATCAGAGGATGGAATGTCAAGAAGTTGGATATCAAGTTGATGGGCCAAGGCTTCCCTTGGAAATCACACATCAAACCCCCGCCCTTCCCATGCCTTACATTGACAAATAATTCCCAAGTATGTAGCAATAACCCATCCTCAACATTACTGTGGGGTTTTTTCTTCTCAACAAACTGTTGTTTGGATGGTGAGGAAAGAAAATGGATTGGGGGATGACTTGTTTGTGAGACTATCACCTTGTATTATCAGCCCACCTGCTGAGGTACAAAGCAGGGTCCCTTGAACCAGGTCTGGTGATTTAATGTCCTTTTTGTCTATGGCCAGAAGCTCACTGGTGGGATGTGTGCCCACCCCTGTCCTCACCTCTCCCCTTGTTGGCACAAGCGTGACTGGCTGTTTGAGCTGTTCTGGGATGTGGGTGGATGTACCCGTAATTGTTGTATTTTGGCAGCAGGGACTGTATGTAAAGAAGGGCAAGTGGCAGTGTGTGTGACTAATGCTGCAGTAGGGTCTAGAGTCTCCTACTAAAAGGCAGGCAGTGCTTTCTAGGGCTCAGGTATGTGACCTCCTCTTTTCCTGTTGGCTCCACTGTGAAAGCGGAGGGAATCTGCCTGCAAGGGGCTGGGGTAGAAGAGATTTCTACCTGCGGAAATTCTAGTGGGAGGGATGGTTGTGGAAGGAAGTGATGGTGTTGCAAGACTCCTGCTAAAGAGGAGGAGGAAATTTGACAGCCCAGTCAGGGCTGAGATAACAGGGGAGAGGGAGACATCTGACAGCATGTGATTACTGCAGAACTTTCTTCCCAGGAAGGTGGTTTGGAGATATCCCAAGCATTTTCACTGACCTGTGCAAGTCGAAAAAAACACTTTGTGCCAAGTACCATGGAGAAGCATCAAGTTTAGCTGTTGAGTGTGCAAGCAGTTGTGCTTTATGGCTTCCCAGGTCAGTCAGTGTGTCTGCAGAATCCAAGGAGGAGAGCAAAAAGGCAAGGCTTTAGGACATTTTGGTTCTGTTGTGGATTTAAGTAGCAGTATAGCCATAAATGCAATTCAAGATGTGTTGTCAGCTTGAAATGCTCCCTAGGGAACAGCTTGGGCAGCCGTAGGTCCCGATCCTCAATGTCTTCTGGCGTAACTGCTGCCTATCCCAGATCTCTCACGTGCTCAGACCTTCCGGTTCTGAATGCACTTCTACCAGGGAAGCAAATCTGGTTTCTGTTGCCAGGATGTCCCAAAAAGGACTGACCTGGGGACTAGGAACTGACTTGCTGTCAGTGACACATGAAGAAAGCCAGGGGTGGCATGTCTGTTACTGCAGTTTCATAAGTTCGTGCCAGCTCTGAGGAGCAGTTTCAGTAATGCTTTCCAGCAGGAAAGCCTTGTGCTACGCAAAGCAGATTTCACTCCTAGAGCAGTTCCATGAGACTGAAGGTGGTGAGTTACCTTCTGTTACCTGCCTTAAGGCTGAGCATAGGCTCAGCTACCTGTGAGAGGTGCACATGTCAAACCCTCGAGTTAAGCAAAGCTTCAGAAGCCAAATGGGCACATCAGAGTGGTTATAGCCTCACCTGCTGAGTGACTGCTGGCTCAGTGAAACCTACCGTGTGCCAATACCTTCAGCCAGCAGGTTTGTGCTGTTGGGGTGGAGTTTTTGAAGGTGTTTGTATAGAGGCATAGTTTCTTGCAAAATTTCTTTGTTATGATGCCCCTAAAATCTGGTGTTTCCTTATCTTTGACAGAGAAATTCTCTGATTTACTGGTACAGTAACTAATCTAGTGCATTTAAGGGGAAGGTATTACGAGCCTTTGTTTTCTGTCTTGAGTTTGACATCAGGGTAGGATGATCTGAAGTCCAAGGCGAGGAGGAAGATAGTGCAGATACTACAAGGCCTGCCAATCTGGTTCTTACTGTTCAGAAAAAAAGACAAAATAACTAGACTAAGAAGCTTACTGGTAATTAGTAGCTAATGTGTTTGTAACTTCATGTGCCTTAAAATTTTCATGGTAGGAGAATTAAAAAAAAAATCAACAATGTGTTTTCTGTAATACTGCTCAACATTCTCTCTGTAGTTTAGACTGGTGGGATTTTGCATTGTATTTACACTGTACTATAAACTGAAACACTTAGAATGGTTTGATTTTACAGTATGGAGAGGAAAAAAAAGGTGGATTATGCTTTTCATAGAACAAATGTTACCGTGACAGAATGTATTATTATTATTATGATAGGATCTTTCCATAATGCAGACAAGTAGAATGCTTGTTAGAAACCAGGTATGTAGGATAACAATTTGGTGTGTTTTCAATAAACCATGCCTGGAAAGAATACATGTGCCATTGGTTATCTTTTTGTTACATCAGGTATCTCAAATATTCTTGGGCTTTTGCAGCAGCAGTTTTGTGTGGCAAGGGATTATTCAACCCTAGCTCAGGTCAATGCTCTGTGTTAGCAAAAGGTCAGTGGTAATGAGGGGCAATTGAAATATCCTATAAACGAGTGAAGCTGAACATTTTTGACTCATTGCCATATGCTGGAGTTGTAGCACGACCCTGGACTGTAGATCATGGGGTTTTTTTCTTTTTTAATATACAAGCATATTTCTGTGGGAAAGACATCTGCACCACTGTTCAAGGGCCAGCATGTTTGTGAGCACAGAACTGGCTGATAGCTTTTCCATTTGGGAAGTTATTAAACTTTCCCAACTAAGTCATAAAATCCATGTAACTTTACAAAGATTGCACATTTCTGAAATGTGTGCAAGAAAAACTAATTGTAGCAATGTATGAAGTTTGGTTGACATGAGAAATTGTTACTTTGAGGATGTGCCAAATAATTTACATTTGGTACTGTGGAATGGAAGAAAATCCTGATACTGAAGAGGCACCTATGTATTTAAGGTAACAGCCAGTTACCAACAGATTCATTCTCTTGAGGACTGCCTCATCTGTGTTGGTGGGATCAGTGACTGGCACACCTGAACACACCATATCCACCGCCGTGCTTTCATGAAGCCTGACAAAACCTGATAAATCTTGACAGAATGTTCTGCAAGGTCTTAGAGAGAGAATGGAGGTCAAGTTTTCTGTGAGTGAGAGGTTGATGAATCATTGCCAGTAACAGAGTTTGCTGTATGTGAATTTCTGATTGTACCATTCACAGCACTGTAAGGTTCCATTTACATGCAAATGTTTGCAAACAGCACTCGGAAGGTTATCTCCAGCTTCCCTCCTTATTTCACATGTCTTAAGTGCATCTGCAGGTGTTTTGTAAAATCATCTCTGGATCTATTCTTGCAGCTGGAGGATATAGTTTCAACAAGTGCTGTGAGAACATGTGGGCTCCTGGTCTTAGCATCCTGTACCTTGGTGTCATCATTCTTCCACTGCAGGGAGGAATCTTGATTTTCCCTTTGTGGGTGCACTAATATGGCAACGAGTAGCAGATGCTGTAGGTAAGGTACTGAGCTAAAACAAATATGTTGTTTTTACAACTGACCTTTTACAGCTGTCAAAATGATTTTATTTCCAGCTTATCACAGGTTGGGCAAATGGATGCAGTGAGTCCTGCAGGTGAAAGGTTAACCTGGTAACAATGGGCAAGAAATATCACAGCCCTCATCTGTTTCAGGTTTCAGCAGTGTCTTGGGGTAATATTCTGTCCTTAAGGGTCTCTTCCCCAGTGTCTTACTTTGAAGGTCTCTGAAGCACAGCAGTGGCAGGATCTTGTTCTGGTACGAGCTGATGGGGGATTTTTTAAAGCGGGAAGGTGCTTTATAATGGGGTTATTAACTGAGCTGTAGAAACAGAGGCAAAGACTGAAACTCTGGTACTCTGTTCAATGTGTGTGTGCACAGCAATCATAGCTGCTATTTGTAAGGTACCTTATAACTGATTCCTGATTGACTGCTCAGCCAAGTAAGGACACATCACTGCCCTGCTGGTGTCACCTTGGGTGGGAGAGTTGGGATCTCAGTGCTCTCTCTCTTCTTGTAAGGGTTTCTGTATGTTCCCTTCACTGCACTTAGTGTTTGACTCATTGCTCAGAATTCTCCAGTGAGCTGCTTTTCACTTCCTCATGCCAGTGGAGGAGGCAGTGGCTCCTGTACAACAAACATGTGATGCCTGCTCTACACAGCCAAGTAAATTCTGATGGAAGGATTGCTTCTATGGGTGCTGTTCTGCAAAAGGCAGTAGTGCTAGGTTTGACTTCCTCTTAAATCCTCCTTCTTTCTTGTACACTGAATTGGTTCAATATTTTGAAAGACGGTATCATATCCCTTTGAGGCAACAAAGAGGCTCTGGCAGAAACCAGCCCTCACTTCCATATATGACCTGAATCACTAAGACAACCAAGACAGTAGCTGTCATCTGGAGAATAGATGTAAATTAGCAGTATTCAGTGAGATCATCCATTTCTGACCTGAGCTGTGAGAATTTGCAGAAAGCTGTGTGTTGTTTTAGGGGAGTTCTTCCCCTTGGGAGCTTTCTATCAGTGGTACACTCTCACTGCCCCACATGCACCATTCCATACCCAGTTTGTGCAAGAATAGGTTGTGTCTTCTAACTGTCATAGGCTGATGTTGCAGTAACACTCAGTAGGTTTTTAGAATATGTTTGAATTAGAAGATCCACTGTCTGCCTTTTGCTTCTCCCAGAATTCAAAGCGTGACTTTATTTTGAAAAGTGCCTCTTCTCCCTGGGAGATTTCACATTTATGTGTCAGTGACTCCAGATCATATTTGCTCAACTGACCAAAAGCCTTTTTTCTAATTGTCAGTCATGCAAACTGAGTCAGGCTTTTTTTTTTCATCCCTTGCCACCAATAATTAAGAGCATTTCAAAAATGTAGTGAAGTGGAAAAATTTTTCTTACATATGGAATTCTGCGAATATTCTGATAGTACATACATTGTGTTTATTTTTACAATTTTCCATGTAGGAGATGCTTTCTAATGAATTAAAATACCTTTATAGACTAAAGGTGGCTGGTCAAATATTTGCCACATGTATTACAAATACATTATTCACTGATGCATCTTTTGAAATATCCATGCTAACTCTACAGGTTCCCACCTTTCCTAATCTTCTTGACAGTCTCTTGAACAGTAATTTTGGCCATTAACGAGCAGTAAGATTGCATTTTTCTGATCCCCTCTTGTAAAGTGCAGACGAGTGTGCCTGTTCACTCTTACTCATCCTTCTGAGACTGGTCTGCTCATCGGCCTGTGTGATGTGCCCTGCTGTGACAGGAGTGTCTGTTGGGTGCAAAGGTGTTTAGGGCTAAACACAAGAGAGAACTCTTTGGAGTCGAGGCTCTAGATGTACAGACGAATTTTCTGGTCAACCATATGTATCCAGATTTTCCAGTGTGCTCTAGAAACTTGTGTATGCCCATAAATGGACTTGAAGATTATTTTGCATTGCAAATTTTGCAAAAATTGCTTGCAACCATCTGAAGGACTTTGGTCCAATGACTTTGAGTTGAGTTGAATGCCAAGAGGACGTGCTGCCGAGCAATGTTACAGAACTAATCACTGACTTACAGTACAAGATGGAAGTGTTAGAACTCTGTGTCGGCTCTACACAGAACAGCACAACAGAATCACCTGAGGCTGCTTCTGCACAATCTAATCCACTAGAGGAAAACTTGTGTCTTTCTCAGTATGGCAGGGTTTAACTTGTTAGAAAAACTCTGATAGTGTTGCCTTCTCCTTCCTATCCCTGTGAAATGCACACTTTACAAGCTGACTGGGTCACCATGGCTTGCTTGGTCCATTTCTAAACTGACTCCGTCACCTTAGCCTGTTGTAGTTTTCTTTTACACTGCATGGTGTAAAAATGCTCCTTACTGGTGTCCTGGAGGTGGATTTTCTGCAGCACACAGGCCAGGGGAGGGACCACTGCAGTAAGGTGAGCTATGCAAGGAAGAAACTCATAACAGGCTTGAAAGAATTCATACTGGGAAAGACAAGAATGGTTATCCTTGGTTTTCACTCTGATTTTCAACTGTTAGATCTTTCTGTGGCTGTTTCAAGTCTGAAAGACTCAAGTGCAGTACAGAATTCATTGGAAAAAATGAAAGTCATGCCCCTGCTCTATTGTTTTTTATTTTTTATTTATAAATGTGACCGTTTCTGCCTTACATAATCTCAGCAGTTAGAGGGTGAGTTAGAGACTTTGTATTTGGCTTTGAATCTTCTCAATGACAACCCACACTATTCACACAGTGTAACAGCACTGAGGTTAACCAGGGTATGCAGGACCCACCTGCTAAAACCCATTCTCTCTGGTCTTTATTTTTATACAGCATCTTAAACATACACAGCACTTCAGAGTAAGCAGCTTGCCCTGCCCCTAAAAAGCACATACTATGTATGTACAGTATAATGAGGGGATAAACAGCATTTTATCAAGGTCAAATATTATGTAGTTTTGTATTCTTTTGGAAAGAGTCTGCTCCTTTTGTTACCTGTCTGTTACTGTGTTTATTTTAATCTATTTACTACTTCAGTTTTCCCTGCCTCTGCATGGGCAGATTAGTAATTTTATTTGTGTTTTCAAAATTCTGTTTTGTTTTTCTCATCACTGCATGGGTCTGTCTTCTTTCAGTGCGTGCTCTTTTCTCTCACATAGAGATGATTAACTTTTGCCGTAAACGTGCAAAGAAGTATCTGATCTCACAATGGGAGCCTTCACTGCATCAAGAGGCATGCTAGTAATTTAGCAAAAATAGGGCACATGAAATGGTCTTTTCTTGCAACATGGATGTTTTTTCCCACTCTTGCTAATGATTAATGAGTTTAGCTTGGGGACACAAGTCTTCAGAAGTTGCAGTGTATTTCTCCACTTCACCCTAAACCCAAACTGTGGTTGTTCAAGCTTGAGCTCAAAATAACAGACTCTGTTGTTTGATGATGTGTTGGCCAAGGCAAGGCAATGTGCATCACCTTGGGTTTGCTGAATTAATGTGGAACAATGGCACAGACCCTGCTTACTCCTGATCTTGGTTTCTACCTCGCCTAAAAAGATCACTAGCGCTTGTTTAATTACAGGCTCCAGAAAAAAAAAAAAAAAAAAACAAAAACCCCCCCAAAAACTTTAAAGCATGGACAAGTTAACCTATGCAGTTGCATTTACATCATTGAAACAAAAGTTGATTATTAATGGCTCTCTTTATCCCAAAAACACAGCCTTCTCCATAGCATCTTCCACTTGCATATATTCCAGATGAGATGGGTAGTTAGTGCATTGGAAATGGGGGCTCTTGCGGACATAGTTAAGGAAATCTGGAGTTCCTGGGAAAATTACATTGTCAGCCAGAAGAACTGAGCCCTTCCTCAGCAAGTTGCATTCCTAAAAAGAAGAGAAATTGCTTCATAGTAGCTGTTAAGCAGACATTGGCTTGAATGCAATGTACTTTCATGTTAACCAGGTCATGCTCAAGTGCCTGCATCCAAAAACCCATTGTGGTACAGGTCTGAAAGGTCGGAGACACAGGAGATGCTGAATAACTCTTGGATCCTTTGTGGTCATTTGCTGACTTTTAATTAGTAGAACATTAGAGATGTTGATTCTGAAACAGCAAATCAAGTGGAAGTGTGTGGTTTGCTCTTCAGCTTGTTTCCAGCTATGTCTATGTGATCAGTAAGGTGGCTTTGTTTTGGCTGTCATGCCTCCTGTTCAAAAACTTTTTTAATATGGCATTAAACTGTTGCAGTAGCTCTTTAGGTGACCTGAGAGACTAGCACGAACTGCTTTGGCCAGTCTCAGTCAGACTCCAAAACCACTAAAAAGAATGAAAGAGTTTTTCTGCGCTTGTTTTCCTTTCACCTTAAACAACTTCCTGCCATTTTGTTCAGGATCTGGGTGTGAAGCAAGGTTTGTGCACAATGAAGAACACTCTGAAAAATTTCCACAAGACAATTAACTTGCAATAGTCACTTCAAGTGCAATGTTTAGTTTAATGAGGAAGTGCCTCAGTAAACCTAAAAACCTAATTTTTACTGGTATTTTTTGTCTAGGAGAAGTCGCTTATCTGGGCTTACCAGCTGTCTTAAAGTCTGTAGCTAAGTCAGGTTGGTTGTTATCCTGTGGTTACAGGCAGCAGCTGTAGCCAAAACATTGGTGGTTTTTGTCACTCCCAGTCTATGAGAGCAGCTCTGTTGATGAGTGTGCTGCAGAAGCTGTTGAGCTTATTGCTCTTGCCTCTGGGGACTGAACACCAGTCAGCACAGTAGAAGTGATTTTAGAGACATGTCAAATACCCTCCAGTCTGTTTCTACTGCACAGCTTACAGAAGCCTGCAAGAGACAACATACTGGATTTTCCACTGGTCATCAGGATTTCAGATGCTCTTCATGTCTGGCTTTTTTGTCTGGACCACTTCCAATGTATACATATTTCATCTGAATATATTCATACTTCATATTCACTATTCATATTGCAATACCTGCCAAAAGTACATTTTAGAAGGTTTGTAACATCTGAGAAAATCTGATGATCTGTTCTTTGTCTTTCTCCTCTTAATTTTTGCAACTTTGTATCACAGTTGCATCAGACTGACCACTACCATGGAACTAAACTCTCTGTTTGTTTTGGCTGTGTTGTGAAGGCTGAGTTCTGATAAGGATGCACTGTGGAAAGAGCTCAGTCATCCTTACACAGGCAGTTTAAAAGAAAGCATTCTCTGAGTACAAAATAACTGTAGGGAGGGAACATTTTCTTCAGCTACTGCTGTGTAAATTCAATACTAGCTGTTCATAACCCCAAACAAATTTCCTTTTCAAACAGCTTTCTGGAGGACAGGACTTAAAACTAAAAAAACAGGGGGCCTGGATCAGAAAATAGTGTTGTAGTCCTCAAGCAGGGGTCAGGAAGTATTTGGCAGGTTCTCAATTTAAGAGGCAGGCTCAAAAAAAGTGGATTTATTTGTGAAGAAAATAATTGAAAAATGTCACTTCCATAAAAACAGGCAGCTGTAGAAAATTTTATCAGCTAGGAGAGTATCTGTATGTGTTGTGTTGATAGGTACAGATGTTGTCAATCTCAGCTATTTAACACCTGAAATACCTTCCTATCCAGAAGTCCTCTGGCAGTTACCTATCACTGCCTACTGCTGTTACAGCCAATTTGTTTTGTAGTATGTACAATAAAGGTTAAAGCAGCTTGGGAAGAAATAAGCATAATTTTTCCACATTTGGGGCTGGACATAGAGTTGGACAGCATTTCCCTAGGAAGTGCCTGGCTGGGGCAGTCTGCACTCTTCTTAACATTGCTTTGCAGGCAATTAATTAGGTGGAGTGTAAAGACTCCCAGACAAGTCATACTCAACCATGCTACTAAAACAGTATTTCATCAAGAGGCTCTGCTGGCACCACAGACCCAGGCAAAAAAAGGGGTACTGAGGAAATTAAAGAGGTGGAGCTGGGATATGCAGGTCCCAAGTCTCACTTGCTCCCAGGATCAGGATGGGCTTTGAGTCAAGTGTTCTGGTTGGTGACCATGCAGGCACTCCTAGGAAGTGTAAGACTCAGGCCATGCACTCCTCCAGGTAGGATTTCTACTGCACACCTGTATATTCAGGAAGCAGAATGGTTCCACAGCACTCACTGAGTCCTGAGCTATGTAGTGTTGGCACTTGTCCTTAACAAAATTTTAGGGTCCTGTCCTTCAAATCCTCTTTTCTTGTAAGGCTGCTATTTTGGCTGCCAGTCTTCATTTTACAGCAGATGAGGTCCCTCACAAAGAACAGAGGCCTCACAGACATCAAGGTATTTGCTACTTTACTTTTAAGACTGGAATTGTGCAAACTGACCTGAAGCAGGATGGTGTCTGGTGTGTATCTGTCTTTCCAGTGGTCCAGGAAGACAAAATCCAGAGTATCCACTTCATATTTTTTTTTCAGCTGGGGGATAATTTCCTGTGAAGGGCCTTCTAGGAGTTTTACCTGAAATATAAATCCATCTGATGAACTGCAAACCATTAAGAAAAATCACATGCTCTCAGCTCATTTTAAATTGTAGCCAGACATCAGAGATCTTGTTTATAGCTCAATATTGTATCAGTTGAATTATTTGGTAGGGCTAGATCAAATGTACTTTCTTGGTTTTGACAAACCAACTCAGTTATGTTCCAAAATATGAATTTGGATGGTTTGGATTTTGTTGGTTTTTAAAATAACAGAAAAAGTGACCTGTTGTTTTTGTTGTATAATGTGTTTCTTTACTGGAAACATGGAAATCTCCTGTTGAAAACAGTGCTTTTAATTACTTTTTTTTAGTTACACCTCAGTTGAGTCTTGTAGTCCAAGGGAAGCAAAAAATGCAGAGAACAGGTTAGGTTAAAGATGGGGGCTACAGTACGTAAAATTGATATGGCCAGGAGAGGGAAGAGGCAGGACAGAGGCTGTTACATCTTCCTCACAGGTTTATTGGAGTAACTGCTGTTAAACTGAAAGCAGCTGCTGCACGTGGATTTTTGTTAGACAAGCACCATATAGTGAGAGAGGAGGAAGAAAGTGGTAAGGAAATGTCTGGTGTATGACTCAGAGCTGATCAGGAGATTAAATCAGATGGGGAAAATGCAGTTTTAGATGTCACTAGTACTTCAGGTTCTCTTCAAGAAGTTAAGAAACACATTAGAAGGTCCCTTGGTGGGACTTATTTCCTCCAGTGTTTCCAGCTCCACTGAAGTGAGATGTCTGCTGAATAGAGAGGCACCTCTCAGGCATGAATCCCCCAACCTGAGGGGGGGGATATAGACTGGAAACACCTGCATCTCAACCACCTATAGAGAGTCAAGACACCTCTGACTGCACAAAACTTAGGTATATGTAGAGTGACCAGCTAGATTTGGGTAAATACTTCTCATCTGAAGTCCACTGCACTTAATATTACTGATTCTTGTGATCTTTTGTAACAAATTGGACTATGGTTCAGATTTTTGTAGTCAATCTTGACACCAATTTGAACCTTTTAGTTTATATTGAGAAACCCAGTATTCTTCTGGCTTTTGGGAGGCAATGTAGTGACGTCCTGCTGTGAGAGGTCAGGCACTGTAACTAAGCATGGAGCTGGTTAAATTTATAAAGCCCATGGGTACAAAGGAAAAAAAAAAGAATAAAAAATCTAGCCATTTTGCTGTAGTGGTTACAGACAAAATGGTATTTACCTTATCTTGTACTCCAGCAAACTCAATCATCTGTTTAGCTATAGCAGCAAATTCTGGGTTGAACTCCACAGTGAGCAGACGAGCTCCTGCCTTCAGTAGCCGGGAAATCCTCACTGCTGAATAGCCACAGTACGTTCCCAGCTCCAGGGCAACTGATGGATTGGCTTCTTGCACTGTCTTGTCTAGAATTAGACCTGATTAAAATGGGAAAAGGTTACCTTTTGACAAAATCAAACTGGTTCATATACAGAAGAGCAAGTCAGTGACAAGAAACTTAAAAAATCCATGTAGTCAGTTGCTCAGGACATTCAAAAATTAAGAGTTGATGTCAAATTATAAACTTTTTCTTTTGCAAACTGGCTTATTTGTGATCAAGTTAATCATGGACATTTTAAGTTTCAAAATGCAAACTTTCAACTAAAAGAAATATTAGTTTCACAATATACACATTTCAGAGTAAGGAATGCCCTGAATTAATTTATATTCCCTGAATTAACTAATTTATAGTGTTAGAAGGGAGAAATGCAGTAATTTTTTCCAAGAACTTATTGCAGAAACTGGCCATATTTGTGAAATATATAACTCCTGGATTTTAAGTGCTCATGTTTGTTGCAAATGTTACATGCTGTAGTCTGACATAAAATTTCTTACCCTAAATATTCATCTTTAAAGGAAAAAAGAAAGGTCTACTTACAAAGTTGCAAAGTATTTGGTTTCACTACATGAATTTGTGGGATGGAAAACATTAGTCAATTGTTAACAACAGAAAATGTTCCCAAAAAGAAGCGACAGTGTACTATAGTCAGTCCTTTTGAAGAAAATGATTTATTTGTGAGAAAACTATTTCTTCTTACTTGTATGGCTAGAAACTAAAAAACTAAACTCAAAAAGTAGTGGAAGGGATTTTACGCTAAGCCATGGTCATTAAGTGATATTTTTCTGGGTGTTATTTGTTTATGAATATGATGAGGAGGAGGAGGCATCTTGAGGCCATGTAGTCACTCTTGAAATCTCAGGGACTAAAGATGCACTAGCTTTGCTCGCTCTTATCTGAGGAAAGGCCATCAGAGCAAAACTAGAGTGAAATTATTAAAAATTTAATCACAAATGTTAAAAGTTTAGAGCTTTAAGTATTCCTACTTAGCTATCACCCACTGTTGTGCTGCCCTAAGCACCCCAGCCAGGTATGCTGAGCAGCTACTTTCAAAAACTACCCATGTCAGAGGAGCATTTTTGTTACAATGTTTACAGTTGTATTTCATTAGCTATGTTAATCCCAGACTAAGCAAATTTCCCCAGAAATTTCCCAGCAAGAGGTACTTTTGTTTCTAATTCATAAGGGAACATATTAACATTTTGCCTTTATAGTTTTTTGAAAAGATTGCTGCTTTCCTGCAGCTATGAAAAATAGGTTTTGTTCCCATATTTTTCTTTAGGAGGCAAGAACAAGATGATGTTTGCTAAATAGCAACAATGTCCGATACTGTATGACATGGATAGGATTTCTCCATTCAACAGAAACTTCTAATTTATGCTTGCATAAAATTAATATAGTTTAACATAATTTTGGGGTTTTTTTCAATTTGCTATCTTGTTGTTAAGGATCTGAAAGTATTTAACATAAAAAATTATGCCTTTAAAGGCACCCTGTGTAGAAAGTGAGGTATAATGCAAGCCTAGATTTTTCCCATCAGTTGTCACTCTCTGCTTCCAAACTTGGAATGTGCACAACACAGAAACCCACATCTGGTCCTGTGACTTTCTGGATGAGTCACTGGATAGCCCTCCTCAAAAACATCTGCACGAGCAGGCACCACTGTTCTCACAACAACTCTGCTGACCACAAGGCTGTGTGGGTTGGGTTTTTTGCAGCAGCAGATGTGCAGAAGTTGCCATGTGAATACAATTAGATGTCCTATACTGTGCTAGTCTTGAAGGATCTTTCAGATGCTGATCCCTGCTGTAATTACCTTTCTCATTGCCCACGTTCATGGCCCACTCTTTCTGGGAGCAGTATTTATCTATGGTGTCCACCACACTGCAGGGGTCTCCTCGGACTGCATTCTGCAGCACAAAATTTAAAATCCTCTGTTCTTTGCTCTGATTCATGATGAAATTGGTTACTTTCTCCCGGATTATTTCATTCCAGATAAGGGCAGCAGTGCCATTTCTCCTGATGAGCAACACAATGAGCAACAAAATGAAAAGCAGGATGAAGACAATGAACAAAGGGACTGAAGAGCTCTCCAGCATCTGGAAGGAAAGAGAAAAACAGCCCAGGGTTAAGGTGGCACGAGAGAGGGCTGTCCTTTTTGTAAATATTGAGCTGAATAACCCACAACCAACCGTACTGAACAGGAACACACAGAGTTTAATTATGATTGTGTCTAGAGTAGCTGTAAAAGGCACTCTGTCACTTGGTAATGGATGGTGCTCTGTGGCACTTCCTTTAGAAGCCAATTTTACAGGCAGTCAACAAGTAGCTTTATTTAATGCTCTGGTTCCTTCCCCCACACAGCTGCTCAGTCCTGGCTCCAAGCATGCCACTACACAAGGAGCTTCCAGCATCAAATCTGTTCTAGCTCCAATAGGAGCTACAACATCCTCAAAAATTTTGCCTAAGTTCCCCAAGACCAGCGACAAAGGGATTATCTCATTCTAGGAAACATTCCCCCCAAATCTCCTCCTGTTTGTTCCTGCTTCTCTTTTTTGTTTCCCCAAAAAATTATCCCAGAAAAATCCTAATTTTTATGGATGGTCTGACCTCCATTCTGTAGTGGGACTTGGCATATACAGACCGGAAAAATCTATCCCAGTATTTAAATTTTGAATCATCATGCAGAACACATTTTGACTTCAGAAGATGACTGAGTTTCCATGGAGATATGCTCAAGACACAGTACAGCTGATTTGGTTCACCCATCCTCTTATCTTCGTTGCAGAACAAGTATGATTTGTTTGGAGCTGTCAAAAGTCTATTTCTTTTGCTTTTAAGCAATCACCAATGTTAATAGTTACCTTTAATGCTTTCTTGCAAAGTCTGACCTGAGACTTTTTTAACAGAGCCTGCCAGTGTCATTAGCACATGAAAATCTTGCTTCTTGGACCTTCTGAATATTTTTTCCTAGCTAATATGAGCCTGCTTCATTACTTCAACAGGATCATGAAGACCTGGATGTCAATCTTTCTTCTTTCCCTCTGTGCAGTAGTAGTTCTACTGACCAGGCCCAACTGTCCTGCACCTTTCAGATGGGACTTCAGCTCTTTCTAGTTTTTCTACATGAAAATGTTTGACATTATCTGTCCACTGAGAACTTCGACAGGGCTGTGAAAATATCATTAGTGTAACATAAAATATCTCTCTAGCTTCACTTGGCTGGTCTTTAGTTGATATTCATGGCTTAGTTGATTGTATGGTCACTGTTGATGGATTTGGATTACTGACACAGGTGAGAGATAATTATTCTGAACTCCAATGAATGGATGGAGCCCAGAAACCACGTCCTGAGGCCAGCAGGTCTCTAACATTCCTGCCTCTGGACATGTGAAACTATGGCCCTGCACACCCGTGACTCACTTGGTGGCAGTCCAGCTTCAGGTCCCTCTAGAACTGAAGACTGCTGGCATTCAGAATTACTTCACACTACTGCCAGCCATAATCCTCTGGTTACAATGGATACTCTGGCATTCTCTGAGTAGACCTTGCCACAGGCTGTTGCTTCAGCACTGTGAGATCCTGCCAGCATGTTTGGGGCTGCCCTTCAAAGACCTGTTAGACAGCAAGAGTGGCTGAGAGCAGCAGGATGAACTAGGTGGTGTATTTCTGAGGGAACAGCTTTCCTCCTTTATTGCTTAGCATTGATGTGAGACCATTTAATGAGGTTTCTCAAAACAGGGAGAGACAGCCTCTGCAGGCTAACTCAGCCCCGCTCCCTGTCCTGCAGGAATGCTGAGACTTCTTTTTAAGACTGACTGAATCAAGTACTCAGAGGGATCCACTTTTTACTGCACCCCAGATCTTTGCACTTGAATCCCACATGAATGCTACCGTACATAAGAGGTACCACATGTAAGAGCAGAGCCCACCTGCCTCCATGGATCCTCAGAGGTTGCTCACAGGTAGAAACAACCTGCAGAGTACATGCTGATTTTTCCATTCCTAGATGAGTTTACTTAATTTTGAGGTATCAAGGAATGTTTTTCAACTACTGGGTTTTGTAATTACTATTAAAATTTTTGTATAACACCCCAGCACCTTCATAAACTGACAGTATGGATTGTTCTTAGCAGAACTCCTTCAGGAGGCAATTATCCTGAAAACCACTTTCCAGAGAATGTACCTTCTAAAAAGAGAGAAACGGACACATCTTGGTTTTCTTTTTTAACACAGTTTTTTTTCAAAGTTTGTCCCTCTTAATTTCTGTCTTCTTAGGTGTGAAAATAAATTTAGTGACAGCAGTAGACTGTAAAGGCAGTCTGCCAAGAGCAAGAGGCACTGGTGATGGTCATGCACCCAGAGGGAAAAAAGATCTGTACCAAAATAGGTAATTGCTTTCATATTCTTAGCTGGAAAATATTTGATATGAAAATTAAGTGTGTAATTCAACCAATTTAAAACTACCACTACCTAGGAGACAGTCATGTTATGACAGCTTTAGAAAATGCAACAGTAATTTTAGCTTTAATGTGGATTCATGAGATTCATTAAGTATGCACTAAAACTGAACTTGCACATAGTCAAGTTTCCCATAACCATTTATTACAAGGCAGCCACTCTTATTATTTAATGTGTATACTGAGGTTCCAAATAGACAGGTTAGCACTGCAACCTCTTCTGTGCTTTAGAAGCACCAAAATAAAGTGAGCCTTCTCTTTGAAAGCTAAAATTTGAAGTGGAAAATAGGCAAATGAAAAATTCAGCAAGGGAACAAACAGAAAACTGGAGGGACAACATTATGGGAAGGAATGAATAACCCGTATCAGTACATCTGTTTTTGAGAAGACAGAGTTTAAAAGAAAACATATTAAAATTTCATGCCCAAACCTGTCAAACTACTGATGATTCTTTCTAAAGCACTGACTTATTTTCTTATGCATCTAATCTTACTCATTTTGGCAGGTTTCATAAGACCAAATCATAACTTGATAATGCAGCTCAGCAGTTTTCCCCTGATGCACACCATAATCAAACAACCAGCATTTGAATGGGAGTACCTCTGTTTCAGCTTACAGAGATTTTTAAAAAGACATTTTCAAAGAGAGAAGCAGACACAAAATGTGGGAATCTGCTGCCCCAACTTACCTGCCTGTGGAGATAAAACACCTAAGTCATTCCAATGGCTATAAAAGAAACCTCAAGAGACTGGCTCAGACTTAGCGATCTGCTGTTATGCCAACAGATGTTAAGTTAGGGGATTCAGTATCCCCTTACTATCATCTGATCTTCAGTTTTTCTAAAGTCATAAAAATGCCCATGTGATGGAGCCCAAACCAATACATCCTGTTCTTTATTCTCATGCAGCTGACTCCAGCCATTTCACCAAAGGTTACAATAAGGATCTTTCAGTAATGCTATTTATCAATCCTTCTGGTACATTTTTCCAACTTCTGCTAAAAAACAACTGCTCTTAGAATTCCCTGAAGTGAAAAAATAAGGATTAGAACAATTGGTAACATCAATTTTTAAGGTAAGTCCGAGTAACCAGATTGAACTGAGATCTTTTTCAGTGTTTCATAAAAACTGTACAAAGTTTTCATAACACTCTTAGAGGAAGGTGTATGGAAATGTGATGTAAACTACTGATTGCAACTGTCTCTCTGATTCCAAACCAACTCCCTCCGCTAAAAACTGATGTTTACTGAGAAGAAAAATAAGCATGTGAAAGTAAGCACCTTTAAATGGTCTAAGTTTTAACAAAAGCATATACCTTAGTGAGAGTCACACTCAGGGGATTAAAGAAGTATCAAGTTTGTCTATTTAACTATTCTGAAGTTCACTACATTATGAGTAATTAACAAGATGTCATTTCCTACAGATGCCAAAGTAAGAGATGACAGATATTGAAATTCTTGTGAGGTGGAAAACTGCTGGATAGACCATTTTTCTAATCAAGATGAATCCTTCTAAGCCTAATTACAGAGCCTCTCATTACAGTTCTAGCTTGAATAAACTGATACTGCTTTGCTTTGTACTGAAAATTAAGTCCTAAATATTATCACAAAAAACCCCACCCTTTTCTAGAAAGACAGCACATACATTAGACTGCTATTCTCCAGGGCTGGAATGAGAGTAAGCTTTGTGACCCTGAGCCAGGGGACTTAGCCAGGAGTCTCATTTTGGCAATGTTTTTCCTGATGTGGCCTTGGATGAGCTGTCTTACCTTCCCCTGTGCTGCCACAAGAGTTAAAGTTACTGCTACGTGTGTAAACTTTCAAGGCATTGTAAAGCTGAATTAACCTTTTTCAGAAAAGTCCCTGCTATGAATATATGGATATATACCATGACAGCAAATGCCTATGTGACATTATTATTCTTGAGTTTATGAACAAGTGGGATAATGTGGAGACAAGCAGTGCTTCAAATGCTTTCCTAAAGTGCTTTCAGCCTGCTGACAATTCAGGCCTTTGAGGAAAGCTGATGGTACATCCAGTCTTGCTATAATTTTTCATGCATTTAATCTAACTGCCAAGTACTGGTTGGTTGTTGAAGAGTTTATTAGGAGTCTCCACGCATTCAGACAGTACTTTAGCATTCTGGTGCTACAGGGTTTAGAATCTAATTTTGACTTTATTAACTCACATAACCTGGTGAATGGGGAGCGCTTGATAAGTTTATATCATTCAACCTTCTTCAGCTTCTGCTGAAATTATGCCTTTAGACACTGATGCACTAAAGTATGCAGAGGACTTGCACACTAGTAAGGATTATTTCATAAGCTGTTTATGAAGCACTGTGAAAACAATGCAGAAGAGTCAGCACATTTCTACACATATTTTAACAAGGTCCTGCACTAGGCCAGAGGAGATCTGTGCCGTGCTGGGACTGGAGTTCCTGACTCTTAGTCCTATGCTGTCTTGAATGAGGCAATCTCTCTTTTGTGGCATTTTTTCTTGATGTTTTCCCAGAGCAAGAAAGGCAGAGTATTTTGGTCAGAAAGTCTAAACTAACTTCTGCCAAACATATTGTATCCTGTTGCTGTAGGCAACAAAATTCAACAGCCTCATAATTTAGTACTTTTAAAGGTCAAAAAATATCTTTTTACCTTCTATTCTTTCGTTACTGTTTATGTATTTTCAAGTGAGTGCAACTGTTCTGTGAAGAATAATCAGCATATTGCCAAATGTGAATAGCTTGTATTTCAATGGAAACTTAGTCTGGGAGTTTGACATTCAGAGTTTCCACTGACATCATGAAAACAATCTGAACAGACTTTATATAATTTTTCACTACTTCTTGCCTGAAATCTAGATTTTCCTCTCAGTTTTTTTCAAATTACTATGATTTAGCTTCACTACCATGACTACAAAAATTTCTCTTTTATAAATGCAAAGTTCTGATGATTATTTTCTGCCCCCATAGCCTTTTGTCTTGTCTTCTTCCCTCTTCTCAGGTTGAAGGGAAACAAATACAAGTTTCTTCTTGCTGAATGAAAGGAAAAGAACAGAAAAGTGCCTATTGCCTGCTTGGGAGCCCCATCAAATAAGCTTCATAAGGGTGTTTAAATCCATTCTCCCCACATAGATTTCAATTAGGATAATTGCTACCCACTTAAAACTCCCTTCACAGCAGCCATTCTCTAGACAGTATTTGGTACTATTACCCAAAGCAAAAGGTTTGTATAATGGTTATGTGCCCCATACAGAAGTGCAGTGTTTAGAATGAACTGGCCACACAGAGAGGCTTCATCTCCATCCAACAAGCAGGTCCACAGGAATTTGTAGCAATCTGATCCAGACTGACCTAGTGAACACACTGCATGATTAAAGCCAGAGCTTGGGCTGAGAGAATTCTTCAAGGATAAGAAATGCACTTTACTGGGGCTTAAGCAAAGACATCTTTTCAGGAATAAGACCCTTTCAGGTACCTCTAGGAAGTGTTTGTTTCTGATAGTCCTTATTCCTACTGGAGCACTCCAGATGTGTTTGTACTGTTAGTACCAGTGTTTAAGACCACTTAGGGTGGCCCAGCAGAACTGTACAAATCCTACCCAGGAGACAGTGGACTGACAGAAGTAGAAAGTGCTCTGCCCTGACAGCGCACTAGGAGCTGGTCTGTGAAAAGTTTTCTAAGCTGAGATTTTCATGTTCCCTAGGGGGTAAAATCAAGCTCTTATTGAATACTTTTGCCCCAAATGGAGGTAGGGAGAAAGCGCTGGAAGAGGAAAGACCAAAATGGCTAATTGTCCTCAAAACAGACCTGTTTCAGAGTCTCTTCTTTATATCACAGGGCTGAATCCTTAGTGTCCCAAATCCCCACTGCATGCTCCTGCCCCGCTTCCAAGGCTACCAGTTAATCTACTGTAAATCTGTCTCTCTCCCAGCACAGCTTTCTGCTGTCCACAAGCTGCTCTTCAGGCTGGGGGAAGTGCATGACTGAAACTTGGTAGTAAGGACACCCACTGAGGCATCTGAAGGATTAGGAAGGAAATCTCTGCTGAAATGATGACTTATTTCTATGGAAATTAACAACTGTAACATGCCAGGCAAGGTGGGATCCACCACAGCACAGCAGGTGACCGAACACCGTGTGGGAAGAGGCAGCCTGAGACAGAGCAGGGTAGGGATTGGTTTCAAATCCTGAGTGAATGCCCTCCCCAGAAAAGTGCTTGGTGTGGCCATAGAGGGTCTCTGGCTAAAAATTGCTTTCTGAGAGAGCTTTAGAATGGCCTCACACACTAAGATCTGTTTTCAAGGACTGCTGCCAAAATTGTGTTTTTTCAAAAAATTCCCAGTCACTTTTAATGCCAGTGATCCTGAAGGAATGCTGAAAGACAGCAGTATGAGACTGGCAGAGATAAACTGGGTACCAGACTGCTGAGAAATATTGCTAAACTTGGGTGGCAAGTAAGTTTCTTGCAGTGTTAATGTGATCAAACTCTTTGCTCATTAATGCAAACTAAAGCTGTAAATCAGGAAGTTTTTCTTTTGCATTTCAATACTGCAAAGCTGTGCAAATGCATGCGGTTCTGAACCTGAGGGCTTTGTTAGAGAAGTTCATGACTGAGTAAGCAGAAAAAAGTAAGCTTAAGTGCAAAGACAAAGTAAAGGTCGTTTAAGGTTGTTTACAGTGTTCATCAGTATGACGTGGTTGACAGTATTGGTAAATATGAGTTTGTTTTTAAAGGTAAAAAATATCCATTATGGGCATCAGAAGGATACTCTATAAGCACCAACAGGGCCAGCAAGCAAAAGTACTTGCTTTTTGTTTCTTCTTCAGAAACATTTTGCAGTAGCAGAACTCCCTCTTGAGAATGAAAACCTCCATAAAATACATCTGCAGCAAAACATTTATAAAAGCAGCTATTCAGTCAAATGTGACTGAACTGAAGCTTGACTCGCATTCAGCTTTTTCTTGAATACAAATGAATACCAAATTCCAGCATACTTATAGCCATAAATTACATTTTCAATTTAGTCAGGGTTATCTCATCTCACTTCTTTCAGCTGTCAAGATTTACAATACAGTACAAATGCACTACACACAAATATGTCCTACTCTTTCTCTGTGAAAGCTGTTGCTGCCCACGGACTGGCTTCCTGACAATGAGTGCCAGTCAGAATGTGGAAAACACCACTTCTTTCATATGCACCACTGTTTAAAATAGTGACATTCTCTAAGATTACAAATAATGTCAAGCCTGAGAAATAAGACAATATAAATATGTACCTTTCTTAATATAGCAGAAGCTGTTCCCTCCGATCTTTTCCTGTGCTGCTCTCCTGTGGATTTTACAGAATAAGAGTCCAAGAGCCTGCAGTATTCAGTCACATTCGATCACATCACAGGAATAGCTTATCAGTTCTGTTACACAGACTCTAAAAGGAGCGGTGTCCTTTTCCCCAACTCCTCCTTTCACAGATTCTGCACTCCTTAAAGGTGCTCTGTGCTCTAATAACCGAAGAGAAAGCTATTCATCTGTCCCCTAACGACAGTGCTCTTGTTACTTAGTTACAGCACAGTGAATGCTGACAAAGTCAGGTATGAGCCAAATCTGTGCTCAGTGTAAATGCAATGTGTTCAATCAAGCAACTTCAGGAATGAATTTGGCCCAAGGGATTTAGTTCTTTTTTCAGCTCAGACGTGGCATGCTACAGCCAGAGCAGAATTGGTAGGAACAAGACCTAGGCATGTGGGTTAAATATAGAGTGCTGCTGGAGGCAGGGGAGGTATGTATAGCAAATGGCTTAATGGCAACTACAGGAGAAGCTGCAATCAATACATTATAAATAGCACATTTGAATTTCTGTGGCTTCTAGTTGGGAAAATATTCTGCTACAAACAGCTCTAAGATAAAAGAAGAGGCTTATTCTAACAAACCTTGTTCTCGGCTTGTCTGTCTATATTGTTTCCTTCGAGGTGGGAACAGTATAATCCAGCTGCAATTAAATTGCACCATCGAAGAAAATAAGAAGAAAAACAAAAAACCCAAGCACAATGTGGTAATAGTTCTCTCCTGTATCCTCACTGCAAAACTCAGAACTAGTCAGCAAGTGTTTGAAGCTCTAGCCTAGAAACTTTTTAAAGACTTAAAGAATGTGTTTGTACCAAATGTGGCAGAAACAGGAGCTGAAGTTCTGAGAACTTCAGGCTTTGTCACGTGATAGGGGAGGTCCTTGAAAGAATTAGGGACCACCTGAGAGCATAACAAGAGAAAAACAAATAATTTTAAGCAGATTAATTGAATAAAGAATTGTGGGGAAAAATAAGTAGGTGAAGATTGAAGTGTTTCTAGTAGCTCTAAACAAAACATAACTAAGACCCTGCAAACAGCACAGTCCCCAAGGTTAATACAGAACAACTTTGAACTATCCCTTCCGTGTATAACAGAGCTTTAGCTCTATAAATATTTTCTTATAATCCAGACATCAAGCAGAACAAAGAATGAAGTAAGCAATACTGCACTCCAGCCTCACTGACAATAATTTCCTGTCTGGTCAAAAGCTGGTTGTGTCTGCACGATCCCTGATGCCACCCACAATTCAAATTAACAGAGAATTTTTTGTACTGCTGGGCTGTGGAGAAAAGAGTTTAAAACAGTAAAACTTACTCTAAGCACTGACCTTGTGTAAGTACACAGCTGCTCTTTGGAGAAGTCCTTGCAGTTAACTACAGCTAGTTGTGGGTGGTGTCAGCCCAGCTTCTGCTTAGCAGCATAATTTAGTGCCAAGACGTCCCAGATTGAGCAACATCCCATGACAACACTTCTAAAAGTCTTCTAACTTGGAGCTGAATTATGTTCTTCAGGCTCGAAGCATGGGAGGAGCAGACTTGCTTCTGCCTGCCCACAACTGTTTACTTGTGTGATAAAAGCTATGCCTGCAAGTAACCCTTGCTGTTGTCTACATATTTCATTACATAAGTAAAAATGGTGAATGGCAATAACTGCAAATTAGACAGAGCTGGAGGTTCAGTTGGTTAAGCCACCCAAACTGTGTGATAATGTCCACAAACTGCTTCCAAGTTAATAGAAAGTTGAAATCTTGTAGTATGTTATGGGGTATTTTCTTCTCCAAGAGAAGTTTCTTTGGTAGCCTGATAGACATTGGTTTATGCCTCTCTTCAATTTACCTGTTAGCCCAACACATGGTCTATATAAGTATGGATATTTTTAACAAGTTTTTACTGATGTCCTAACAATGTTACAAACTCCACAGTACATAAACTTATGTACTATTCATATGACTTAACCTTGTCTAGACAGTAAAAATCTGCCCTGCTATTAATACATCCAGGTTAGAGAACTGTGGAGAGCTACAAATGTATTGATGTAATTTTTATATAGGGCCAAGATCTTAAAAGATGGGTTTGGTATTTCAGAACATCAGGTACTGGACTCACAGGGCACATCTATGGGAAGATGTACAACCAGGATGCATTAGCCTGGGAGAAACGTCACATGAATGGCAGCAGCTCAGGATAACTGGCTGGTTCAGGCTGACTCACCCTGACAGTCACTTTAGCTCTGATCTGCCTGCACAAACTTGAGCAGACTTGCTCAGGGACAGAGCTCCCAGCTGCAACCACATGATGCAGCGTGGCGGGGCTATTCCCACTTGCTGTGCATAGCACGGAGCTAAAGCTTTTCCCTCTAAATCCATGCCTGGCATAACAACAAATGGCATTCCCTTCTTCTAATAATCCTGGACAAAGACTGGTTTTTAAAAGCCTAAACAAAGGGAGACAGGAGAGCTAGCACATTATCATAAACCCCACAGATCATGTGAAACACTGAGTGGAAGAAAATTCTTTTGAGCTTGCATTTTCAGAATAGCAGGAGGGATTTTCTTTTATGTGAATTTGCTGTTTTCCACAATCAAATCAGTCTCTCTTGCTGAGGAACACGCAAAAGAGGAATTTTGAGAAAGGAAGCACCACTCACGTCTGAATCAGGAAACTGCCTACCGATATCTAAAATAGGAAACAGCTAAAAGAGAAGAAAAGTGACCAGCAAAGTTGTACTCTAAATTTGAAGAGACAATACAAGCATTTAGAGTATTCTCTGTTTACAGTGCATCTTAAAAGGTTATCAGGCAGATTGAAAAAACCTTTCAGCTTTCAAAGACTTCATAACTCCTCACAAAAACTTTGAAGCAGTTAAGTCTACCATATTTCTCTCTCTTTTCTACCCTCACGTTTTTTAGCAATATGTGCTGAAGCATTTGAATGATGCCAAGAACTTGTGTTACTTGAAGCTTCATCTGTTTCTGCTGTTTTTTTCCCTCACTTGCAATCAATTAGTTGTTCAGGACAAACTAGGAACACAAGATCTAGCTATGTTAAGGAAGGAAGGAAGGAATAAAAAGGCATAGATTAAATTCTGAATGAGTCCTACTCTGAGACAAATTTCTGAAAATAATTCTTAAATAATCTTTAAAAGAGAGTGCAATCAATCAAAAGAGATGGTAAGAAACCAAAAGGTCCTACCTCATGCAGAGACAGCTTAGTTCAACCAGCAATCCAGTAGAGTTCACTGACACTTCTGTAAATTATTCATTAGGTCACGCCACAAAATGCAACCTCTGAGAGAATAGATTTCCCACCCCACCCACTAAAAAGGACACAGAGTGATGACTTCCAAAGACAGTATCTACCTGACACCTCTCTTCTTCCCCCCACCCTCCCTGGTGGTTGCTGATCTGGGAAAGTAAGACATAAAGGAAACTATGCCAGAAAAACAGGAAAGACAAGAAAATGTGCTTGAAAAGTCAAAAATTTTAAAAGTTTTGGTAGAAAAAGTGTTTGGTCCTGGTCACGTTCATGAGGAAGAATTTCAGTAAGCCATTGATAAATGCAATAAAATGTATTTCCCACAAAGGAAAAGACATACAGAATTGCAAGCTGTCTTTACAATAAATTCAAAAGGAGAAAGTTTGCCTGCTAACAAAACCATTCACGACTTACAAAGCACCTTTTTTTGTTGAATGGATTTATATACATTTCCGATACAAGGTGTCTCCTTTACCCTTTTAATACCACATTGTTTGAAGTGTATTGAATAAACATCTCCCCCTGGAAATAAACCAAACCACATCTGGTGTATAAGTTAATTTATGACTTTAAACATGACTAGTTACAACTGAGAAAATTCAGTGGAAATATGATGTTAAGTCGGATAGCTATCTTGGAAGAAGTTTTTTCGATCTCAGTTTTGGAAGTATATACTTTCACTGCAGAAACACAAGGCTTCATCTCAATGATTCCTGATAATACAATGCATTTGCTGCTAAAGGACTTAATGTTTGTTTTCTTAAAAGAAATTAAGATCTATAATACATATATGTAAAAAAAAAATGTGTATCACTAATTATCTAATCAACATAATGCTAACCACAAAAGAATTAAAATAAGAGTAGAAAGATATATGAGCTGAGCCAAAGATACAGTAGAAACCACATCTGATAACCAGTATCTGTCTCCTGTCCCTGAAAACAATTTTTGAAGTGCAGCACAGACACACCTGCTCAGTGCTGACAGCAGGAAATACCAGGGGCTGCTGCTCTTACTGATACTGTCACCATGAGCACAACCCACTCCTCACTGCTGCTCTTGGTCTCTATCACTCTTGAGGATTAAGCCTGTGAGAATGAGCAAGAACAAGTGGAATGGCACAGCACAGACTTTGGACTTTCTTCTGAAGCCAGCGGTCCTGATGGGAAAGCCTGTGGAACCGCACCATGCTTTATTTACCATGAGCTGTGGGACACAGCCAGAGGGCTGGGGACACCCCGTGTCACACAGTCAGACAGTGGCACAGCACCAGCTGTATTTTCTAATACCTAATCTGAATCTCCCTTGGCGTTTTAAGGCCATTTCCTCTCATCCTTTCACTTGGGACGCAGCAGAAGAAATCGATCCCCACCCTCCTTTCGTTTGGTTCAATTTAGTTTCACTTTGCTTTGCCACATTTAAGGCCTTTCCTTATTTGCAGAAGGCCATAATGCTGCAGGGACATCTCCTCACATAAACTTGTTTTGTGTTTGGGGAGACTTAATTCTACCCTTGCTCCTACATGTCTGAACTAAATCTGTGAAGAGCGTATGCTCAACACTGCCTGATTAAACTCAGAATAGTGGCTAAAATGAAAAGCTGAAACGACTTTGCATGCATGTACCTGAAAAGTATAGAAGATTATATCTGAATATGCTTGAGATTTCTTTAACTCAAAGGCCTCTCAGTATGCTCTAGTCATGTCTTTCTACGGCTGTTGCAGTGGGTAACAGTGTTTCTAGTGATCAATTGAGTAGTGCTGCAGGAGGTAACAGGCGGTTTGCCTTTGGTTTTCTTTTATTTTTGCTGGGATTTTTTTAATAGCAATGATGCTGGAAAAAAGTCACCAATCCACTTACTAAAGTGATAATAATTCCTGTTTCGTGTCTTTTCAAACATTAACGGGATGAACAAAAATCATGAGACTACACTGGAGGTGAAGTCAGTTCTATAAAACTTTCTTTGGAGTATTTTAATTTCCTGCCATTTCTCCTCAACTGTGGTAATCCTCAGAGGATTGATGTTTTCTGAAACAAAATGGTTGGATGCTGCCCCCTTGTGAGCTGGGCCCCTGCTCCAGAGCCTGAACCACAACTGCCTGAAACCTTTTTTTTCTGTAGAAAAAGCGTCTGATTCTCTCGTCCCAAACTCTGGTTTGGTTTTGGTGGTATTTAACATGTATAACCCACTACAGGGCGAGTACTGAGTTTCTGTAAAGGCCAACAGCCAGCACCTCTGAATGAGGAAGAACTCATTCCCTTGATTTGTTTTGATCTATGCCAGCTTTGAGGCCCTTTACCTCAGGCTGTCAGAACACATCACAGGCGTTAATAACCCTCACAGCTCCCATTCAGGATAGGTCAGCAGCATCGCCCTTGTTTAATCAATAGCTGGCATGTGGCACAGGGATGGGGAATGCTGCCGGAGGCTGAGGCATTGGAGGTACTCTGACAGGCTGTCCTGAGCAGATTTCTGTCCCACCATAGCCCAGCCATGTGTGAAAGCCGTTGGTGCAGGTCGGGGTCACTGACCCACATTGCCTGGGCCCTGCTCCAGCATTGCAGTGCAGGAACCCCCTTCTCCAGACCCGAGTACTGCTCACAATCCTGAATGTACCATAGTCACAGGAACATGGAGTGTTAGAGGCAACCGTGTGTTGCCTCTAACACCTTATGGAAGGGAGAGGCTTTGTTCAAATCACCTCCTCAGAGGTTTTTGACTGTCAGCCCTGCACCTGCACCAGCACCATATCTGCTACAGACAGATGGGCGGTTCAGAGGGGAAAAGACGGGTCTTGGATATCGGTGAAGGTTTCGGGCAGTCAATACGATCTTTTTCTTTCCCAAAAGGCCTTCCTCAAACCCTTTCTACAGCAAGATCTGGGGGGAAGCCAGTCAAGCAAACTGTGGGGTTTTTTTTCCTTCCAAATGTCTTATTTTAACACAAATTTTAACTGATTTTAATTGAGGAGCCCAGAACTGGAATACTGTGTCAAGTTCTGGGCTCCTCGGTACAACAAAGACAAGGAGCTATTGAAGAAGGCCCAGCTGAGGCCATAAAGAGGATGAGGGGGCTGGAGCATCTCTTATGACGAGAGACTGTGGGAGCTGGGTCCGTTTAGTCTGAAGACAACACTGAACAGGAATCTCATTAATGCATACGACAGGATGAGGAGCAATGGCCATAAACTAAAACACACGAGGTTTTACCTCTATAGAGGAAGAGCTTTACGTTGGGGGTGGCAGAGCACTGGAACAGCTGCCCAGGGAGGTCGTGCAGTCACCCTCTCTGGAGACATTCCAAACCACCATTCCACCTGCTCCAGGTGGCCCTGCTTTGTACGGGGGGTTGGACTGGGTGATCTCCAGAGGCCCCTTCCAACCCGAACGGTTCTGTGCCGGTGTGTGTGATTCACCAGAGTCTGTGCCGGCCTCCTCCAGCCCCGTGAGGGCTCCGGGCCGAGCGCTCCCCTCAGGCGGCTTCTGCGCGGGATCCCTACGGGGCCCCGCCGCCCTCCGCTCAGGCGCTGCGCGGCCACCCCGCAGGGTCCTGGCGGGCGCGGGGCCCTGTGCCGTACAGCATGGCGGCGCTGTGGCGGCGGGTACGTCCTCCGGCAGTGTCGGGGCTGTGCCGTACGCTCCGGGCGCTCTCAGGTACGCGGTACCCGCGGGGCTCAGGCCCGGCAAGGCTGCCCGCGCCTTCCGACGCCCAAAGCGCCCGGGGAAGGTCCCCCCAGCCTTTCCCACCACCCGCGGATGCCGGACTCGAGCGGCTGCTATGGGGACCGGGCCGCCTCTCCGCTCTACCCCGAGGCGAGGCGGGCGGCGGCCGCCTCCATCCGTGAGGGCTCTGGCGGCCCCCGCCGCGCCCGGTGCTCCTGTCGGAGCCCGACCCTCGGCCCCTGGGCGCTGAGAGAACCCCGGGCTTAGGGCACGGTGCAGCGGGGTGGGGGCTCCGCAGAGGGGCCGGGGCTGCCAAATCTTTCCTCCGGAATTAGCGCCAAAGGGTCGCGGCCCTCCCCGCCCGCTCGGGGCTGCCAGGGGACCAACCCCCCCGGGGTCGGATGCTGCGTGGGCTCAGTGCCCGCCCTGCCCGTGACGGCTCCGAAAGCAGCAGCGACCCTGTGCCCTCACTAAAACGAGTCATCGCTCACCTGCGGCTGCTCCCGCCGCCTCACACCACGCCGGGAGCCGGGGCTGCTCTGTGCCGGGGCCGCAGCAGGGGCCAGCTTCCCTCTGACCGCACCCCACGCCCCGGCAAGGCACACACGGCACATAAAGCTTTGAGTCCGATAAGGTAACCCCGGGAAAAATATTTGTGTAGGACTTGCTGCTGTAATGCAGAGACAGAGACCTGTACTGGATCTCAGTTGCATTAATTCTGAGCCTCTTGAGACACTGTGTAGAAATCGAATCTTTTTTCTCACTTCATTGGAATTATTTTCTGTATTTCATCCACAAAACCAGAGTAGACAGTTTAATGAAAAAACACAGTGCTAGAGTAAAGTGAAGAAAACCCAAATCAGCAATAATCAATTTTAAAAATAGGTGTACTCTGATATTGTCCTTACATACCTTTCTCATCTTCCTTGTCTGTCTCTTTTCCTTCTTTTTGCACGTCCTCTTCACAGGAAAGAATGAGTATGATCTTCTGGTCATTGGTGGAGGGTCTGGAGGCCTTGCTTGTGCAAAAGAAGGTTTGTGTGCATAAATAACTAACAGAAGCTTTAGTTTAGCTTCACTGGGGTTTAAGGAAACTAACGGAAGTGTTACTGATAATCCCAAAGCTTTTTAAGAAGCATAGTATACTCCAGTACCTGCACATTAATCATTAACTTAGCTCCATGCAGTTAATCTGCGAATTAATTCACACCCTCAGGTGGTGTGATCTTGTTTGGCTTTCCTCTTAACCTTTTAAAAATATATTTCTTCTTTTGTCATGGGAAACACTAATAAGCTTCCATTTCACTGTTGTAAAAGTGTTCAGAGTACCTCCGTAGATACTATATTTTTTTAAATACTATTTCTCATTTATGTGTTAAAACAACAATCCCTTCAGACTTTTTCCAAGAGCTGTTTAACTGCTGTAGAGAACCTTTCCCCTTTGTATGTCAAGGTAATGTGTTCGACAACCCACAGTGTTCTTAAACATCTCATTTGAGGTCAGATTGCATTTTTAGGGTCAGTGGAAGCTGGAGGCCCCAGTCTGGGTTACTAAGTGTCTTCCAGAGAATTTGCTGACTACATAGGCAGGTTGGGTCCCTGGTCTGGTATCTTGAGTTAGACAGAAAAAACCACCAGCTGTCATCTCCTGTATTTTTTCTCTATCTGTGCTACTAAAAATATTTATGTGTTTCTCCTTCCTCTAAATATCTTATCTTGCTTCTTTGTTTAAAGCTGCTCAGTTTGGAAGAAAAGTGGCTGTTCTGGATTATGTTGAACCTTCCCCACGAGGTATGGAAGAGAAATAGTAGGGTAATAATTGGAAATGCATATAATTCAGTTGCTCAGGTAAGCAGGTTGCTCCAGACAGCAAAGTGTCTGAAGCCACACTCCCTGCTTTGCTTGGAGTAAAAGTCCTTAAGCCCAGCTTGTGCTACGGCTCGTTCTCTCCAAGATGAACCAGCTCTGCCTGCTCCCCTGCACATTAAGCTCGTTAGCAGTGTTTGATGCTACCATTTATAGTAGACTTTGGGCTTAAAAAGTGAGAATATTCCCTCTGTCAAAATGTTATTTACAATTCCTAAAAATTACATATTGTGTTGTGTTGAGGCTCCTCATGTACAATGTATAAAATGAGATCTGCAAACATGGATGTTTAGTAACTGGATCTTCTGAG
Source organism: Edolisoma coerulescens (assembly GCA_013397115.1). Lineage (NCBI taxonomy): Eukaryota > Metazoa > Chordata > Aves > Passeriformes > Campephagidae > Edolisoma > Edolisoma coerulescens. The sequence continues at coordinate 2,290,602 of VWZW01006989.1, forward strand.
CTCTGATAAATATCTTGAGATGATTTGAATTTCAGAAGAAAAATATACAGAGATGGTTTTATCAAAGCAAATGAGCATAAACAAAGTTAGAAACTGATCTGTAGGAGACAGTAAACTGGGTGTTGTTACAGAACTTTTTACCTACCGTGTACCCAACTGCATTGTTACACTAATCTGATGCACTTACTTCTTTTTTCTTTCTTTCTTTTTTTTCCCAAGGAACCACATGGGGACTTGGTGGAACTTGTGTGAATGTTGGCTGCATTCCTAAAAAGCTTATGCATCAAGCAGCACTTTTAGGGAGTGCCCTTAAAGATGCCCAACACTATGGCTGGAATATATCCCAACCTGTTCATCATACCTGGTAAAGACTATTGTCTGTCTCCACTCCTGTGTGCTGCAAATGCATAGCAATAACATTTTCCCAGTTGGTGTTTATTATGGGATAGTTAGGGAAGTGAATTTTGCATGTGATATTTTAGCCTGATACTTGTTTAAAAACAACTAGTTACTGGTTTCTCATGACAGAAATTATGTTGATTTGGACTTGATAATTTGCTTTTACAGCAAAAAGTACTGTAGATCATTCCTCCTTTTTAACAATTGCCTGTATCTTTGTGTTGCATAATCTGAATTTGTAATATGATGACTTCATGTTCAGTTTCTTGTTTTGTGACAGGTCTGTGATGGCACAAGGTGTTCAGAATTATGTGAAATCCTTGAACTGGGGGCACAGAGTGCAACTACAAGACAAGTAAATAAAACTTTGAAGTTCATCTTTCTTCCCACAGTCAAGGAGGTGCTCTTGCCCTTGTAGAATTGCCTTTGAAGTTTCTGTCTAGAGCTAGTATTTTGAGTCTGTGAGTCCTTTCTGCTGGGGACTGTAAGTGCCCTTGTCAATGTTAGTGGTTAACACTGACCATACACGAAAGCTTTCTAGCAGGGTAGTGATGCTCTCTTCAGTCTGGAGAGCTTTTGTGTTAATATGAAGCAGTCAAGGTTTCTTAAGATACTTTTGATCTTGTCTCCCAAAATTTCTATGCCATACAAACCCATAGCTAACACTATGCTAGAGCAGCAGATTTTTTTTTTTGCTTTCAGTGCAGAAATGATTCCAAGTTTTTCAGCATGCAGTTCCTTTTATAGAGAAATTATATTAATAGAAAATTTAACAGGTTCTAGTCTTGTTACTCCTGCTGAGTCACTTTTGTGTATTCTCAAATGAGCACGGTATTAGAAATGCTATAGATAATGGAAAATGTCTTTTTTGAAGGTCAATAATCTGATCTCAGAGTTTGTGACAAGGTTAGTTACTTTGCTGTATAGAGAAGTTAAGTGTGACACAAGAACTAAGTAACAAATTATGATAGAGCTGCAAACAGTCCTATGAAGTGAGATTCCTTCCTTTTACTGCTCTATGCCTGTTTGCTACCTTTTTTAGCACTTAAATACAGAAAAAGTAGCTGATTGTATTTCATACCTATTCTTGTTAAGTGTGCATTGCTGATGCTGTTTTATTCTAAACAGGAAGGTGAAATATTTCAACATAAAAGGGAGTTTTTCTGATCCACACACAGTCCGTGGTTTAACAAAAGCAGGTAAAGAGGTGAGCTGCTGTGCTGATTTCTGCAGCGTTTTTCACTTTGAGCATTTCAGGTTATCTGGGAGCCAGATTGTCCTTTTGCAAATTGCTTTAGGTATTCAGTGTTGTTTTGGTGAGTGAGATTTGCATTTTCCACTTAGAGAAGTCGTTTATGAACTTGACTGGTGCCTACTGAGTCCCTGGCCTGACCTGTTAGATTGCCATTGCTTTTCTCTGCAGATGGGAATGCTGAGGCAAAAGATTTTTGTTTGATTTGGTCAGTCATCCTGATGCTTACCGAAATGTAAGGTCTGAGCATTAGGTTGCTCTGAGCTGTTTCCCTCCTTCAGCTGATTTGTAGGGGTGATTAACTTGGCAATACCAAATTGTGTGTGGGAGGCAATTACTGTGAATGCACAGCTGGGTCACATAACGGAATGGTGGCTACTGCTGCATATTTAACAAGGCCTGAACGTGCCTTTTTAACGCCTTTTTGAGGGTAATTGTTTAATGTTACTGGTTAATATCAGCTTGAATATCAGGTTTTTGGGGGTAGGTGCCTAGGATTTTCTGGGAACGTTCTCCTTTTGAGGTAGCTTAATTTCAGGCCTGAGATAGAATTTTCTGCTGTGATCTCTGTGTGTTTTATTCTGACCAGAAATTGATTTTAAAATGTTGTCATTTCTGCATAACTATTGCTCCCAAGTAGTCATCAGAATCTTGCTCAGTGTAAGAACAATTGCAAGGTTAATATTAAAACAAAACCTAGTAGGAGAAACTCCTGCATTTATTAGTTTATTTTATCTCTGTCCTTTTTTTTAATGCATTGATGATTATTATGTCACATAAATAGCAGATGGTAGTGCCAGCTTTTTCATTTATCACTCATTTGTACATAGATGAAATCCAAAGATACATAAAAGGATTGCAAATACTTGATTTTGATTTTTTACTTTTGTTTGTAGACTGTTGTTACTGCAGATAATATTGTCATTGCTACTGGAGGAAGACCAAAATATCCTGCACACGTAAGTTACCCTTCCATATGACAGCTCCAGTGCTTTGCTGGTTGGGTTGCAGAACACAATGAAGGAGGATAAAGAACGTAAAAATAAAGCAACATAAGAGAGATTTTTGTACTTGTGTCACATGAAAAATTGTCTTTATATAAAGGATGGCTTTTTAGAAAAACATTTCCATAGAAAACAATTTGCTCCAATTTAGTATGTTGATGTTGCTTAGAGCTGTAGGATAATTCAGGTTGGAAGTGGGGAGCCCCAGATATATATATTCCCCTTGGTCTGCTGGCTATACTTCAGCCAACACAACCCAAATTGCTATTAGCTTTTTTTGCTAACAGGATTTGCATTGTAGATTCACCTGTGTGATCACAGATTGCAGGTGCACTGGAGCATGGAATCACAAGTGATGATCTGTTCTGGTTAAAAGAGTCTCCTGGAAAAACGTAAGTTACCTTACCATGGCTGTAATAGATGCTGGCATTCCTACCTTTTCTATATGGCGAGGTGAAAAATGTTCAAAATTGCCTTTTGTACACCAATTTTTCTTCTCTTTTCCTTCTGAAAATGTGCTTTGCGATGCATCAATATCATACTACCAACCTTCGTTGGTAATCGATAAATCTTCCCCCTCCTCCTCTTACGAAATTCCCTTCTAAAACCAAATTCAGTCCGTGTTTTCACCGTGGTGGGTTGTGCTGTAGCGATTACACCCCAAGTCACGAGAGGGCAGCATGAACTCACCCAGGGGCTGCTCAGTCCCTGTTCCTCACCACAGGGCTGTGAAAGCGTTCCTCGATTAGGCGAGAAACTCCCGCAGAATTTTGCGTTCTCCTAAGTTGTGGCAGTTCTGATAACAGAAGAAACTATGATGAGACATTTGGGTTACTTTTGCCGGTTTTTTGCTGTTTCTTTTGCTTTGGAAGCTATTGTTTAACTGAAATATTAAAACACTGGTTTTAATGGAAATACTAAAATGCCGTAGTTGTTTTTTACAGCCCATAGCACAGTAAGATTTTGAGTAAACTCTACAGAGCAATTTTCTGATGAAAATCGTTGTGATAGGAAATGCAGATTTGCTAGCATGAAAGTCAGATAATGCTATTTTTTTGTCTTCTCTATTGAGAAATTCTAGAAAAAGCAAAAGAGACTTCAAACTATAACAGTGATGTTTTTGCAAAAAAACATAGTTGCCATTCATGGCAGTGACTTTCTGCTACAAAAAATGCCCTGTGTTAAGCTAAACACCAAACAGATAAATGAGGCTTCTTGGTACAGTTTTAAAAAGAAAGTAAATTTGCTGTTGTTTGTAGTGTATCAGTCACCTCTTGAATTTTGAAAGCATGATTTATGCGAGGAAATTGTTTTTAAGAAAAGCAACACCCACAACCCCCCCAAAAAACCCCCAACCAAAATATAAGATTTATCTTTGTAAGATGTTTCTGTGAAAATGTGGCTTTTGTCCAGTTGCTGCTAATGCAAGTTCTAACAGTGTAATGTGGGAGTCTGGTGTTTATATGTTGCATTCCTGAGATTTAGTCAAAATAAGCCTGCAGGGGCTACAGTAGCATTTCTGTGCTTTATCAGGCTGTGTCTTAGCAAATGAAGGAGGGAGTTGTTAAAGGTTGTTTCTGTCGGATTTGTTTGTATTATAAATATTCCCAAGGTTCAGTTTAACACCTTTTGTTTTTAGTCTGAGCTGTGTTGTACTTATTCTTTCTTGTCTCCCTCTCCAAATGTACATATTTCGGCTACAAATTACATGCCTGGAGGTTATAGAACTGTCAGTCCTGCAGTTATTCATATTTAAAATAAAAAAAAAAGTAAACCATTAACCAACTTGGAAGTCTCTAAGATATACAAACATGGGGAAGAAACTCCCTCTACTGAGATGAAGAGTTTTGGCAGAGTGAATTAGAAAAGATGCCTTGAAATGTGTTGAGAATGAGTGAGAGATGGAGCAGGTGTGAACAAGGTTAGGCTCTGCTTTCCTAACTTTTCTATTAGCCACTGACAATGCCCAGGAACCCCCTGTTTTGTACAAGAAAAGGTGAATAATGTGGGGCTGATGCTATGAATAAGTGCCAGCTGACATCTATTTTTCATCTGATGAAAAAGAAGAGCAAACATATGCCCAAATTACAGAAATTCTCATTCTTTTCCCTGTGAATCTCCAGTAGCTATTTCTTTATGGGCAGCATGTGGCTGTTTACAGCACTTCCCAGGAGCTACATGCTAATGAGGGAGTGATCATCCATTCACAGATGAATCAGATGCCCTAATGCTGGAAAAATTATTTCCCATTATGTTAAATTGTTTGCCAAACATAAACCCCAGACTAGCAGATTTTAATCGTTTTAACTCAACCTATTCTCTGTACACCTTCAGAAGTTGTATGTTTTTATTGTAGGATAGAGAGATGTTATCTGGGACTTTTTGTGAGAAAACATGTGTTGTACTGCCTGTGCAGTCCCTGGGGCTTACAGAGCTGCAGCCTCCATGTCTGCACTCCTCAGAAGTTTAAAAGCATTGCTGTTAGAACTGGGAGATGCTGCAGATTGGTTTAGGGTAAGGCATAGGCCACAAGCCCATTCAGAAACCTAACAAAGTACTTTGTTGCCAGTGGAAATACTGTGTGGGATGCACCTCCAAACTGTGAGATTTTAACAAGTCTGCATGAACAGCAAAGGAGTGCAAGTGCAGCCTGTCCAGCAGCTGAGTGTTAATGGCTGCCTGGCTGGGCCTGCGTTTACCTGGAGAACAGCAACTGAGCATTCTGCCTTTTGTACCCAGCAAATGTAGGGAACTGAGGATGTGGTCAGGAGAGAGAGGACTGCTGCAGTGTAGGGGGCAACTGGGGACAGACATAGAAACTGCTGTGCATGAGAGCTGATACACCTCATAAACTGAAAGTGTTGATGGACAATTTCAATTATATTCTTGATTGAAAGGGTGTGAAATATTGGGAGAGATGGGAACTGGAGTTTTATTTAAGAATGAAAATGGATATATTTGGTAAATACCAGTCTAAGTAAATCTATTAAAGCCCATTTTCTATAATAGCATACTCCAATGTTTGAAGACAGGAAGGGCAAATATTTGGCATTTGGAAAAATACAATTAAAAAGCAGATGGTTATAAATCAAAATGAAATTTAGCAGTGAATAAAATCTTACATTGGGAACTGTAATCTACTTGATAGGAAGACGTTATTTAATTGATAGACCATCCCCATGTGCTGAAAGATGAGCTGTCAGGGAAGAAGATCAGCCTGGCTGAATAGAGGGTTTTGGCTGGAACTCAGAAGAAAAAGGAGTGTTTATGCCCCTGGGAGAAGAGGGAGGACTACAAGGATGCCATGAGGTTGTGCAGGGAGAAAATTAGAGGGGCCAAAACCCAATTAGAACTTAATCTGGCTACTGCTGTAAAAGGAATAAAATGTTTCTATAAATACAGTAGCAACAAAAGGAGGGCTCAGGAGAATCCCCATCCTTTATTGGATGCAAGGCAGGGGGAGAAGCACAGTAATAAAGGATAAGGAAAAGGCTGAGTTACTTAATGCCTTCTTTGCTTCAGTCTTTAATAGTAAGAGCAGTTGTTCTCTGGATACCCAACCCCTGAGCTGACAGATGGGGACAGGGGGCAGAATGAAGCCTCCATAAATCATGAGGAATTGGTTAGAAACCTGGTACACCACTTGGACATGCACAAGTCCATGGGGCCGGATGGGATCCACCCAAGGGTGCTGAGGGAGCTGGTGGAAGAGCTCACTGAGCCATCATTTACCAGCAGTCCTGGCTAACTGGGGGGTCCCAGCTGACTGGAAGCTGGCAAATGTGATGCCCACATCAGCAACTGGTTGTGCAAAAATATGCACCAGCTCATTCCACTGCTTTATTCTTTTCTTCTTTTTATGTAACAGGTTGGTTGTTGGAGCCAGCTGTATCCTTTGAAAAGCCTGTGATGATCTATGATTATAAGTAGCATAGCTGTCTTTCCTATGAAAGTTCAGTTTTCAGAAATCCTTTGCTCGTTGGTAAGAGAATAGTAATAGTTTTTTATGCAGTAGCATCATGGAAATTGAGATCAGCTGAGGATAAACTCTCAGGATCTTAAATCCAGTGTTAATTATGAGGAATAAGACTTCCAAGTTTTATTCTATGTACAAAAGCAAGCTAAAGATGTCTGTGTGAAGAGAACTTGGTATTTCCAAGTAAAAAGCCCACTTGTATACTACTCTTATATATTGTGTTTGTACAAAATTATTGTTTATGTATGCTTAACTGGTGTGTCACCAGATATTTCCCTTGAGTGTGCTGGTTTTCTAACAGGCATTGGATTGGACACCACAGTCATGATGAGAAGTATCCCACTTCGTGGGTTTGATCAGGCAAGTACAGAATTATCTTATATCTCCTTATTTAGCAAATAATTAAAAGATAGATTTGATTATTTTTATCTCCTAAAGAAAAAGTGTTCTTTGCTTCTCCAAACATTTCCTGGGACATGCACAGTTTTTGAGGCAGGAGTATTGTTGCTTAAGTGGCAATGACAAACACCACTTGTGGTAGTGACACTAGTGACAGCTCCTGGTTGTATGTCACACTCTCCCACGTTGGAGTGGCTTCCTTAAAATTAGCAGCTTGTATGCCTTAAAACTAGTGGCATGAGTTTGCAAAATATTGTATAAGGATAATTCTTGGGATTTACACTCCTCATTGAAGAAATCTACACCCGTAACAGCACGAGGTCTGAGCTAGCAGGGAATAGTGTGTGTGTGGCACTTGGTCAAACACTCACAGTAGGGCTTGCTCTGAGAACTTGATCCTCTGTAGGCAGGAAGAGCACAATGGCCATACCAAAGTTAATAAACTATTGATGGAGATAAAATAATTATGTTCTGTCTGCAGCCACATTGAGTTTGATGGAAACTGATTAGGGAGCTCTCACGTTTCTGAAGAGACATAACCCTGCTGTTGCCTTCATATTAGTTAATATCAACTTTGAAAATAAAGTTTTGTAAGCTGAGAGAGCTTGTGTGTAGTTGTTCTATGTGAGTGGTTTTGTAATAATATCCTTTAAGTAATAAACATACTCTGGCAAGGTGCAACCTGAGTTCCTGGAGTCAAGAGCACTGACGTCTTTGGATAAACCTGTTGATGCCACACTTTACTACTTGAGTGTGGTGTGGCATTATTTCAAACAAGCTCTTAGGAAAAAAGTATTATTTCTTTTTTTTGTAGTAGAACTTTCCATGAAACCTTAGTGATTCATAGCCATTGCAGAGAAATGTCAAGTGTTATGGCAAAGGGAAATATTTTTCTCCCATTGTTTTATGAAAGCATTTAATGTTCATCAAACTACTAGAAAATGGTAATTATGGTAATGGTAAATCGAAAATGCTCTAGATTGTGTAAACAAATGCTTTAAAAGTAATTGTTTTATTAATATGCTCTTTTATTTTTTTGAAAATAATTGAGTATTCAGATGTAGGTGCCTCTTGGAATGGAATTGCAGGTCATAGTGGCTCCCCAAATTATCATGTGTTAGCAATGCATAGTAACTAAGTGATAAAGAATGTTTGAAATGCACAAGGTATTTACTGGGGTTTCCTGAACCCAGCTGAAGGAGAGGTTTGCTTTAAAAAGGTCATATGTCTAAGAAAAACCAAATTTGTTTCACTACTCAACAGCAAATGGCTTCTTTAGTAACTGAGCACATGGAATCTTATGGCACAAAATTTTTAAAGAGATGTTTCCCAGCTAAAGTTGAAAAATTGAAGAGCAACAGATTGCAAGTCACTTGGAAAAATGCTGACCTGAACACAGAAGAAACTGATTCTTTCGACACAGTTATGTGGGCAGTAGGTAAATATGATTATCTTAATATTTCTTTGCAATGCTTTCCATTCTGAAAATGAAGTCACTTCATCATGGGGTCAAACAGCCCTCCCCCCCCCATATATTAAATATTTAGTGACTTAAACATTGATAGTTGTTAAATTCTTTTCTTGCATGCCTGACTTGTTCATTTACAGTCTAAAAACACATTAAAGTTACAGTGAATGGAAGAAGTCTATGGTACCTATTTTTGCATGAGCTGCAATAAATGGGAGACCATCTAGTCTTCCTCACTTTTACTAGAGTAAGAATGTGAATTCCAGCAAGCTCTGTGTTGCAGGTAGTGTTCTCTAAGTCCATGCTCTTGATTGATTCATGAAGCTATTCACCATAAGTGCATATTTATCCTGTTTAAGAGGCTGCCATTTCTTCTAGGATTTTTTCTAAACTATGCTGCTTAAGTTTGTTACTGCAGCCATCATCCAATTCAGAGAAAGAGAAGTAACTGTCTCTAAAAATCCAAGCTCATTGCAGGGAACCTTGAAACTGTATAGCTTTTAGAAACCTGGTTAGGGACTTTCACATATCTGGGACCCCTCAGAACTGACATACAACGACTAAGAGTAAATCAGTTTAAAAGAATGCTGTGACAAATGTCTATGAGCATAATCACCAGAAATGGGAATTAAATCTGGGGTTTGCCTCCTTTGAGACAAATGCTACTTCCTGCAAGGACTAACACACTAAGCGATATGTGGTACAAGGTTCCAGCCCACAGCACTGAAAATACTCCTTTGGTGTTGCCTCCCTAAGCTGCTCATTTGTTGCTGTTACCAGGTCTGTGCTCAGTTCCTGTATTGGTTCAGATGGGCTGTAAGCCCACCAGAGTGGGAGACCTCTTGTCTTTAGTGCTTATAAAGCTTTGTGAATATCTGGAATTCTAGATAAATAATGCATGGCTAAAGGTAGTAGTGGTATTTGGCAGGCAGATGGTATCTGGCAAACAAAGTAAATAGGCTTAAACGTACTGCCCAAGAAATCTGTTTTGATGCAGACAAATAATCAGTTTTACTAGCAGCTTTAGCAATCCCCTTGACTACTTTATTTTTATATTCTTTTTATCTGGCACTACTGTTTTAGAGTAGTGGGGATGCATTACTCTTTCATTTCTTTATAACATAAATTTAAATTCTTGTGGTTGTAGAATAGATCCATTATGGATCAGAAACAGATCATTTACAGCATTTCATATTTTGCCCAGTGGACTTAATCTATCGTCCAATTGTTTCATTTCCCTGATTAAGTCAGCTTTATATCTTCCTAATGCCCCAAACAGAGAGCAGGTTGTGCATTGTGACAAATGTTTTCTTTTCCTTACTGTAACTACTACTCTGTTAGAAGTGCACTGGGCTCTACAAATTGTGGAAACAGCCTATAATAATGGATTATTCTCATCAGAACCGATCTCAAACAGACTAGTGCTTGCCAAGAGCAAAAAAAGCTCATGCTATCTGGACGCGTGACAATCCTGAAAACGGTAGAATAATATTCATGAGGTGAGATGAAAATGTTTCCAAAAAGTGGGTTTCTAAATGCTGTATTTGATTTTTCTTAAGCTTTCTGGTAAAAAACCCAACACATTCTGTGGTTCTATGAAAAGTAGACTGAGTCGGAGACACCCATGTCAAATGTCAAATCAATTTGTTTACTTTTGTATAAGATGGAAAAAAGAGCTATTAAGTTGAAATAATAAGAAAAGAAATCTTGGTTTGCTGTTAATTATAATGGAATAAGGTTGCATGATAGACTATTGCAATCCAGCTGTAACATGAGTCTGCTCACTATTTCAATACAGAGCAACTATGTGTATTATAATTTTTGCCATAGATTTGAGTTACAATCCATATTTAGAAACAGCAAAATGAATAGTTTAAGGATTTTGTGTTGACTTTTTTTAGTGTTCAAATTGGCACTCCACCCTTGAGGATTAAACACATTAACAGTTAAAGCTGGTTAATTGGTGTGCAGTCCATATGATTCATTGTTTTGCTCTGTATCAACACACCCACACCAGGTGTCTCAGATAATAGGCTGGGAAACTTGGTGGTGTTGAGGATTTCCTGTCTGCAGATGTGCCAGTTACAATACTGATTGAAGCAAGTCAGCTTGCAGAGTTGGTTAAAAAGCAGCCTCTATTGTTAACTAATTGTAGCCGAAATTATAGTACATATTTCCTTTATTTTTGCCAGTGCATCATGGAATTTTAGTAGGATTTTATGAATAATGTTAAAAATAATTACTGACAGTGGCACAGTTTAATAAGCTACAGTACTGTCTCTTAATGTCAACCCTCTAAAAAGAAAATTAGAATGTGTTTCTATGAGGAGTTTTGCTTTTTGGAATGTGTGATTTTCTGCTTGTATGGATAAGCCAATAAAAGCAGGCACAATGCTCTCTTTGTTTTTCTAGCAGCTTTTTTGAGCTAGTCAAAATATTTGAGGGGGAAAAAAAAGAAATCTCATTTTGATATGTTTTAATGTAATTTAAAAGTTTCAATCCAAAGTTTTGGAGGTAGCTGTCATGGACCTGTGATACCTTGCTGAGGGACTATATACTGTTATATTCCAGCTCAGTGCAAGAGCTTGGTCTTGACTTTTATTTGATTTTTCCGGTTTAGCTCTGTATGTCCTTCTGTCTTACTAGTGCTGTCTTCGGCTTTTAGAGAATTCTCCTGAAATTATAAGATTTTGAGGTTTTGAGTTTTTGTTCAATGTAGAACCAATAAACTTTTGCTATTATATAGTATTCTCCCTGCCCTTAAGGACATACAAAAAATGTTTGTTAGATACCTAATTTACCTGAGCTCCAAAGCAATGATAAATGTGTGCGTGTACAGAGCAAATATGGGGTCTTCATCCAAAGGAAAGAGTAGAGATTGACACCTTTGTAAGCAGATGCAACTTCTGAGCTGCAGGGCAAAGTTGTCAGGCTTTGTAGGGAGGGTTCATTTCAGCTTTTGAAGGGCTGAAACCTGTGGATGCAGTACAGCAGTTGCAAACAGCTAATATATAAAAAAAGGAATTGGTAAGTAGTATTTCCATGTGAGTTAGCAATAGATGGCGAAATACCACTGCTGTAACTGAAATTTGATTATTCACAAAATCCTTAGAAAAGATACGGAGTCACTCCATCTCCAGTGGGGTCCAACTGTCTAGAGAAGCAGCACTGAACTGATGATTAAACTGAGCAGGTATTTGCAAAATAGCCTGGAATTAATCTATCAGGGAGTGTGAGGTAGTGCACTAGTAAACTGTAACAGAAAGAGCTATGACCAGCAGTAGATTTTAAGTTTAGCTTTATAAAAAGAGTTTTCTCCCTCATGAGGGCAGTGGAACAACCATTCTCAAGTTCCAATGCATTTGTACGCTTAGAGGATCCTGACTGTATCTTTGAGCTAACATCATCTTTGCTGTGAAAAAGAATTGCAGCTCTAGGTCAGTGTAAAGCTGAACAGGTACCAGGTGTTGCACATGATAAGCACCTTGTCCTTTGTGTCAGACTGGACATTGGGCAGATTTATTTTGTTGCACAGTAAAATAGAATCCTCACTGTTCAGTATCAGCAAAGGGTTAAGTACATAACACTTTGTAATAGTTTTCTTCAAGGCTTACAACCAAACCGGTTTGGATTAACAAGGGAAACAGAAATTTTGTTTGGAGATTTTCTGTGAAAAGTCCCATATGGTAAAATATTGCTGTCATCTCCTGTGAGCACATCTCTGCCAGCCCCTGTAGAAAAGGGAATGGGCTTTAGATTTGTCTTGGCAAACAAAATCTTGCCATCAAGTTTTTAGCCTTTGAACTATTCAGTGAAAAATAATGCACCTTGGTTGATCTCAGACGACTCTTAATGCTAATGTATTGTGGTTTGCTGAGGCTCTGGGTCTTTGTTCTGAGTCTGTCTCTCTTATTAACTTAAATTCATTACTCTCTTGGTAAGATATGGTTTCTGCAATCTGAATGAAAATTGTCATTCCCATTACATCAACCAGTGCTTTTAGGTTTTTTTCCCAATATCTAGTTTTAAGGACATTCAGTCAGTTTTTATTCAGCAGGGCTATTTTTAATGTGCTTTAGCCTTCATTTGTTTAACTAACCCATAAACTTTGAGTGTAACTTTTATTGTATGCTACTTATTTTACCAGCCTGCAACTACAAAAATAACTTGTTCATGTGCTAGGCTATGCCTGTAAATCTGCATGTGAAGAAGGTTGGATTCAGAACTATTTCAGCACTAAGGTGCTATTTGAGTTGATAGGTGATGCTAACCTTTACCTGAATAATGGTATAAATAGATTTTAAAATGGCAGAAAATTACTCCAAAGTAATTTATTGAAAACAGTATAGTTATTGTGACAGTTTGTGCAGAATACAGGTTCTGTTCACCCATAAGTGCTGAGGAGATTGAAGCCAATGACCTACCTCACTTGGGAATGGTGGCTGAGTACTGGTTTTGACACTGCAGAGCCATCCTTTGAAACCAAACGTTTGGTTAAAGCAAGCTTTGTGTGGGAGTAATAATGTAAGAGTGAACTGTAGCTTTCTTCTCAGAAAATGTTTCCAGGCCACTTTTTACAGGACCTTGAGAACAAGAGAAGTAGAATTTTAAAAGTCTGTCCCATGCTGTAAGTTTTTTATTTGGTTACATGTCACTTGGAGTCGCTTTTGTTGTTAACTCCAGATGTGCAGTGGATGGCCATGGCCAGGTTTTTGCACCACAGGCTTTCTGCTGAGAGGGCTTCTCTGTGTAAAAAGTATTAACCAGTGCTGTAGGAGAGAGTACAGTGAGCAGCCTTGGCAGAGAACCAGTTATTGCCCTAGCACTGACTAAGGGCCAGGGTTTTTTTTCAAATTGTGGCAGGCATGCTGGAGGTTTATCAGTAATGGATGTAATGTTCAAAAGCACCCTTGTAAAAATGGTGCACACTGCTATCAATGTGATAAAGGTTCTGAACTTTTTTTAACCTTACTTAATCTTACTCTAGTCAATATTTTCCTGTAATCTGAACAGTAGTTACACTGAATTGGTTTTTATTAGTCATTATCAGCTGGTTATGTTTTAGTGAACATAACCTGTGGGTTTTAGGAGACATTTGAAGGAGGAAAGAGTAGTGGTCTTGAAACAAATTTGGGGGATGTGTCAGGCACTCACAACAAAGTGAGAGAAGAGATTATTGAGACTGGGAACACAAATAGGATTTTGATTAAGGTCTGACTGAGGTCAAATTGGATGAAGTTACAAAATGATGTGTCAAAATGCCAATGTATAGGTAAGAAGTGGAAAAGACTATTGGGCTTGAGCTTTATTCCAGAAAAACTATCCTGTCACCCAGCAGAGTCCTCACAGTGACTATCTACAATAAAACGCATGGTTGGCTCCAATTTGGATTTTTCAAATGCTGGGAGGCAAACAGGCATTCCAGCTTCTGTGGTTAAGAAACTCTGGAAGACCCATTATAAAATTCTGCTGTCAGCTGCACCTTTATCACCCTGGGAAATCCTACTGGATGCAAGAGTGTGCTATCACTCCTTTACCACTGCTACTTACCTGACTATGCCTGTTCCTCTGGCTTCTCCCGAGTTTAGCTGCTTCAGTCTCCACTATTGAGGCTCCTGCACCTGAAGGTCACAGCAGCCTGATGCTTCTTCCCCTTGTTCTGTGTGCAGGTGTGATTACCAGAGCCCCTGGGTGATGGGACACAAATGCCACATCACAACACAGCCAGCCTGGCCAGTGTCTGTGATGGGAGCTTCAGCCACTCTCCTGTCACTCCCTGCAGCTAAACTGGCTGGCAGCCCCCTTGGGAAGCCATGCTGTTAGATTTTACAAAAACAGATCAAAAGCTGTTTTTGTATTTTAAAGTTAAAAGCAAATGGGGACAGGCACTGAAAGCAGGGCTCTGTGTGGTGAGTGCATGGATCTATGAAAGATGAGATTATGGTCTGCTATTAGAAGTGCAGGAGGCAGGTAACCTTTTTAAGAGATTTGAGTTGCACCTTTCTTCTAGATGTCTGGCATAATGTTTTGTTGTTCTGAATGAAAGCTAAATCTCATCTCATATCCTATACAATCATACACTCCTGTTCTTTGGCAGTTTCAGGACATCTTCAAACTAAAAGCACATGTGTTGATTTTAGGCAAAGGGTGGGTTTTTGTGCCTGGTAGGATTTGGGTTCTTAGAAATAAGCTGGGAAGTCATGCTTTCTTGAAGTCGTAAATGTGAAAAAATCAGGAGTTAGGGGTATAAAATTAAAGTCCTACTGAGAAATGGTGAGAACTGATTCTATAACAGTAAGTGAATGTTGGGAAATATAAAAATTCCCTGAATTTGGCACTATAACCTAACAAGACATGTTGAATAATCATGAGCCTAAGTTACTGAATTTGACATGAAGCAAGATCAAGAAGTATAATTCTGATTTATGGAGGTGAGCCTGCATGGGGCTAAAGGCCAATAAAGCTTCAGTTCAATGTTTAAAAATTTTGGTTTTGCTTTCAGAAATAATAGTTAGGCAGTAAAATTGAGAGAGAAACTTCACTATTAGAAGCAGCTCATTTTTTTGTAACTCTTAGCTATTAATACCAAGCTGTACATATGTTAAAATAGACTGGAATGGAAAGGTTAAGTGTTATCCTGCAGATTTGATAGACTCAACTGTTGTTGTCACAGGTCTTTAAATGACTCTATTGACAGTTTTTTCTTTTTTTCCTCTTTCAGTGCCTGCCATTGCGTGCTAAGTTTTCTCTTGGCTCTGCCTGGCAGGAAAAAGGGGAAACTAGAAAACCCCATTAGTTGTCCATTTGCAGACTACCCAGGCTTTACTCTCAATACACAAAGCAATACAACGGTAGGAAGTTGTTTCACATCCGAGCCAAGATAAGGTTCTGGAGGTTTATTATTTTTGTTGCCCGATAGCATCAGGACTGGGGAGCAGGGGGCAGAGAAGGAACAGCAGATCAACATCCCATGGGGACAACAGAAGGGAAGACAGACAGATAGCCAAGTGCCGACAGCTTCAGTCAGTACTCCCAGAGGAAGTGTTGGTTTCACCAGATGAAATTAATACACAGAAGTCTTTACAGAGGCATTCAGATGTGACATTGTTTGAGGGGCCTGGCTATATGGCAGATGTATAAAGCAGTGAATCATATGTTTACATATAATTAGGTCTGTATTGACAAGCCAGGTTTTCCTTTTGTTTAATAATTTCCTACCTTAACATCAAAGAGCTTGTTTTTATAATGAAAACACATTTCCCTTTTTGTTTTGCTTTGCTATAGCTCTGTATTAAGGTCAAATGCAAATCACGGCTCACACAAAGGAGACCTGTACATGTAGATAATATCCATATTCGTTTAAAGCCTCTAAAACAGACACAATGTTACAAAATTTCCTTAATTTGGATATATTCAGGTAATTTTTTTCTATGTGATCCTGTGTGACCTTACAAATTTTGTGAGTAGCTCATAATTTCACTGTGCTTATTAACTTTCAAAAAAGTTGGATAGGATTTAAGATTCCAATTTCTGGGTCAGGAATTGCTTCCTTAGATACACTAGAGAAAGCTCAGTGTAACACTAATAAGATTTTGGTGATCTATGGGGTAACTATGCCGAAAACACTACAAAAATATATTTTTAAAATATGAGATAATTTGATATCATTGGAATAGGAAGCTGTAATAAAATCTGGGCTTGGTTGGATTTGCCTCGTTTGTTTTTAAATACATTTAAAATAATGTTTCTGAACTACAGAAATAGCTCAAATACAGTTTGAGATAACTAAATCAGCATTAAAGACTTGAGAGCAAAGTTGATAAAATTTTTCATCTAAGCTGAGGGAACTAAAAATGTTTTAAGATAAGTGTATTCAGATTACAAGAAACAAGGACTTCAGGAATGTTTAACATTGAACAGCATAATTAATAATTTTTATCCAACAGATATACACAACACACTGTTGTCATTGAGTGCCATTTGGTTAATGTTTATTGGAAATTTTCAGTGTAAAAGTGCTTTGTTTATATATCTATATATATATATTTGTGCTACATTAGGAAACTGAATTTAGAATGTTCAATAAATATCAAATAGTGTGGTTTTCGCACTTTTCCCAATGGGTGTTGTCCTCCATATTTAAAAGGATAACTCTCTGAAGTCTGAGCAAAGGCAATAGTGATCGAGCTCCTCTCACACAGAATGTCATATCCATACTTTCCAGCCCTGCAGCTTTCTCAGTATAAGTTTTATCATTTTTCTGCTTGGACTAGCACAAAGTTCTTGGAGACCCACAGTGGAGAATGCCAGATTTTTAGATTAACACTGCTGAAGTTTTCCAATAGCTTTTACTTTATTTTTTTTTCTTTCCTTAAGGCCGAGTCCCTGACACCAAAACTCTCAATTTGGAGGCAGTTGGAGTGAAAACTAATTCTGAAACTGGAAAGATTATTGTTGATGACAGTGAAGCTACTTCTGTTCCTCACATTTATGCAGTCGGAGACATAACAGAGGTACTGAGTCTACATAAACTATTTTACAATAACAGGAAGCCAACTTTGTTCCTGACTAATAACTAGTCCCCAGATGTCGTCATGCTCTAGCATATATCTTAGTGTTTTGCACTTTTTCATTTGGCAGGGCTGGAGTGTTTATGCCAGCCACCTGGGTCAGTAATTTCCTTCACAGGGATCCTGTGAAGTATCTCAGCATGAGAGATTATTGCTGATGTTTATCAGGGAATGCATCATTGGTCAGAGGCTAATAATGATGTCTTTATCACTTCAATTATCTTTCTAATAATGTTTTTATCACTTTTGACATATGACTTCATGCTGCCTGTGAATGCTGAGTGAAAGCAGCTCTTACCTTCTGTAGCTGAATACATTTACTGGGAATGACCGTGACACATTCTGTGATTGCATTTGGGGTATTTGGGGTGTTAATAGAGACTAATCACAAAACAGCTTTTCAGCTCCCTGATGCAAAATGCTTCTGACAAAAGTACCTTCCTCTAGAATAAGAAAAAGTAATTGCTGGAAATACTAAACGCATTTGACTTTTGTTCATGATTTGTGAGTGATTATGCCAAATAAACATGAGGGGTGTGGGTTTTTTTGTTTGGGGTCTTTTTTTTTGTTGTTTTTTTAAGGAGGAGACATTATAACTTAAGCAAAATAATTTACTTGTTAGAGAGGTAAAACCAGATTCTGTGGCTTTATTCCAGTGCTGTTGATAATCTATAGTCATATATGACAAGGATGTCTTGTTATGACAAAAGTGCACTTAAATACCTTCAATCTGCCAATTTTCATTTTACATTAGAGCTCAGATTATCTACTGTAAGTTGGGCATCTTCAAATATGTTGACTTCATAAAAAACGTTTGACTGGATTCTGAACTGTAGAGTTACAGGAGGATGTTGTCATCATCTGCCCTCTGTGCCTGCAAAATTTGGGCAATATGTAGAATACAGAGGCTGGGCATTGCAAGATACAGAGTTCTGTCACCTGTAACTGAACTTTATGGAATTGAGGCCTTCCTATCAAGATTGTTTTTCATATAGTGCAGGCATCTCCTTTACAAGTCTGGTAAAGCTAAATACTGTAGCAATATCCAAACTCTATATATAGTATAATTTTAGAGAAGTTTAAAAGATTTCTCATTCTGCCATGTTTAAAATATTTTAAAGGTCTCTCAAATGTATAAACCCTACAGGTGCTTTTAGTTTCTGAAGAGAGGTAACGGGTTAAATGATGTCTTGGGAATAGTCCTGCAAATTTCTGATTGGACTCTGGAGCTGCCAGAGACACTTAAATCTCATAAATCTGCTGACCACTCCTGACCTCTTCCCTCTGTGTAGACATGTGTTTCTTCCCGTCTGTCTCCATCTTCATGTGAAGGACTTGCCATTTCCTTTTAAATTGTGAAATGGTGTTAAAACTCTTTCCTTCTCAGGTATTTCTCCTTTTTTTTTTTTTCCCTTACTCTACCCAGCTTCTCTGTCCTGTTGTCCTGTCCAGTCACTCAGAGCTTTGGGGTTTGGTAGAGTTCCTCTCCTTTCTTCTCATTTCACATGCAGATTCTCTGTACTTGTCACTTCTTGCTCTGGGATATTTCCTGAAGTCCACTTTCTGCTCACAACAACCTCCTACACCTGCTGATCCCTGATATATATGCCTTGGCTGGGCCTCCTGCTTTCCAAAATTTTCTTTTTAATTTCATCCAAGAAGCAGTTGTTAGAGGCAATGCTGGCAGGACTTAGATTGTGTTGCTTATTTTGCTGCCAATCTGCAGTGTTATTTTGGGCAAGTAATTTCCTTTTGGATGCTTTTTGTCTTCTGCCCTTTGAGGATTTAGTTAAATAAGAAATATAAAGTTGGAGGCAGGATGCTCTCCTCTTTCCTACCCTGGATCTAAAAAATCATGTCTTCATTTATTTGTCATTTTCATTTTGTTGTTAAAACTTGGATTTCCTTTTCCTGCTTTTGTCCTTATTAGTGCAGATTTTTGAACTTCAGTGGTTCAATAGACACTTCTAAATATAAGTGTTAAAAACAGCAACACAGTTCTGTGCTGTGTCCAGTGTACAATTGGGGGAAAAAATGAAAAAGTTAAGTGCTCTGTAGAAATATTCCCTTAAGCTTTTATCTGCATATGGGCTCAATGCAGGGAATTAAAGAGATTGTCACATAGTACTCATACATTTCAAGTGTTTAGAGATAAAAAGAATTACTGCCACTATCTTATCTGACTCCAGCACAATGTGAGCTGTGTAATTCCACTTGCTAAGCAATGAAATTTATTTTATTTGAATACTTAAATTAATTTAGTCCTTTGTTTTAAGCAGAATTAATTTAGATAATAAATTTCATTGGCATGGGAACCAACACTGAAAGAAATTTCTGTGTTGGTGCACATCTCAAATTAACACACACACAAGAATCAGGTGCATCCTGCTAAGAACCACAAAGCTGCAGAGCTTGGTTGTGGCACTTTCTGGGTATGACCTACCGAAAGAGTGCAGGAAGGGGAATCTTGTTTCCTGTGAGTGAGCGTCAATGATCCCTAAGAATCATTATAAGAATTATTTTTTCCTCTGGTGTTCCTGCTCAGTATTTCTCTTTGCTCTGCTCTGTCCCTGTCAGAGTTTCTTTGCTACTGTAAAGTGCTTTTGCTCAAATTTTACAAGTAGTTCCCAAGCCCTCCTCCCTCCTTTATCACTCCACGCGAATGAACACGAAATTGCTACTAAATAGCAAGAACTACTTTTTTGGTTTGAATTCAGTGCCCTGGCTGGAAGGGGGAGTGAGAGAGGGGGCAGGCGAGTTTCCTGATTGCTCAGAGTGACTGTTTTCATTTGGGAGTCATACACAGCTGGTACAAATGGGAAACTATGTGTGCATGGGTGTCTTGTTGCACCCCTGTATGACAAATGGAATCCTAATGTTACCCAAGATGTTCATTTGGAAAGGGGAAAAAAATCTTCCAGATGTCAGTCAGTTTGTGTTCCCTCAAAAAACATTTTTTGAGTTTTGGCAAAATAATATTTTCAACTGACAAGTGAAATTGCATTTCAGCATTTTCATTTTCTGTACTCAGGATGAGGAAGATCAACCTGGAATTTTAGTTTGAATTTTTTTTTTTCAGTGCTGATATAAACCCTCTATGTTAAAATATTTCCTCCAGTAGTATTCTTGTTGAAAAGCATGGCACACACTATAAAGACATTTTCTCAGAAGGAGGTTTATCACATGGTCAGGCCGCTCTACATCTGTCATATTTCAAAGGGTGTTACAACAAAGATGTGTAGAGAAAGTGGAATGTACAGTATGTTGCTTTGAATAGAAATGAGACCAAAAAGAGTTGTGCTAGAACAAATACACATTACTTCAAAGCTTTTTAAACTCTCTTAGGACCATCTCGGTTAAATGTATAATCCATTGGAGGATTCTTATGAACAATTCATATCCATAATTATCAGCAGAGTAGTTCTACACATGACTGCAAAGTGAATGTTCATTTCAAATATTTACCAAGGAAGGTCTTTAAGTCATTGTTTATGAGGAATTGGGCTTTATCTGCATGGATGTTTTAGTAATTAGTTGGGTTTTATGGAATGCATGGCAGTGCTTTCACAATTTTATCTCTCGTTCCAATCTTCTATTCATTTCTGGAATGCCAAAACAACATATATTTCCTGCTACAGAAATGATTGGCAGACACGTTTCAGGCAAATGTGTATAAGAAAAAACAAATTTCATCTGGTAAATTACATTTACAGACTTGAAAGTCAAAATGCTGGACTTGAAAAATTGTGACTTGACACAATGTGATGTTAGAAGGAAAAAGGGCTAGACTTGCAGTTTTGTGGTTTGTCATGAGCTGTGGAGGAAAATTAGATTAGTCTTCATTAACAATTAGAATTGTGATTTCTGTTATCAAGTTAGATATAATGTTTCAGATTGCTTTTTGCAATGGAACTTTTAAGTGGTTATTAGTACAGATAAAAGCCTAGCTGCCTATTAATATGTAGGTAATTTATATGGTATGTGTACTGAAGAAAATGGTAGCTAATACCATATACAGAGTCTATCTACCAGCACAGAAAAAAAGATAAGCTGGTAAAGAATGGATTCCAGTAAATGCTAAAAAACTTTAGGATAATGAAAAAAAGTGAAAAACTTTGAATGTGTGTGGTGGGGAATCTTTATTTTATTTTCTGCTGAGAAGTGGTTTGAGAGCTTATTGAATGACTGCCTCCAAGTGGGGCTTTGCAGGAGTGTGACAAGTGTTGTATCTAAATAGGACCTGTGTGAATCAAAACTTCACACATTTTATAAAGCATTCCATGTTATCCCACAAAGGTGTTTCTCAGTTATGGCTTTCTTATGTCTCCACATCATTCCTTCTGGATTTGTGACCTCTTTTCTCATGTCAGACAAGCATTTTGATGATACATATTAGATGAACTCTTAATCAATGGGTTTTTTTATTAGATTTATGAATTTTGTTTGGTCTTATTAACTTATATAGACTGTTATTCCTTGGGCTGGAAAATATTCTCTTGCCAATGCCTTACTTCAATTTGCAAAAGCTTTCAAGTTCTTTAAAACCAGCTCTGCAGTTCTGATGCTCCAGTGGTGGTGTGCTAGCACTCAGAATTAGGGTTCTGGCACATCCATAGCCCTGTTTGGATATAAAAAGTAGCTAGGACTCATGGCTTGAACTGGAGCACATCCTGGTCATATCCTGCTGTCATTCCATTTCTCACTTGCAGGAAGTTTGCATTTGCCAATAGCAATCCCTTTCAAGCCCCTCTGTAACAGCAGAGCCTGAGACCAGGACCAGCTCACCCTATAGGTCACAGTGCTAACAAAAGAGTGTTCTACTCTTCCAGTCCAGGACCAGCACAGAAGTCAGTAACAGTGTCTACAAATAGCTAGGTTTTGTGCCTGTGTTCTGGAAAAATGTGGCAGACAAAAAAATTTTTAAAGGTCTGATATTATAAAAACACTGTTGCTTTAAACTAGGCTCTTCCTGCTTTAAAAAGATACTCTGAAAAATTTCTTCATGGCTTACTTTGGAGAGAAAGGAAGTGAACAGTTAGCATGTGAATATGTGCTGCTTTTCAAGAGGTGACATGATAAGATATAAAGATTTGACATACTTGTGACATTTTCCTCCCATTAAGACAGATAGTAAACTCAGACTTAAAAGCATGCTTGGACAGAAATTATTATTGCTTTTTTTATTTGGAGCCCTGGCTACCAGGCTGGAATTCCAAAGATTTGGCCTTCCTCTGACCATTGTCTCAGGAGAAATCTTTGGATGCCGCTTCTCTTTTAGTTCAAACAAAGTTTTGTGCTCTCTTCTTAGGGCCGTCCTGAGTTAACACCCACAGCAATAGCTGCAGGAAGACTGCTGGCTCAGCGTCTTTTCGGCCAGTCTTCAGAACTGATGGACTATGACAGTGTGAGTTGTTTTGTCTCTTTTTCAGTAAGAAAAATCTTTGGCTTTTTTCTTTTAAAGAATTTTTAAGGAATTGTGTTTTGTCACCTGGAATCCAGCTTTGACAGCAGCCAAAGTGGAGGTGTGTGCCCGAGCTGCACCTCTCAGTCATGCACAAGTGTCTGCCAGGCAGCTGCTTCACATGGTTCAACAGTAACACCTTCTGCTTCCTCCCGAGCAGGTGCCTACCACAGTCTTCACTCCCCTGGAATATGGGTGTGTTGGACTGTCAGAAGAAGCAGCTGTGCAATGTCATGGATCAGATAATATTGAGGTATGAAAACATCTTCAATTTTCTAGTTAGTGTCAGAGTTGCCCTGTGGAAAGGCAGAATTTTCACTGCTGTATCAGGTAAAACTTTTGGTGCCCAAAATACTGTGTTTACAGTTAGGGAGTTGGTGTCTCCAGAAGTGCTCAGAATTTCAGTAGTATTGCAGCAGGTCACAATGGGAACTGTTACCTCTTGGGTTTAAAATCGCTGATAGGGTGTGACAGCTTTTGAGTAGCTGCCATTTTAGCAAGTTACATTGTGCAGCATAACCATTAAATAATGGTTATGTTACTTTCAACAAGTCACTCTTGAAAAGATATGTTGTGTTACTCACTTGCCCCAGGGACAATCACTAATGAAAAAATAAGAATTTACTATTCAGAATACAAAAATTACAGTTTAAGTTTTGTTGTGGGATACATTATTATAGATATGAAAAGATCCTTGGATTTAATTATTTTCAGTAAACAAGGCATTGAACCTTTGGGAGAAGCTTGAAAATGCTAGGTTTTTTCCTGAGTAGCATTATTTGTGAAGTTTTTTTCAGTTTTGTTTTTAATCTAATGATTTTCTGAGAAAGGTTTGTGTTAAGCTCTTACTGTGCTTTCCGTATTTTTCTTTAAAATAATGAACAGGTTATAAATAAATCAAATTTTCTATGATGGTATAAATATGTAGTAATAGTAGCTATTATAATAATAAATAGCAGGTTTTGATATAATAGTACTTTCTAACACAAAATGTTATTGTTTTTCCTGCCAGGTATACCATGCGTATTACAAACCTTTAGAGTTTACAGTGTCTGAAAGAGATGCAACTCAATGCTATGTGAAAGTGAGTTTTGTGAGCTTTTAACTTGCTTTTAACTTAAAACAAGGGGTATGGCACAGCCAGCTTTGAAGAGGACTGTTTGGCAAATAAAAGTCTCAAGATGGATATTTTCTTGGTGACAGACATCTTGAAATTGCTTTACAGATATTAGCATTTTTCAGAACTGATGTTCTGCTGATTAATACCATCTTTGAACTGCTTTTAAGGTCCTAAGAAATATTTCAAATTCTATCGGGATCAATCTCCTCTTCTCCCAGCAAAGTTCTTAACTGATTACATGTAATATTTATATTACCACCTCTTGGCAAAAGTATGATACCTTCAAAAAACTAAGCATAAGGCTTATAAAACTACAGTAACTATTCAGTCTCTACTCATGAAAACAAAAAAGCTCCTGGTTTAGACTAAAGTGTCAGACCTGAAAAGGGCCTTCTGTGGCAATCCAGTTGCTTCACTGTTGGAAAGGTTTTTGATGCTCTTGCCCATAGCAGAGAATCTTAGATAAGATGAAGTGTAGTGTTGGTAGAATATATAATAATTTTCTTTTTCTTTCTTCTCTCCTCAACATCAGGGAACAGTCTTTTTTGCATAAATAGGTCCATCAGTTATATTATACAATATTATGTTGTTATTGTTATGTAAGGAGTGTCCATTGTCAATAATTGCAATCAGTTTTTCTGACTGTATTTTGTCACATGTGAATTATGTAAGTGCTTGCCTTAAGTGTCCCAAGTACAAGTGTAACTAAGGTGATGATGTTCCATTTTATGTATTCCCTTTGAATTATGTTGAGTAAATATTTAAGGGTGAAGTAGTAATAGCGTAATAGTTGTTGGATGGTATTTAATATAGTCCTTACTAAACTCTCAAAACATGTAAACAAACATGTAACTTGAGTGTTTCAAACTCTATTGCAAGAATTTTCCCTTAAAACTCCTTAATATTTTAAGTCCCACATCAGGATTGCTGCTGTTCCTGGCATTCCTGATGAAAGAATTTAAGCTTTTACTGAATAGCAGAACTTCATAGATTAGTGATAATTTAATGCTTGATGGGAGGACACAGGGAGAGACTGACTTTCTTTTCATAATTATAAAGATGGTGTCCTTACAGGAACTAAAAAGTTTTCATTAAGTTCTCTAATAAAAGTTAAGTGTGCAATGACTCAGGCTCTCCCAGATACTTATTAACCTCCATCTTTGGCTGCTTCTGAGGCTCGACTCCTTTTTAGGTTATGTGGCCCATGTGGTAAATGTATCTCACCAAACATGCTGCTGTAAGTGTTTACTGACTGAGTCACAAGGGCATAAAATATCCTGGAATTGGCAGTGGTCATCTGTGAGGATACAGCTGATAGTGGTAGTGGTCATCTGTGAGGATACAGCTGATAGTGGTAGTGGTCATCTGTGAGGATACAGCTGATGAAAACAACTGCACAGGCTTGGAGAAGTGCTGAGGTGGCCACTCAGTGGAAAAGAGCACTGGTCTGGTCCACAGACTACAGAAAGTGCTTTGAGGATTTCATACAAATGGCAAACAACAAAGTGTTCAACACCAGAAATTACTGTTGTCAGTGGCTCCCTCAAGTCTGAAAGAAATACACTAATAAAGCTTCAATTCAGGAAAGTGCTTAAGGACAATAAGAGTAAGACCTATTGAAGTCAGTAAGACTTAAGCAAGTGCATAAGTTTTTGGCACACTGGAAATAAACAGCTGAACTAGCATCTTGGGACACTCCAGTTTCATTTAATTCATCTTCATGCCTTATCTTTAAGTGTTCTAAGAAAAGATCTCTGTGATGTATTGTTTTCAGATGGTGTGCTTACGAGAGAGGGAGCAACGAATACTTGGCCTTCATTTCATTGGACCAAATGCGGGCGAAGTTATTCAAGGATTTGCTCTTGGAATCAAGTAAGTACAAAAGAATGTCTCTAGCTTCTAAAGCCTGCTTCTTAAGTTATTGTAAGATTATAAAAGATAGCTTCCTAGTTTTGGCAACACTATAAAGAATGCATGCTTTTTGTTACTTTTATGGAGTATTGCACATATTTTCACTAAAAATACTGCAGTTCTTCATTAAGATGTACTGGATTTAGTTACTGTAATACTGGATATAGTTAGGGAACAACTGAGGAAAATATATTGTTGATTTGATATAGTTAAAGCAAAAACCAGAATTGTGCATTAACTTAATAATGTTGGTTTCTTCAGTGTAGCTCCTTTTGCATTCTGTGCACAGGATAGGAAATCACCACACAGTTTTGCAAGTTACTTCTTTAAAAAGACATCTGTGCTTTTGAGAAAAACCTTTCTTTACACCTGCCAAGCATTTCCTTTCCTAATCTCATATTTAAATTTGCACAGCCATGGCTTCTTAAAAGTTCAGCAAGGATTTGCATGAATTCTTATATTTCTGGGGTATAAGCTAAATATAATATAGTAAAGAAGAAACTTCTGTAGGATGATGGGAGAGGGAAGGTACTTTTGTTTGAAGTGATCTGATAATTGCAATAACAAACTTACCCTTTGTGATCTGATCTTGTTTAAGATTTTGCTCAAATATTATACAGAAGTCCTCCATTTCAATGAGTAAGGAGTGATTCTTGGTCGTGGAAGATTCCATGAAAATGAGTTTTGATGGCAAATTCCTGTTATGCTTCTTGTGTACTACAATTATTTCTTATTTGTTTTTTTCATTTCCCTTTCTTATTGCTGATTCACACCTTCAGAAAAGTTGATTCCTATATTTGCATTACAAAATTATAGTTTTTAACTCCCTCTTCAAAGAAAGTAGTCTGGGACACAATAAATCATTGCCAGTTGTGGTGTCAGTTCATTTTCCTAAATTTGATCACCATTTTAGTGCAGTTTTAGTCCTACAGTTGTGAGTGACTATTATAAATGAAAAGCAGAAAGGATTAAGAAGGCAGGACCGCAAGTATTATGTGAGGAATATCTTGGAAATCACTGATTGCAGTGTACCCTCAGTACACATTTTCAACATGTGTTTGTAGTCCATTAATTGCCAGTGGTATAGATTCTAGAACTACATTTTTTAGGATGTCGTTGTTTTGAAGTTTTATCCAAAATAACCATTGAAAAGGAAGCACATGAAACTGGAGTGCTTTTCTGCCTTGCTTGAGGGAAATGAAAACTTTAGCCACAGTAAGAGGTTTTCAGCAGGTCAGATTCTTGTATTGGTTTCTATTGCATTTCACAAATCCAGAGCTTTCAATGTGGAACCCCCACTGCAAAAGCTGCTTCTCCTTTGTTAAATATTAGGTCTTGCTTCAGCTCTCTGAAGGATGATTTTTCATCTTCCTTCCCCACCTAGCACTCCAGTAACATCTGTGGTCAGCAAAGATGTTTTGCTTGTCAGTGCTTTTTTGGATGTAAGTGGAGACACCAGAAGGCATCTATGGCTCCCTTCCCTGTATTTTGTAGAGGGAGATAACAATATTCCATAGAGAGCTTAAAACAATTCTTAAATTTAGGGCCATTTCAGCTATTCTTACAGCGTGACCTGCCAGGAATAGCAGTTCAAAAGAAAGTCATCAAGTCTTAAGAATGTTACTGGACAAGTAATGGAATTAAGCAAGTGAGATTGTAGCACAAGGGGGTTTTAGTGGGTTTTGTTTGCTTGTTTGGTTGGTTTTTTCAAATGAGAGACTTTTTTTTTCCTCTGCTTATAACGTTGATATGTTCAGTGTAAGTATCAGAGACTTTAAGTTCATGGAAGAATATTCTGGTATTACTTCCTTCAGCAGAATCTTTCCAGCAGTTCTAATTAAGATTTTCTTCCTCTGTGTGTATGTGTGCATTTTTTTCCATCTGGAGTTAGTGAAACACACATGTATGTACAAGAAAAGCTGAAGGTTGCAGTTTTGTCATATGTTTTTGCCACAGGCTCAGTTGTGACTTGGGGTAAATTGCTTAATTCTCTCTGTCTCATCTCTTATGACAATTCTTTCCTACCTCAGTGTTGTGAAGCTGGGCGTTTACGTGTTGTGTAAGTGCCTGAGAAATAATAGACAGCACTGTTTGAAGAACAAATGCAACTCTTCTACCTGATAAAATGGACAAGAGCAGAATTACTTTGATGTTCTAGGACCTTCTAGCTGCTCCAGGTGAATAGCATTTGACTTTGTGGGTCTTTCTTTTTTTGTTGTTTTTTTGGTAGATGTGGTGCTACATATCCTCAGCTGATGAAGACAGTTGGCATTCACCCCACCTGTGCTGAAGAAGTTACCAAGTTGCGCATTACGAAGCGTTCTGGCTTGGATGCAACAGTCACAGGCTGCTGAGGTTAAATACCATCCCTGGAAAGAAGGAAAAAAAGCACAAAATGTATTTGTAAAGAAAAGGGGCACTTAGAGTTGAAACAGCTTTAATGGTTCAGGTTACAGGAATCTTTCTCATTCTCCTTGTAGACAGCTTTTTCTAACAGCCAAAAAATTTTCCTTGCACCATCACAGTTCTAAAACCAACCTAGTTCTGATGCAACAAATCTCTCTTTCAAAGTGCCTAAAGCTCTTCTCTTGCTGGGAGCTAGGGAATAATCACAGTATGTTATATGTAAATATAACTAAAGCTCATGACATCTGAGGCCATCTACAAATGAAGCAGTTGTCATTTGGGTTTCCCTGTTGGCACGACTGACTGCCAGCAGAAGAGTCTCAGATGCTGGGAATCAGACAAGGCATCCTTTGGAAGTTTGGTGGGATGCTTTGTCCTGCATGCTTGGATTGCTCATTACTGATCCTAATATTGAACACTGAGACTCTGTATTCACTAATGGAAACAAGTTCCTGGAGCGGGTAACAGTAGGTAAGCAGTCATCTTTGGGTTTTTTCCTTTAAAATGTAATGTGTAAAAGAATTTAATAGAAAATCACCTGGAGCTGTACTGCTGCTGGAAGAATCACAATGGGTTAATCAGTAGCAGCCTGGTCACAGTGTTATGGTGAGGATTGAGAATGAATGATCTCAGAGGTGCTAAAGGAAGAGCTGGGTTTTATAGTGGCACTTCTGCCTACTCCTGAAATTTTTAATTCAGCTCAGTCCAAACTAAATTGACACATCTCACAAATTACTGCTTGAACAGTGTATATTAAGCTGACAAGTAGAGTAAAACCCACTAATAATCCACCTTATGCAGCATTTTCTGTTTTATAGAATGCAGAAATATGGCTGACGCTGAAATATTTTCTTGGTTTGTTTTTAAGACTTTCTTGCTGATGAGCTGGAGACTGTATCTGAATTGATTATGTCTGGCTTTAATAAAACATGTTACTGAAGGGAACTACATTAAACAGTGATCCAGGAAAGAAATGGTCCTGCTCTGAGCAAAGATATAAAATATTCATCTGCAACTTTTGCTTTTCTTTTTTTTGCGTACTAGCCCTAGTAAGAAAGCATTACCCTGTTGCAAATTCCTGCTGATTTTCGGGCTCTCCAGAAGGGGGAGGTGCTGGCTCATCTGTGGCAGGAAAGGAACAAATCTGAGAGTGAAGCCTCTTGTGCAGAACCCCGTTAAGGAGGTAGCCTGACAAAGGCAAACACAAACCAAACTGCACTGAATTTCAATCCCAGTCGCAGTTGCAATATTTTGATGGGCACAGTCACAGTTTCTTGCACCCTTTACAGCAGAATAGTGCACATTGAAAGAGACCAGCCTGAGGTGGAACAAAATATATCTTTTTTGCAGTTAATTGATATCAGTGTTTGATGTGTGGAATTTGTTATTTTCATTCCAAACTTGTTGCAGTTTTGAAGAATAGTCTGATGATCATGTGATCTGCTATTTTTATTTGATTGGTATTTCACTGCTGCAGCAACACAGACAAATGGTTGGTTTATATCAAGTGTGAAATCGGTTTTGCCATGAGAATTGTACCTGTCTGAGAAACTATTAGAAAAAAAGGGATCAAAACTTCCTTGTAAAATAGGATGTAACAGCATTTATCACACTCTCATTGATGTGAGAATATTAAATTTTCAAATATTTATTTTAACTTAAACAACAACAAAAGAAATCCTAAATGTTTTCTCTACAGACTTTCCTGATTTTTTTTTTTGGTCTGTGTTTCTGGTCCATAAAACAGGAAGGAGTGATACAGTTTGACTCCAAGTGGCATTCCCTATCAGATCTGCTGATGCAATTTTTCATCTGTGAAGTCATCCATAAGGTTGTAGTTGACAAGAAATATTTGGATTGGAAGTTTAATTGAAACAATGCCTGAATTTTGCAGCTGCCTTTAGAAGAAATGATGAAAACTTTGTATCTATAAAAATAGGTGCATACCTGCACGTTCAGAAGTTTGTTTCCTTTAATAAAGGGCCTTCTGAGTATGATGCAGCCAAAACCCTTGCTAGATTTTCCCCAGCTGTTTACAAAAAAAGAGTTCATAGTAGATTAGGGTTTCTTAAAATGTTTTACTTAATATTTCAAAATGCAGAGATACAGCCTAATAGAGATTTTGCTGTGAGAAACGGCTCACCTCTGACAAAACTCTAACATGGATGCATGCAAGATTTTCTTTCTAGTGATTACCTATTATAGTTCCTTTTGTTTCCCACAAATGAAAGCATTGGTGTTTAACCTTGTAAAATCTGCTTCTCTTCTCTGCCCTACCAATGCATCCAGCAGACGGAGTTGTCTGTCCCTACAGACAAATCAGTGGAAAGATGAGTTAATTTCATTCATCATAAAGTTCAAATTAATTATTTGGGACAGCAGATAGAGAGATCTCAAGGAAATGTGTCCTCAGTGTATACAGAGTGTGAAACTAAGCCATGTCATTGTTTTCAGAAGAAACAGAACTGTCTTGGTTTTAGAATTGCTGAGTGGCCTGCATGAAATTGTTCCTGTCTCTTCAACAGCAGCCTGGTTCTGTTCCTCATTTAGTGGAAAATGCTGTTGCTCCCTGAAGTGAAACTAAACATACAATCACACCTACATAATAATGTCAGAATCAACAGCAAGACAGAATAATGACAAATATTGCAATTGTGCTTTTTTTCCTGAAGGATTCACCAGGGATGGTGCTTAAGAATTGTTTTTAAAAGCCTGGCTAATGTAAATTGAAACAACTGATCTACATTGCAACTTACTGATTGCATGTGAAAATGTAAAAAACAATGTAGTCAGGCTTCTCAGGATGCCAGCTGATGAGGATTTGTTTGTCAAACCACACCATGGTGCAAACAAGTCTGAGCTTTGCTGGGTCCCTCCTATGTGTGATCCCAGTATTTATTGTGTTGTGAATTAATTAATGAATAAAGAATATTTTTTTTCTAGTAGATGTGTGATTGTACTTGCTTAATTTTGTACATATGATTTCTGCTTACAGTAGATATATTTTTTGATCTTGATGCTGTCTCTCTTGGTTGAAGTAGTGTTAAGGAAACAAAGAAGTAGACAGACTCAGACCTTTTATTAAGGAAATGTTGATACCTCTCTGTTTCTGCGTGAACAACCATTTAGATTTTTCCAGGCTGGATGGCCTCTTATTTTAAATTTAAATTAAGAGAACCTGTAGACTTGGAAAGTATGGTTTCAAATATTGACTTGTTCACCTTACGAGGTCTAACAGGTATTTTCACTGTCCCTGCATGCTGACATGCTTCTTGAAGTCGTGTCAAGAGTAAACTTCCTGAGTGCAGTCAGAGCATTGTACAGGGCTAAATTATTCTACATGAGCTGTTCACTTTGGGGTTTAGACTAGAACACAGAGTGGAGAAAATTTATTCCAACAAAGCCTACTAGTAGCTATGGGTACTGCTAGGTAAAAAGATTAGAAAATTAACAGAGAAATGACTAGCAAAATATATTTAGAACTCTGAGAAACTTCTCTGTCAGAAAAGTAAGGGAGTACATTGTTCAATTCATCTCGATTTTCTTTTATATTTTTTAATCCACTGATTTTGATGAGAAGTTCCCATTAAGTCAGGTGATACTGAGCTTGTGAAACAGGCTAGTTTAGTATTACCTCAGTATATGCCCTGGATTTGATGCTGAGAATGAATATTGACTTTACTCCATGTAAAGGCATTTCTGTTTCTGCATTTTTAATCTGTTTTAATTTCCTGAAATATTTCATTGCAGGTTCTAACTAATTAGGATAGCTAGTAACAGTGGCTAAAAAGGGGAATAAGGTAAGCATAATTCTTGATTATTTTTTGCTTCTTATTTTCATATACCACTTAAGCCCAAAGCAAAAGGAATGACTAGCATACAGACAAAATGAATTAGGTATAGAATTTAGTGCATTATTTATACTATACCTAATGATAGCTTGTTCTCAATGTTAAGATATTGTGTACAATTAAGTTTTGCCTTTTCCCATTTCTGCATGTACTGTATTTTGTTACATCTACTGAAAATTGTTTCTACAGTTTAGATTATTCCAGAGCAGGAGCTGGAAAAGATACTTTGGTACAACAGATACACATTTTTTGCTAGCACAGTTATTCTGATAAAAACATAAAAAACATGGATGCCATAGTGTTTCTAACCAAACAGTTTCCAGCAGTTGAGTATTGTTAAGACTTTTGAGTTTGAAGAGTTCTCTTCAGAGGCTCATGTCTGTCCAACAAAGTAGGCAATTCTGTGCCCATATAAATTGCCATTTTTTCTGAATGCCAGTGACATCAACGCACTCAAAGTTAAGGTTGGCCATTAATTTCAGTGGGATGCAAGCATGTGTCTTAAGTGCTTTGTTAAAGGGGAATCGATATAAGCATATGCCAAAATGTCTTTCATTATTACAGTTGGGGAACAGGCTGCAATTATGATTCAAAACATAAAAGGTACAATAGACATCTATGATTAGGCAATGAAATATGCCTTTAATAAGCATAGTGCAGACAGTTTGTTTTGCAATACGTAAACTTGTATAAAATTCATTGACTTTTTCATTCTTTCAGATCCGTGTGCTCTCTTTTAAGAGAGGTTTTTTACTTTTATGCACAAAGTTTTCCTGATGTTCTTCCAGCAGAAAGGCTGGGTTTGTATGCATTTATTCGAGTGCCAAACTTGGATTTTACTGGGAAAAGAGGAAACAGCAGAGCAGACCTTTTTTCTTTCTCTCTTTTTTTTCTTTTTCCCAGGGCAGCATGCAACAGATATGCTGTGATTACTCTAACTGATTTTTTTAAAAATGGAATATTTCTGTCCACTACATGTCAAAGAGCTAATTATGTTTCCGTTGTGGTACTCAAAGTGAATATTGTCAGCTCTTCTTAGTTCTAATCCTCTACATTGAATTTTGATGGGCCAGGTGAAATATCCCCTTCAGCACCTTACTGCAATTCTTGTCAATCATCTTGCCATGAAAAACATGCATATTACAAAGGCTTTGGCAACACTGCATCTGATTTCAGTCTTTAATCTTATATGCACCTTAAGAAAACATCATTCCAGCTACTGACATTCTGTTTGGGACATGAATGGGAGCATATTTGCTGTGGGAAACAAAAGAAAATTATCTAATCTTTAATGGATATAATGGAACTCTTTGGCCTTCACAGTGTAAAGGCTTAGTAAACCACACATCTAGGAAGAAAACAATTATGAAGGTGAACTGGTGCAGAAATGAAGCAGGATACCTCAGGTGAATAAGTAAGAAAATGCACATTTATTTATTCATAATGTAATTGTAAAATATCTCACTTCAGGCACTGTTGGACTGAGGAAAGTGTCTTTTTTTGGAACCTCTAGACTTTCTGTGCAAGGAGTGCTGTTCACTATGGCCCATTTCTGAGCATGGTACTGTGTGTGTGCCACATTTTTTGTTGTTTCTTATAGACAAGATCTAGCACATCTAAAATCTTCTGGTCCTACAATGGAAAATTAACATCATTCCCTAAGAAGCTGGAATATAAACTAATAAGGCAGATTTCCAGAATCTGATTGCATCAGTCAGAAAGATATAGTATGAAGAGAAAAGTGGATATTCCCTGGGGGGTAGTGTGAAATGAAGACCAGTCTTGTTTGAACAAGGTGCTGTGCATTGTTAGCTGGGTAGAGATATTGGGAGTTGCAGCCTGTCAGAACCAGCATCTCCAAGGAGGGGGTGGGGGGAAATTTTTCCAGGTAGAAGTCTCAGCAGTTTGCAATAGAGTATGTCCAATATAGTAATACATTTATTTTAGGAAAACCTTTATACTTTATGAAAGATGAACTATACCCTTACTGTACCTCCTGCCCTGTTTTCTTTCAGATGATACAAAGATGAGAAAGACTTAGGTTTTTTCTGTCCTTCTTTCCTTTACTTTAAGGTAATATGGGAATCAGGCTTGTTATTCCTTGTTTCAGCATAAAACCAAAGAGCAAGATCCCTCTTCTTAAATCTTTCACAAGGAGACTTGTTTTTCCCGAGGCTCTGCAAGGAGTTAGCTAGGTGGTAACATAACTCAAACACATCTAAGCTGTAGATACCTTTTCAGTCCTTGTCTATTAGAATATTATGTAACTCCAGTAAAATAAAATACCAAGGGAAAGAAAACAGTGTAAAAAGACAGGCTTTAGGCTTTAAACAAAAATTGAGAAAATAAATAAATGTTCCCTTCTTTGTTGGCTCCCTATGAGGAAAGGCCCAAATGCATTTTTCCGTGGTGTACTCCCAAGAAAACAGGTAAAACTGAAAGCTTGTTTTACTTTTATCTCTCACTAATGTGTGAATGAACTGTAATGCAGCCACCCAATATTCTGTTCACACTGTGTCAGAGCAACAGGTTAGAAAGCGGCTTTTAGCTTTATGCAGGAGGTTGAGCTCAGCAATCTTTATTTAAACACCTTTGTTCAATGGGGACAAAGGATTGAGCTTTGGCATTTTTATTTAATCTTGATAATCTCCCCTTTTTTCTCTCAAAGGATTGAGAGGAAGCGCATTAATTTTCAACTTCACACGAAGGCAAGTTGTACAAACACAGCTGAAAACATCAGGAAACCCAAGCATTTTCCATAGAGAAATGGAGTCAGCTAATGTTCTGCTGGCAATAGACTCCTGGATAATTGGGAAGATGATGTTAGGCACAGCAGTTTGGGCAGCAGGGTGTTCACACTGATAGCTCTGTTCAGTTTGACTATCTTAGGTGAATGATTCCTGTAATGTAGAAAGCAGGGATTATTAACCATATGACAGGAAGTAATTTAAAGAATACAAGCTGCTTTGGAGACCTTAGAAATGGCTCTTAGATTGTCAAAGGACATTTTTTAAATTAATTTAATTTACACCAGACTGAGATCTAATTAAATCATGGCAGCAACTTTTGATTTTTGCCTCTTTACTTTTCATTGAGTTTATGTCTTAGACATGTTTCAAACACAAGAGAATAAGGAGAATTCTCTTGACATTTCAGACTTTGCTTGCATTTCTGTCCTTGCTCATTCTACATATATCCAGACTTTCTAAGAATTTTAGGTCGGGACTT
This sequence comes from Edolisoma coerulescens, assembly GCA_013397115.1. NCBI lineage: Eukaryota > Metazoa > Chordata > Aves > Passeriformes > Campephagidae > Edolisoma > Edolisoma coerulescens. Next base: position 2,325,647 of record VWZW01006989.1, read on the forward strand.
TAGTTCTCTTTCTTAATTAAGGCTTTTATTGTAACCCTTGAATTTTTCTTGTTCCACCTTTTTGCAAGAAGCTCATTCTATTTTACTTAGCTACTTTTGGCCCTATTTAAGTGTTAATAAGCAAATTCCCTTCCGATGGGGTAAGAGTCCAATGTATTCATAAGAGAGCATTTTGGGATTTTCTGCTTGCATCTTCCTTTAGCTCCCTTGTACTTTCCAAATCTGGAAAGGCCATAGCTCCAGAGGAGGCAGTTCTAAGCAAGTCCTGGCCATAGCTGTGGTATTGTCCCCCTTGAACAGTAAGAGACCAACCAATTGTGAGTGTTTACAGCTGGACCTTCTGAAGGGCATCATCTTTCATTAATGACAAAATGCATGAGATTCACAAGCTGTGACAGCAGTACCTCGGGGTTCCCATGACAGTGGCAAAGGGGAACATCTGATGAAATTTGCTTGTGAAACGCAAGGCTGCCTTTTTTGTCACTGAGGTTACTGAGAGAGAACTCTGAAGTCTTGCAGTTTTTGTATTGAATAGCAAACTCGCAAAGTGCAAAAAGCTACCCTGGAGTGATGAGATTGTTCATGTGTGGGCTTAAACATCCTTGTAAGGCCACCTCATTGTTTTGTGCTCTAATTCTGGAAGTCCTAATATTTCCCAAGTTCACAAGTTGGGTGAACATTTGCTTTAGCTATTGTGTTGATCCCTAGGAACAGCAGAGGGGGTGCCCCCTTGGATCTACATTATTGATTGAAGCACTCTCCCTCACTGTACTTCAGTGAAGTGTAGCCAAGAACAACAAGATAAGAATTAATGTAAGTGACAGGGAAGTTCCTCAGACTCTGCCAGTGCACATTAGCCTGGCTGAAGAGAAAAAGGAGCTGATACTTGAGTCTTTTGAGTTGTGAAGGGTCTGGTCAGTCCTTGAAGGGGAAGCACATGAATGGCCCAGTTGTCATCGCATTTTATTTTTCCTCCAACTTTGACTAATGGTGCATTTCCTCTGGCCTCCCACGGGCCATCCGTGGCTGACTTGCTTTGTCACTCTTCACATCGAGTCGCTGCCTTTACTGTCCACGCTGTTCCCATGGCGGGAACCCGGTGTCCTCTAAAGAAACGCACAGGCACGAACCATCTGTCATTCTTCCACTCCTCTTTCAAGCCACCACTTCCCATACTGTGTGGCCTTGCAGGCTGAAAGCAATCTGCCTCCCCCTGCATGCCTGGAGTACATGCCAGCTCTCACCCCACTTGATAAGGGACCTCCCAAAAATCTGCCTGTAAAAATACTAATGGGCATCTCCCTGTTGATAACCAGCTCTGCCTTTTTATTGTGTTCGTGGGGTGATAAGTTGTCTGAATCAACAAGGAATTGTCCCTTTTGCAGGCAAAGTTATTAGGGTCAAATTAGGTGTGAGTTGTGAAATTAATCATTGCAACCACAAATAATTTGTAGTGTGCTATGGACAAAGGGGAAAAAAGAGAGCCTGGAAGAGGAAATTATTGTAGGGCACAAAGAACTAAAGTGATCGGGAAGGAGGGAGGAGAGAATGGCTGGCAGTGCTGTACAGGATGTGGAGCTAGGCCTGTAGGCTGTGCTGGGTTTGGTCTCCTGCGCCTGTGGACTGTGAAATAATAGAACAAGGTTCTTTATTGTCATTTGAGAGTCTGAATTAATCCACACACAAGGTGTCTTAGAGAGAGGAAGATACCTGGCTTTGTACCAGAAATGCTGCTTTTGTGCATATGTAAGTTGATTATATTCCTTGCACATCTCTAGATAATCTGAATCACATGAATCTAGTCTCTGCTGGAAATGAATAATGCAACACCTACTGAGAAGCCTCAACTTTGTTTTCTGGGGTGAGAAGCCTGAGTTTTGTGCCGAAAATACAAATCTGAAAGTGTACTGAATTTGCATGGAAATACTGCAAAGCAATTCTCACTTCCTGTAACTCTTGCAAGGTTGGCCCTTTTCCATGGCTAAGCCCCAATTCTTAGCCAGCCAGAATGAAGTGGAAGGAGAAATTCACTCTCTCTTTCATCTTCTAGTGTATCTAGGAAAGCAAGAACCAAGACTTTGAACCATTAATTCCTAAGTCTGTGACTTGATTTGCTGCAGTAGAAACTGTGTTTTAAGGGTTTTGTCTTCTCTTACCAAAGCTAATTTTTAATTGCATCTTCTTTTCTCCAGCCACTGCCACAAGGAATGACTGCCTTCTGTGCTGATGACAGATCTGCCCCTCTGCTATCAGACACTGCTTTTGCCATCTCAGTTTCCTAAGAATTGCCTCTGCCTGGGAGCCAGTGGAGCAGCCGTGTTGGGGGCAAAGCAGTTCTCTGAGGAGGATGATGATGGATGACAGAGTGATTCCCTTCGACATGGCTGGGGCACTGAGGTTGTGTTAATTTCTCAGCCCCTCCCCAGTATCCCCCTTTTCCTGCTCTGAATTCTTAAAACAAATCTTTGCTTTACTTTATGAACAACACACAGATGCTAGTGACTTGAAAACACGTATTTTATGGCACAGGATGCAATGCATCCCTTGGTCAAAATTGTCAGGAAAGAGGTAATTGCTGCAGGTGGCAGAGGCTGCTGGATGGCCATCAGAGGGTACCCAGGGAATAAATTTTAATGCCAAATTTTAGTGTTTACACCAGCGACACTGCTTCTTTTTCTCTCATTACTGTCATGTATGTGATTTTGCTTCAGCTCTCATACTGGCCTCCCTCCTGTGCTTAGGGAAGAAGCAGGTCTGGCATTCCTGCTGCACTGAGGTTCTCTTAGACCCTAGGGAATGGGTTTGCCATGATGTAGGTACACTGGCACAAAACTCTGGCCATGTACCAGCACAAAGCAAAGTTTGTCTGGAAGCAGCTTGCTCTGAGAAGTGACTGCAAGCAGTACAGATGCCCTCATGGAGATGGGTTCTCAGGACTGGATCTCAGCCATATTGAGAATCAGCTTTGTGTTGATGTACTTCCCTGAAATATTCTTTAATAGTTGAATAGTCTTGAACAGAGATCATATTTCCAGTTTGGGATTCCCTTTATACATCTTTCATTAATACAGGGATTCTCCGCAATCAGAGACCAGCACCGCAGAACAGCTGGATCCATTTTGGCTTGACAAGGGGCATGGGCATTTTTTTATACATATTTATGGCTTTTGTGAACATTCAAAATGCTTTTTATAAATATTAAAAATAATCACGGGTTCTGGAAAGAATTCATCCTGCATTACCATCATCTGCAGGAGTTCTTCCATCTTCTTCTAGAATATGCATTACTAGCTGACACTGTGAACTAACTGGTCCAGTCTGGGAATTCCTAGCTCCAGCACTAGGAAAAGGGAGGCTGTGGAGGGAATTGGTATCTCTTGATCATCAGAGAGAGCAAATACAATACAGGCGGCAGTCTGGCTGCCCCTGGAGCAAGTCAGAAGCAAGAAACTTGCAAGCAGGCACCTCAGAGAGCTCCCCAGAGTTTTGCTTTGCCTGCTGCACCCGCTGTGGTTACTTGGTAGGTTACTTGCTCTGCTTGTCTTGAGGTAGCTGGAGTTGAGGCATCTGTTTTCCATTTAGAGCTTGGAGGATGCCCAGGTCTGACTTGGCATGCTGTCTGCACTGGGCATCAGCAGTACAGATGTGGAAACCACAAACCCGATTAATATGAGTCTAGAGTAAAAACTCAAATAAGCTTATAAATAAAACCAGACTTGCAGATTATTTGTTTCCATATTAGTCTATAATAGACCCTACTCAATATGTTTGTTTTATTTGGTTTGGTGACCGACATAGGTATTTATATTTCCAATAAAAATTTAAATCAGAATACAACAGATGAAGTAAGCTTAAATTATTTCTGCAGAAGATGATTGCAACTGTCTGAAGCATGTAATTCCTTACATGAAATGTTGGCCTGCTTTGAACAGAGATGTGGCAGACTTCTCAGTATTTAATTTACCATTCCATCATAGCTCCAAATCCTACATTTATATATTAAAATAGACTCCTAAATGGACTCTAACACTCAGTGAATAATCCAGAGGTGTTGGATGGCTTGGTGGGTCTAATTCTTGGTGTAAGCACCATCTGTGTGATCTTGGGTGAGTCACTAAATGATCCCCATGTCCTACCTTAAAGTGGTGACTGTCTTTTTATCCTTGCCAGGCTCCTGCTGAGCTCTGAGCTTGATGACCTCAGGTGCTCCTTTCCAGTGCAACCTCAGCTGCTCAAGTGCAGGTAATGAAACCATCCAGAGAAGAGAGTTCCAAAGAACCAGCTGAGAAGATTCTTCAGCAGTGCTGACAGACATTTTACTCCGTGGAGAAGATCTCTTCCTGGGAACGGATGGCTCTTAATTCAAGGGTGAGATTATCTTGATTCAGCTCCATTTAACCACAGCCAGACCAGAACAATTCTATGGTTCAGCAGCAGTAGGACATGTAGTTTATTCTGCCTGTATTGTGACACCTGCACAAAGCCTGACAAATCTTTGAAGTGAGGCCTTGTCTGTGCTGAGCAGTATCTCCAAGTGACCAATGAGGCCTACCTGGCTTTCAGACCATAGCATGGTGACATAACTGGAATTGTGCCTCACTCCCCTAAACCTCCTAAATAGACAATAGAGGGAAATAAGCACTTCCACATGCTGGTTTGGATCTTACAAGGGAGCATAAAGTTCCCAGTGGGATGAACCTGAGCCTTGCGTAAGTACTTGCAGTGACTTCTTTGTGCTCGTGGGGCTCTAAGACAAATGAATAAACAACACTCTCTTCCCATCTCTGCCTTGCAAAAACATAAGGGAAAAAACTTTTACACCCTTTGTTAGGATGTCAGTGCCAGAGGAAAGACACCAGCCATTATTTCATTCAAATGTCCAGATTTCATTTCCAATTGTTTCTCTGGACTCCCTTTTTTTTCCTCCTCTTCAGCTGGTTGAGCAATGGCCTGTTCTTATAAAACAAGTTTTCAGCTTTGTAACAGTCCTGACTTCTCATTGTTTGAAAGGCAAGAGGGTTACTCAAAGTAAACTCTCTCATGCTAGATAGTGTTTTTCCACATGGAGATGTTGGAGGGCCACTCTGTGCTGTCAGCCCAGAACGGCCAGAAGATGCCTTCAGACTCCCCAGGTGCCTCTGTGTTTGTTATCTAATGTTATTGCACACACAGTACCATTAATATTATGTCCAAAGCTTGTCTTTATAAACAGAGTCAACACATCTAACTTATTAGTCAGCCACTGGGAAAAAGGAAGGGATTAAGTCAACACTGTGAGGAATTAACCGTTTTCATTGCCCACAGAAGAAATCAAAGATGATACAACCTCTTGAAACTGCAAAAGGGACTTGATTATTTTCTCTCACAAATTAATGGAAATATTTCCTCTCACTTTGGCACTCAAATGCAAAAGGTGTCCTGCAGGACAGGACAGACTGGTGGCTTACAAGATGTGATTCTCTTTCCCATGGTATGTGCCATTGAAGGGCAGGAAAATTCCCTCCCACCACCTTCTTCTTTTTTTTCAATCTGCATTTCCCTGTGGGCTGCCTCAGGTACTGGGCTAGGCTTGGCATGTAGACACAATTAGAAATAGAGGCGAGACTGCACGGAGCAAAGTGTCCAAGTGCTGAGTGAGTGCCCAATGGGCCGTAGCAAAATGCACAACCAAGTCAAAGAAAAATGGAAAATATTCCATAAAATTCATCTTTGCATCCCTTTTTCCTCTCTTGATATATGGCCCCTTATTCACAGCTGCCCGGGCCCCGGCCCGCGTGTAAATATGTCAGTGCAGCAATGAGACGGAACACGGTCGCAGGAGCGCCGGCGGCTGCTCCCAGATAAAACACTGAGCTGGAGCCCAGGAGTTTATTGTAAATAAAGATCAAGGCAAAGCAGCAACATTTCTGTTCGGCTCAAGCCCTGCCAAGGTTGCTAGTCCAGCTCCTTTCACAACTACCATATGTCCACATGGATTTCCCCTTGCAGGAAGTGACATGTTCCTCTTCTCACAGCTCTGTAGCCTTTGCAAGCCCCCCGATACTTTCCATGTGTTGCTTTACAGTGACCTGGAAGCACTGGTGGCAGATGGGACAAGGGGTGGGCATGGAGGTGAACTTCCAGCTGTTCTGCTCCAATACTGCTCTGCCTGAACAGTCCCTTTGTGGGCCTGGGACACATTAATGCTGGGTTTGGTTCTACTCAGCAGAGGGCACTGGATCCTGTAAATGGGAATTGATGCAGGGAAGCACGAGGGTCTGATCACTTTTGCAGATGGACTGATTTTTTTCCTTCTGGATACTGGTGGTGTGGAAGAGAAGTCTGCAGCTCTGGCTGCTGCATGCTGATTGACTGAGAGACAACCATGGCATGTGTTAGCAAGAGATACACTTGTCCTTTACATATATTTTTTATTTTAATTAAAGAGGTAGCTACAAAAATCAGTTATCTGGAAATCAGGCTGGCTAAAGTACCAGCCATCTGGCATCCTTCTGAAGAGCAGCACCAGCCAGCTGACACAATGCAGGGAGATGCAAACACCCACAAACTAGAGCCTGAACAGCCAGGCTGGGGTGGAAACTGGTTGAATTGTTCAGGCTTGTTCCTGCAGCCTACAGGGAAAATACAGAAGTGGTCTGAGGAGAGCTGGCTGGATCAGGGAGTTTAGCCTTCTTAGCCTGTAGCCCTTGATCCAATTTCATTATAAAGTTATCATTTTTTTCAGTGGGTTCATCTTGTTCTCAGCAATACCCACAAACAATACACTGTCAATCCACTCCACTCTCCCTCTTTCATCACTGAGTTCCCTTTGCTGTGTGCTGGGATTTGCATTTTCCTCACTCATGGCTCTGATGAGCTGTAAGCCAGAGGGACTAACAAAAAAAAAAATAGGAATGTATTTTTCTCAAATTATTTTTTAAGTTTAGATGGATCTCACGCATGTATGTTGTAATATAACTCTTTTAATAATAAAAATTTTTGTTCTAATAAAGAACATATATTAAAAAAACTTGCTAGGTCTTCATCTGGCACTACTCTTATATGTTGAAGATTTGGCACAATTTACTCATAAAATTCAAGAATAAGAATTCATTCTCCACACTGACAACTACTAACCTAAGTTCTTGAGCTGACCTAGGATTCTTCACATTAGATGGCAGCTCCAAATGCAAGAAAATTGAATACTACCACCATCTATGCTTTAGCTCTGCTGAAGAAAACTACAAGGCAATGCTGTCTCCCAAAAGCAGCAGGTAGTTATTCAGGGTTTTATACTTCTATAGCAACACATCTCACCACACCCTAGCATTTGCCAGACCCAAACTAGAGGTTAAATGTGCTGGAAAATGTGGCAGTAGCTTCCAGCATTAGCTGATTCCTGAGCTTATTAGGACTCAGGCATGCCTGCCTTGCATAGCAGCACAATCAGTTTCAGAGCTGGGAGAGAGAAGCAGCTTTTCTCTCACACACCCTCCCTCCACAAGTCTGAGCCTCTGCCTTTGCCTTGGCAATGCAACATATGGTTCAAGGGCTGCCCATGGCCTGTAGTGCTGTGCCACTGTTCCCATTTACATCAGATAAAAGGCACGATTGCTAAGGGTTGTAGGTTTGATCTTTTTTTATTAAATAGGTCAGCAGGCCCTAACAGTTGGCAGCCATCTCCAATCCCAGAGCTGTGTGATGAAAGGCCATATTATGGCAGGCTCCAGTGTATCTTTTTATCTGTCCTGCCTGGTACAGCATGTTCCAGGTGGAGACTGGCAGGTGCTGGTGCTAAACCCTGCCCTACTGCTGTTCCCTAGTGACAACAGCAGTACCCCGTGTTCAGACCCCAGCTCCCTCTGACTGCTGTGGAAACTGCTGCTCCCATCACAGTTCTTTGAAACATTGCGACTTTCAGACTCAAACATGTTATTCCAGGAAGGGAGAAACTCCTTTGCAAACAGATGTGCTCCTGAAGTGCTTCCTGTAGTCTTCATTAAGCTAAACCAAGTCTACATTTTGCAACTTCGCTTTCCACTTCAGAAGCCTGATCCTGTACCTTCACTTTTGGTACTGTACATCATTATTCTTTAACACCTCTCAGTAGAGAAGTAGGTAAATGATAAACTTGGCTCTAAGTTTTGTTCAGTAGCAATTTCCCTTAGCAGTTTTAAAGTGCGATTTTAAGGGGTTTTTTATCAGTTCCTTGACAGGTTAATGGGGTACATGGACAGGAGACTTCTGCTTCATCCCCTGCAGCCCCGGTGTTGCCTGGCTCAGCTCCTAGACGTGAGAGGAAGGAATAACTTGCACTTCTCCCCAGTGATTTCCTGATGCTACTGGTGAATTACAGATGTGATTCACTCCAGAAGGTACTGCTAGTGCTCCCAGGTATCTGATCTGCCAAGCAAAGCTGGTAGCATCAGGTCCCATGAGAATTCCTTCTCCTGAGGAGAGGCTAGTGTCAGCCCTGGGATCTGACATCGAATGGGGTAGAGTTTTGTTAGAAGCCAACTGAAAACGTGGTGCTGTTATTATCTGACACCAGCTGAAACAAAAGCCAAACGTTGATGAATGTCTGATCCTAAAAGTAAACAGTTTGATTTTTTTTTTCCTTTGCAAGTCAGGGGCCCTCTAGGGTTTTATCTGATTTTGGCAATCTCCTGCACATTTTGGGGCCTGGAGCATGGTTTTAATTGTTACATCACAAAAGTTGCCAAATAATGTTGGATGCTCCTTAAAAACTCTCTCAATTTTATGGAACTTCTCAACGGCTTGACTAATACAATAATTACTGGAACTCGGCTATGTTGCCTAGTGGCAAATGGAATTTTTTCATAATGATCCTGTCTGTCGTTAATAGCAGGATTTGTTCTTTCTCTCAGCAGGAGAGAGGCCAGAAAGCCATGGTATCTGTCTTTCTTAATGACAGCCAACAGCAAACGGATAAAATAATCAATTATATCCACAGATAGGTAGATAAAGTATAATTTATCATGTCAAAAACAAAAATGTTTTTAATTGGGCTGTTAATCATTTTGTAATTTTACCTAAAGAGATGGGGACTCTGCTTTGTGCTCAGACATTGCTAATATTTCATACATTTGCTGATCTTATTATAGTTTTAATAATAGTGTTTACCACTAACTGCCAAAATATAAAATACAATTTCTATTTTCATTAGCTGGAGCCTTTGCAGTTAGAAAAAGATGCCCTTCCCTTTTATTTTTCTTCCTCTAGAAAGATCCAGGAGATAAAAAAGGGGGCCAGTGTACTAATCAGCTGTAACAGTTTCTAAAATATGTTCATCTTTTTGTTTGATTAGAAGTACCCATACTAGTTACCAACAAACATGTTACAGAAACAATGATTTTTTTTTTCCAGCAAAGCATATAAAGAGATTAGTATAACACAGCAAAAATTAGAAGCTTGGAGTTTTGATTTCTAGCCACACCTGTGTTGTCTTGTGGGAAGCTGGGAAGATAATTTAATCCCTTCTAACTTGTTCTCCATGTCTGTAATGTAGGTATTAGATAGCTGCATCATCAGTCTGCTGTGGAGCATGTAGGTGTTGTAAGATGCATGAAAATTTGTAATAAAGATGGCAAACATCTGGCTGGCTGCAACAGCAGCCTCTCGGCTAGCTACCTCTTTGAGGAAGGAAATGCCAAGTTTATGGCTGGACCTAAATCTTCCACATATTATAACTGAAAATGTCATCATAATGCTGCCTGATTTCAGGATCAGGGAGGAATCATCCAGCAGAAAAATCTCTCGGCACTGGGTATTTGGCTGTCTACTCTTTTGTTATTATTCCTGGATGCCATGACCAGATGCCCTGTGTGGGACCAGATCTCTATTTTACCCATAAATTCTACACTAAAAAAATGCTAGCCATGCTAAGAAAAGAAATGTGACTCTTGACCACCCCTTTGCCTCAAATACACACTGAAATTACTTCCCTGCTTCAGAAGTGTTTCACAGAGGGAAATTAATCTCCATTCCTCTAAACTTGGTTTCCTTCTGAACAGCTCTACCTGCCTTAAATCAAGATCCAGCCTCTAGACTACCTGCTTGGGAGCAGAACATGCACTTAAGGTAGTTTGGCAAGAGCAGATTTCACTTTCAGTGTTATGGTGGATGTTTTTGGCTGTGGGTTTAATTTTACATCCATAGCATCTCCCAGCAATGTGTGTAACACAGAGGGGGGCAGAACTGTTCTTCCTGTAACTGGATCTATCCTGGGAGTGGAGCAAATTTAGTGGATTGAGTGGGTTTTTTACAGGCCTAATGGCAGGATTGAGGCTGTATTTATACTGAGAAGCAAGGAGGAGAAGCTCTGGGGCTGGCTTGCCCAAGCATAAATAAATTGGAGGTGCACGAACATTGAAAAAGTTCCCAGAGAGTCGCATTGCACAACTTAATGGGCCTGGTGCCTTCACCTGTGCCAATTTTATGTGACTCTTAACTCTGGTCTTAAATAAAAATGAGACTTGCTCTAATGACATCAACAGCCTTCAGTGAAGAAAATATGCTGCTACTTTGATGCAGATCCCCTTTTAAGGAGGACACCGTAGACAGCCAAAGCTCTTTTTCCCATCTGGTAGGTGAATGTTACGATTCCCTGCTCAGAAGTGTGGCCTCAACAACACTCCTCTGCATTACATCCTCTTCAGCATTACATTAGATGATTTTATTAAGAATATGGTTATTTGCTGCCCCTGCTTTTGCCACCTTGATTTTACTGTCCTTCTCCATTACATTAAAGGATGGAAAAGGGGGATGTGAGTTGGCTGGGGGAGGGGAGACACTAGCATGGGCAGGGGGTTAAATGAACCAGCTGTTACGTGTGAAGTATCTGCTTTCTAATTGCTTCTGTTGGAATTCAGGGGGGAAAGGCACTGGCTTCAGTTAATTAATAAGGCAGGACTCACATAAACTCCAGCTGTGAGCACAGGACTGGTCTTTAAAGGATAAGCCCAGGAGGTGGGGCAGAGAGTTTGATTTCCTTGCACTAAATCCCATCACATGCTGCTGGTACTGTGTGTGTCCACTTAAGCCTTTTGGTTGGCCTGTCTGAACGAGACATGAGGTATCTGTTGCTGTCCACGTGCCTCACCCCAAGAAAAATGATCTCTCCTCAGAAATCAAAGGTGTGAGGCTATGTTTCAGGCTAGGGTGAAACTGCTGTGTTTTCACTCGAGTTTGGAATCCCTGAAAAGTGGGGATGTTTGTATCAAAGGTTTTTATTCAGACTTAACAGAAGCTTGGGCTTTTGCAGCTGGACTCAGATACAGGTTTGCCATTTGATTCTCTTCTCTGTCTAGCTCCAGAGGGTTTGGATTTGGCATCCTGTCAACATCTGTCTCATCTGAGCCCTGCCTCAGGAGCTTTGCTGGAAGGGTAGCACTGATGGGGAGGTTGTGCAGCTGATGCCTCCAGACCATGTCCAAAGGCCATTTTACAGTGATCCCTTTGAGGAGAACAATGCCCAGTTCATTTCTCTTTTTTTCTGAGAGGGGCTCAAAAAGATCAGGACTTTTTCTGAGTTACAGACAGTGCCCCTAAAACCCACATGAAAATGCAAATACCATAGTGTTTCCTCATTTGATTGTGCTCCAGGTCTTGCTGCCACAGGACATCCCCCACCATCAGTGCAAGGTCCTTCTAGTCAGAGAACAGCTGGGGGTCTATGCTGAGACCAAAGTCTTCTCCCACTTCCCATGGGATGGCATCTCTGGATTTCAGAGCTTGTTGTTTAAATGTGTGAAGTTAGGAAACAGTGGAATGAGATAAAAAGGTGGAGGGGATGTTCCTATGTGGTTAATAGCCTGTTTTTCCTCACTGACTGTGGAGGGAAATGAGCTTCCTGCTTAAGGTGAGATGTCATTTGCTGGATGGAAACCTTTGTGTCCTGGCTGGCCTGCTCCTTTCGGTGCCACTGCTCAGAGGAGGTCTCTTCCAGCATGACCGCTCTCTCCCAGGCCCTCTCCTTTCCTGGTACCTTGCTCCTGCCTTGCATCAGTCCTGATGCTGCTCTGAGTGCTAGGGTCAGCACAAGGGAGGGGACATCACCATGTGGCTGCAAATGGGTTGGGAAAGGAGGAATGCTCGTTTTGGCACAGAGAGCCCAGCTGTTTGTTCTCCCCGTACCCTTCCTCACGCAACCAGGAGGATTTTGGCATTTCACTGCTGCAGATTTCAGTGACAGCTCAGCCTGGTGTGGGACCAAACTCACAGATACATCAATAGCCCAAATTCCTTGGGCTGGCTGTGCCAAGCTGGACTTCCCACCCAAAGAGAAACAATTCTCGGGTGTTGCAGCCCGTTTCTAAGCAATCGAGGTGGGGCCTCGCTTTGCAAGGATCTATAAACAGCAGCTCTTTGTCTCCTCCATTTCTCTTCACCCTGAACATGTTGCTGTTTTCAGAGGTTGGTTTCAAAGTGCTGATTCACAGCCACCAGCCCTATTGTTTTATCTGAGGAGATTAGAGCTGAGAATGTTGTGGTTTTGTAGTGAAAAGACTCCATTGGAAATAGAAACGTATTTGACTGAGACTGTTATTTATGCTCAAATAACCATCTTGTTTAAAGATGAGGAGTCTTTTATTTTTTTCCTTTTCAAGTTTAGATCAATCATGTATGAAGACAAACTCCCACTCAGCCTCCCTGGCCCCTAATACTTTCATTTCGTTCTTCTTCTGCTCATTATTTTATGATTTTGTCCTTGACTGAAACATTTCTCTTGTTCTTCCTTACATGCACCATTAAAGAAGGAAAGAACTTACATTTAAAGCTCAAGACTTGTGTAGCTCTTAAGCCATAAATAATGTCTTCTACAGATTCTAAGATTATTAAGTCCTTCTAGTTAGCCTCCCTCTTATTTTACAGCTCGTCTGATTAGAGGGGACAAACTCTTTTTAAACTTGATTTAACTATTTCTGTTTTGCTTTTGCAAGCAGACATGAGAAAACAGGACCTGGCTGTATGCACTGCTGATCAGAACACTTGCCATAGGAATGCAAAAAAAAAGCTTGCAGCAAGACAATTCATTGTGGTATGGAAAAAACCTCCAGAGAAGCCCTGCAATTCTGAGATGTACTTAACCTTCTAAATACAGGCAAGTCTACAAGTGAAGCTAAAATCTGTTTATCTGGGGAGATAAACGTAGTCAAACTACCCTTTTCTGTAAAGGGCTGACAGGCACAAAATCAGAGAAGGGAATGCTTTAGTATGAGGAAATAGTTATGCTCAGGTAGTAACTGATTTTGGGCAGCTGTAGGAACCGAACCATTGGGCACTGTGCTTTGCCTCCCCAGGTCTGGCTTCTTTTGATGCCAGGCTCAGGCTTCACTGAGCCAGGCATCAGTTTTTCCCATCAAATGCAGCCAAACCAGCTGCTGCAGTTTGCAGAGATCCTGATACTGCAGCAATGAGCTGCTCTTCCTTCTGCTTGATGAAATCTGCTCAGCTCAAACAGTACCTCAGGGGATGGCCAGGGAGTCAGGCCTTGCCCATGTTACAAACTACAGAACTGAGCACATAGAGGAGAAATAGCCCTACCAGAGACAAAGTGAGTGAAAAGTGCTGAAAAGCGTCACAGTAGACAGCCTAAACAACGAAATTAGTTCCTCCAGTTAGTGCATGATCATCAGTGAGGCAAATGCCTCTGCCTCCTGGGCCAGACAGGCCAGTGTTTTAATGGTAGGCATAAATCTATTGCATTTTTCTCCTCGTGACCTAGCATATTCTGTCAGGCCAGTGCATGCTCCAGAGAAGGAGTAGAATTTATGTGTACAATAAAACAATAGACTTTCAGTGATATCAGCTGTTTGATGAACTTTGATATATATTTGCTATAAAACAGGCAGCAATTACCAGAATGTAATACCCAAATAAAATCCATGATCCATTTGCACGACAGATCTTCAATTTACTCGCATTCATGTGAAAGAGACACATAAAAATGATATCCATGCTTAAAATCACTTAAAAGGAGTCTGAAAGACCCCACAGTTGCAAGTGATACCTCAGTACTTAGCTAATACTCATGTTTCGATGGCTTTGCCTTCATGATTCTTCCAGTGGTTCCTTTATGTTTTCTGGTGTTTTGCCAAACACCTGTGATCAGAGCACAACAAGTATTCCTGCCATTTAATTTAGCCTTGCACAGAAAGGCTATATTAGGCCTGATGCAGACCTAATCCCAAACCTCTAAAGAGGTTTAAGGCACTCTGGTTTCACCTAATCCCGAAACCTAAACCAGAATCATTGAAAACCTCCATAACACCACAGGAATGGGCAAGTAGTGAGTTTCCACTATGAAATTATTAAAAGGACACAGTGTATCTTTTGGATTTGAGACCTAAAGCTTTGCCTAAGGAGCTTGGACTGTCCACAATAAAAGTGTTTATTTTGAAGTTAGGAGGTTGAAAGGTTTATTTGACTAGAGGGCTGATTTCACCCCTCCCACCCAAAAAACAAAGAGGGGTGATCCCCCAGAAGAGTGAAAAATAGGAAAAGGGATGAACAAGTAACACAGGAGGGGCAGCCCAGCAAAGCAGCCAAAGATGAAACCCAGGTTTCTCTTCAAGCTCAGTCGTGGCCCCTTGTGAGAAAGAGCAAGAGCACAACCCCTTGTGCATAACTGAGCTCTTGGATCCTGAAGTTCCTCACAGCAAACATGTAAGGAAAGAGTTATGATATAATAAACACATTGCTGCTGTTTAAAATAGAGAATTTGCTCTTTTGAGATCTCTTGCTGATAGGAGATAACATGTAAAAACGTGCTGTAATGGAACTTTCAATTACAAACTGCATCCAACTGTAATAAATTTGATATTGCATTAATGCATGTTAAATTAATTGGATTCAGTCATTCCTGAATTCTGGTAACCACCTTATCTTGCCATACAACTCACTATCTTTGCATTGTGAAAGGATATTTCATTTTCAAGGCGACTGTAAGGGAGTATTAACTGTACCATATTCTCAACATTTAGCTCCTAACAAATTAAAGACGTGAAGTATACTGCACATGTGGTTCCATTACATATAGCAATTTATAGCAATGATCTGCTGCTCTAAATCTCTTAATTCAAATCATTTCAGCAAAACATATAGGGAAGTATGGGGCTGTATTTATGCATTATACAATACAGAATGCATTTATCTGTGCTTAGGACATTCCTCATAATGAGAGGCATAACCTCCTCAGAGTTCTGTGTTCTCATAACCACTGAATGCCATTTAAAGCCCTTTAGAGCAAGGATTTAGGAATCAGTGTTCCTACTGATGAGAAATTTGATATGAGTAGAAAAGCAAGCTCCAGATTTACCTTCCCAAACTCACAAAAATCTCCGTGCCTTTGTTTGCATCAATAGGAGTGGAACAGAACAGCACTCATTTAACAGCACTAGATTTAATTAAGCTTTGACTCTGGCTCGATAGGCAAAAATGGTAGGAAAACTAAAAAGCATGTTTTATGAGGTACCAAGCTTTCTAGCTGGAATTAGAGCAGGACAGCCTCCTGAAAAACTACATAAATGACACAGCTTTTAAGTCCTAGACAGGTGACGCAAGCAAATGATGGTTTATTTGCTTTCCTTGAGCAAGTCGGGGTGTAGCTGGAGAGCAACAGGGGCCTGTGAAAGGGGGAAGAGCACATCTCTCTGCAGTGCTGTCACTGTACACGTTTGCACTGTGCTTCCCATCATCCGTCTGAGGGTGGATGCAGGGTACAATTCCAATCCCACAGCAGTTTTGTTCCAACAATACACACAGGGTTATTTAACTGTTGCCTGATTTAGTTCAGTTGTGACACCTAACCAGTAACTTCCATTGGGAACAATTTCAGGACGCAACTTCTTTTCCTCTAAGGAAGCTCTCCTGCAGGACCTGGAAAACTCTGTATGGCTGTGTTGCACTGAAAGAATTGGGTCTTTATCCCACAACAAATCCAAGTTGACAGTGGCTGCCGGAGGAGGCAGAAGACTTCAGGAATGCGATAACCTCATGCCCAGCAGAGCACCTGATAAACGGATGCTGTGCAAACAGAGCCCAAACACAGCCCAGCGTGCGCCCCCTGAGCGGCCTTCCCAGCCGGCTGTGGGGACTCGCCCGAGTCACACGCGGACTGAAGGGCTCGATGGCAGCGACAGCCCAGCACCAGCGCCCCGGCCCAGCCCTTCCCGGCTGGTTCAGAGCTCGTGTCTGCCTCCACGGAGCAGTGGCACGCTCGGGCTCCCGGGGAAGGCCGGGTCCTCCGGTTACGGAGCGTGAGGAAGCGGACGGGCGCTAAGCCCCTCGTAGGACTGTCAGAGCGGGGCTGCTCTGCAGGGGCTGCGCTGCCTCCCGGTGCCGCCGGCGGCACTGCAGGTTCCCCTGAGCGGGAGCCCCTCACGGAAACCCCCCGAGCCGCCCCGCGCTCACTCCCGGCCCGCCGGGGCCCAGCGGCACCGGGCGCCCACAGCGCGTGCGCGCCTCCCACCGCCTCCGTGACGTCACGCGCGGGGCTCGGCGCTCCTCCGTGTCCGCCTGGTTCCCGCGGGGATCGTCGANGGTGGCGCTCTGCGCACGCGCGGGGCGTCGCCACGGCAACGGCGCGGTGGAGGCTCGGCCGCCGTGTGCGGGGCGCGCGACGGGGGCACCGTCATCCCCCGCACGCGGCCCCTCACAGGCCCTCACAGCCCCGGAGAGCCCCTCATGGCCCCGGAGCCCCTCAGGGCACCTCAGAGCCACTCACGGCCCCTCAGAGCCCCTCACGGCACCTCAGAGCCACTCATGGCCCCAGAGCCCCTCATGGCCCCAAAGCCCCTCATGGCCCCTCAGAGCCACTCACGGATCCAGAGCCCTTCACGGCCCCTCAGAGCCCCGTGCGGCCCCTCAGAGCCACACACAGCCCCATTCCAGCGGGGGTGGGAAGAAGCTCAAGCCAGCAGGGTGGGGAAGATGTCGCATCTATGGCTAATGTAAGGCATCTATCTGCTCGAAAAAAGTGATGTTTTGATTAAAGTCTGCATCTCCTTGGTGCTCTGCAGCAGTTTGCCTGGGCATTCCGTGCAGGAGCTCCTCTGGCAGAGGTGATACAGGTGTGTGTGTGCCTTGGGATCAGGATACACCATCAGACATCAATATCAGCACCGCACCTAGTGGTAAAGGAGCTCACAGTTCTAATATACTGAATTTTACAGCTCTCCGGTAATAATCCCAGTACCTTTATGACCAATAGAAATAAGTATTTTTTAGGTGTTTAAGCGACATAGACACTGCTTGAGGAGACGGAGGTAAGGCAGGAACAGCATTGGCCGAGTACTGAACACCGCTCTGTCCAGGGAAGGCACGGCCTCGGGTGGGTCTCTCCCCACCATTTTCAAGAGTAGTGGCAGTCCTCAGAAACACCTAAAAGTGCTTTCATACCTTTCAGTTGGAGGCATTTCAAAAAGAAAACATATTATTGTCAAGTATAGTATGGCAATATGAGAAATAATACTGTAGTTATCAGCTGGTTAGAGCTCTGTCTCTGCTCAGCCTGGGCTGGGCTCGTCGCTGGCTCTGCTGGCTCGCTCGCTCTCGCCCTCTGGCGGCAGCGCGGGCCCGCGGCGGGGCAGCGCCTGTCACCGGCACGGCAGCGCGGCCGCTCTGTTCCAGCGCATCCCGCGGAGCTCGAGGGACGGCTGCGCACTCACTGCCGACATTGGCGTTCTTTTACTGTGTTTTTCCCCTCAGTAGTACTGGTTGTTTGAAATAAGGAAAATGCCTTGTATAGCTCCTTTGAATGCCAGTTTAGAGTAGGAAATAATCCCGGTTCCAGATTCAGCAGCTTCATTTTGAAATGAAAAAGGTAAAAAGAGGGCATGGTGTGTGCTCTGGAAAAAAACAGACAACACGAGATGGAAATATGTGTGTAACTTTCTCTCTGGGAGTTGTTTTGAGGAGCATTTTGCCACACTTTTTAGCATAGTCTCTTTGTAACCTGTCATCCTTGCGAAGCTCCTTCCAGTAACCTCCACTTGTGAAGCTTTTAGAGAGGGCTCCAAGACTGGGAAATGTCATTAAAAATGTGTCCTGTCTGCCTAAGGTACAGGAAGTATAAAGAATTTTTTTGAATTTTATTTTTAACTAAATTACTAGTTTTTTAAAAAGCTACTGGAGCAATTTCTTGGTTTTTTAATGATTCCTATTAACATTTTTACTGATTTACAGGTAAACTAGTTTTTTTCTTGTTTTAAAAATACCCCACAATCAGCAAATCTGTTTATTCTGGCTTGGATGTGTAATTATCAGTTATAAAGATTCTGCAGATGGAAATTATGTTGGTGCATGCACTGGAATAGATACTGGTTTCTAATATCAGATAAATTGTCTGATTTTGGTGAATTGGTGTAGAGACTTATTTTTAAGCACTGGAATTACAGCGTGGGAATTGTAAGGTATTTAGGGAGCAGATCTGTTGACTGAGTACATTACGCCTTTTCTGAGCATTTTAGAATACTGTGAGTTTCTTTTTGCAAAGAAATGTTAAACTACTGACCCGTATATGTTCTTGCATTTTAAAGATACACATTTTTTTTGGCTCTCTACCACAGAGTACATCAGGCTGTATTATGCTTCATGTTTGTATACGTCTTATTTTTAATTTGAGTACTATTTCTCTGCAAGCTCAGCCATAACAATGTACTGTTTCATTGGATCACTAGTAACTGTAAACCAGTCATTGCTAATTAGTTCATATGGGAAATTTAACCCTGAAGATTCTGATTTTTCAAAATTATATTCTATGAAGCACTGTCTTCATTGGGGAAAAAATAGCTACTATAACTGTTCTTCTGTAGTTAATTGTCTTGTTGCAGCTGAATTATAGATGCATGCTAGTGCTGTTTCTGGGGTTGTGAAGACAAACTTAGTAATGATTAAACAAAAGGTTGAATTATGCTTTTTGGACACCCTTTTTGAGTTGTAATGCTGATACATTTCTTTTGTACAAACTTGGAATCTCAACACAGTATTAAATGTTTGTTGTGTTTGTATGTCTTTATAAAGGAAAAAGGTAAATCTAGTGGTAGTAATAGTGTTTTCCTCCCCAAAATATCTGTGTAGATGGATTTATGCTCTCTTTGTAAGAATGGAGTTTGACTGCACTAGAATATACAGTAGTACAAATGAAGGATTTCAAATTAGCAATAGGTTGAAAACTGCTTCAGCTACTGGAGTTTTATTTTCCAAATTACTGGTCTCTGTGGAGAAGTGTAAGTGATCACAAAACAATGAGAATGAAACAAATCTACAAAAAAAACCTGCACGATTTTCTGCCCAAGCAAGCCAGCTTCCTTTTGAGTTCTGTGCTGGCACAGTTGTATCATTAAAAGTGGGTTTTTTTTCTTTTCATAAGCAATAAAATAATTTCACAACTGTAATGAATGCACTTCCTATGGTACATTTTAATTATATGCAGCTAATGATGGCATAGCTCGTCATTTCAAAAATTGTCTCATTGGCATTTATGACCTGGTGTAAACGCTCATATATCATGGGATTATTTGAAAGAACTGAAACTTTGAGAGATGTCAGGTTTGCTGTGTGGAGGAAAGTGACTCATTAAACAAGAGGTGCTGGTTAGCAATGGGAGACTGTAGAGCACATTTAGGCTGCAAATATTGGAGTCAACAGATTTATTTTAAAAAGCCATGTTACTGGATGTCATTTTCAAAAGGGATATCTTAGCCTTGGAATTTTCCAGACCACTAAACTGAAGAATCCAGGTTATATCATGATTCAGAAGCATTTAAAATAGGAATCAGTCTCTTCTGCATCTCAAAAGGGAAAGTTAAAGGAGAAGTCACCTTTTCTGTAAATGGATTTACCAGCACAGGTCTTTAGAACTGTAATGTCATACTGTGAGCAAATTAAGCGTTTTAGGAGAAAAAAAATCTTTTAGTCAGCAAATCTTCTTTTTCATGATTTATTTTTAAAGGTCAGAAGGTGACCATTACAGTAAAAAAATAATTGTTTGTACAGGATAACCTTCCCAGATGAGATGCAACCCTGTCCTAAACCTCCGAGTCTGCAGCCTGAGTTTCCCAGAGCCGCTGGGTGACAATTGGGTGTAAGGTAAAGCTGAGCAAGAACTATTTGAAAAGAAACGTAGACTAATGTTTGGCTTTTCTTTTTCTTTTAGTTATTCCATAGTTTTTCAGTAGATGCTAAATTTCTTTGATTTAGGAGAGGGAAGGATTTTGCTTTAAAACACACCAGATAGGAATCTTAGGACAGACTTTTCACACTCAGACAGCTGGAGCAGCTGTAGATTCCCCACTGAAATGAAAATGCAACAATTCAAGATTTAGAATGGCAAAAAAGTGTGACCAGAGCATTAAATAGAAGGGCCATATGATACCAAAATTAAGCTCTGTGTTTATTATAAAGAAAATCCTTGTTTTAGAAGGGAAAAAAATGAACTTGTTCCACCACTTTCTTTTTTCCTCAGGAGAAAACACAGAATATATCCTAGGTAATAAATCTGTTTTATGGCTCACATGAGAAAGGGTGGAGAAACTCCCATTATTTTCTTCCCAGAAATTGAAATACACATGAGCTAACATGGGAGACACTGGGATTTTCATCCAACAAACGCACAGCTGGCTTCTGCTTTTATTATTTTTCTAAGCCTAATAATTTTTCATTTGATTAGCTGGTGGCTGACAAAACTATCACTTGCACAGTGTTTTGTATATTTAGTAGAGTAGGTGTGATGCGAAAAAGATACTGTAATGCATGCCCAGAAGCATAGCACAACTTGTTCAGTTGATGAGAAATTTCTGCTTGCCTCTTCTTAAAATGCAAGTTTCTATCATCAAGATTTGAGTTTGAATATCAAGAAAGTAACTTCTTGACAACTAGAAACAGGAGAATTATGTAAGATTTGAGGATTATTTTCTCTTAATTCACGTTGTAGAATAGCATGGTGCTGTGCACATATAAATAAATTGTCAGGAGTCAGTTGGCAGTCCACAGTGCCAGTTTTGCTGTGAGAAAGCAATGAGACTATTTGAGAGAAGAAATGTCCTAGTCAGTGTTAGGAGGTGGGAAAAGTAGAGCTGCAAACAAGATACATCAAGGACTTTAAGTGTACCCAGTGTTGAGGTGTGGAGAGACCCATGGACACACTTAATGTGAAAAAAACAACAGCAGCCACCCATAAACCTGCCCAGACAATGAGCTAAAGTGAGCACAGACATAAAGGTGGGAGAATAGGAGCCATCTAGGAATGAGGTTCCTCAGAGCCGTGTCTGAGCAGACCTCTGTAAAGCCGTGGATTCCCAGTTTGAAATCAGGAGGGAAAATGGCCTGTCAGAACTCCTTCATGTACCTTCTGCAGAATAAAGAAAACATATTCAAGAATCCAGTATCCTGTTTTGCATCGACCATTAATGCCAGGGACAAAGCAGGCTGGTTTCTTCTGTGTTGACTGTCCTGGTGTTTGAAGAGCGAAGCTGTGTTGCTGTCTCTGTGTTCTGGGCAAAGCAATGCTAACACCTTCCCTAAGTAAGCAGCAGGGGAAGAAGAATGCAGTTTTATCCCAGATTGGTAGGTCTGTATTGTGTTTAGTGTGTTCCTTGTTATTTTCAAAAATTCCAAACCAACTTGACATGTTCTGCAGGCAGAAGAGAATGTGGGCTATCTGCCTCCAATTGAATATTGTGTGATGACTTCTCTGGTTTTGATTTGTAGTCATTTATAAGTTGTAGATATTCGGAACCGTGTAAGAAATTTCTAAGTGAAATTACTTTGAAGCTACAGGTTCATTGCATAGCTAGGCCTCTACCTTTAATGTCCTGTGACACAGTGGCTGCCTGGGGAAGGAATGATTTTCTAAGGACTAGTAGCATTTCTGGATTGTGTACCTACGTTCTGACCTAGCTCCATTACACTCACTAAATAATTGTTGACAAGTTCAAGCTCTGTAACTAGAGGGTTATGACTTTGCTAAATGCTATGAGTCAATATATGTTCATGGACAAGGAAAATGACCTTAATGGAAAAATAGGAGACTACTGAAGTGGCAGTAGTGGGAGCTCTCTTTTGATTGTATCTCTCTTAGAGGCTTTATGCTGCTAGGGATCAGAATACTGTGGTGTATGGGACTGTTTCTTGGGACATGGAAGTGTGTGAGCCTGTGTCAGGGATGGCTGGTTCCAGCTGAGTGTTGCCCAGTTCAAAGGCCCAGGTAGCAGTCTCTCCAAAGGAGGTAAAATCAGTGTGGTCAACTTCACTGTCCACCTCCTTTTTCCTCAGTCTGCCTTGTTAGAATTTGCATCTCTGTCCTGCCAGTATTTAGTTATTTGCTCTAATAAATTTCTGTTCTGTAATGGGCCTATTTGACCTTCTGAAGCTGTACTTTGAATTCTTGCCCGTGTTAGACCCTTAGATTGTTTTGTTCTCTGACATATGAGATGATGCCACACTGCTTTTGAGCTGGGTGAACCACGTTCCTGTGTTGACTGGAGGGGATGCATTCCTGACACGCAGCTGGGGATGCTGCTGCTTAGGAAAGGCCCTTGGAGCAGAAGTGGTTGCCCTGTGGCACCACCTTTCCTGCAGTGTAGCACGGTGGCCTGGCTTTTGCACTCTGGTCCCTTGTTCCAGGTGCAGAGGGCTCCTCACCCGACTTGCAGTAGGTTGCAGAGAGGGAGTGAGTCCATAGTGCTGTGCCAAAAAACCATGTGATAGCCTGAGCAGCAGGGTCTCCAGCCTGCTACAGTTACACAGCATTTGTGCTCTTTTGCTCTTGGTAACAGTTTCACCTTATCAAACGAGGCTCTCAAGTCTGAGAGTAATTGGGAACACGTGATAAATGCAGGACTTTTTTAATTTAGATTTTTTTTCTAGTTGTGTGTTTAGGCCTCCCTCCTTTCCCTTCAACAATTGAGGGTGTTGGTTGCTTCCTCATGTTTGTGTAAGAAAAGCTTTTTATAGTCCGTTTTTCCACTTGGCATGTACTTCCTCCGTTGTAGCGTAACACATCATTCTTCCCGCTCCCTCCCAGCCTCTGAAGCTAATGGAAGACCTTCAGGGTTGTTTTATTTGCAATAAAAATGGAGCTGTGGGGTTGGGAATGGTCATTATTCCTGCCTTAAAATGTATTCTTCAACAAGTTTTGTTCTTTGTAAATGAGAAGGATGTAAGGAAGCAAGGAATAATCAGCAGTATTTAGTTTATAGGACATTTAGTTTGAACTGGACATTTCTAGCTCAGTTTTTGTTTAGCTGAAAATCTATCAAGAAAAACAAAAGTTTGTCAGAAACATGAGTGGAAGTGGGCTGCATTCTTTTTTTTGAAAGAATTCTTCTTAATGTAATGCCAATGTGAAGAATTTTTCAGTGTCATCCATCCCAACTTCTGCAAGGTAACAGCTGGAGAAAAAGGCACTCTAGAAGCTCCATATCCATCCATTATTTAGCCCTGTAATGGTGAGTCTGGCACACTGACAGCACTTGAGCCTTGCAAATTTGGAGCTGGAGGTCTTTCCTTGATGTAACATCAGTAACACCAAAAAGAAAGGAAAGTGGCATGGCCACTTTCATGTCATTGGCTGGCAGAGTCCTGTCCCTGGTCAGGACAGCATGCACTGCATCCTGCTTAAGGACAGTACAGCACCTGTTTTGCCACAGCTTCACTCCTGCTTGTTGGTTGTTTTTATCACCATTTCTCCAGGAGTGTTACTTAGCCCCAGAATAGAATTAGTAATATTTAGTATGGCAGCCTTCTTTCCCTTGTCTGTGACAGATAGATTATTGGGAATATCTACTGGGAATGCCCTCTATTTCCAGTGATTTGGATGCTGTTTCTCAAGAAAGACTATGTTTTGGAACTATTTTTTCAATATAAAGTTGTTTTTTTTAATAATCTTGCAAGGTTTTCCAACACTAATGAACACAGCCTAGGTCCTTCAGTGGAGGGGCATGTGCAGACATGGCCCCTGTGGATTGAACTGCCTCACTGCTTCAGATCATCACTATTTTTAGCCTCTATATATGACTTTGTTTTTCCCAAGTGTCTAGTTCTAAGATGACATGGTAACTAACCCAGTCAGGGCAGGAATTCACTCTTTTCCCATATACTAGCTCCACTGTAAGCTTGCAGCAAAAAAATGGATCTGAGAATCCTCTCAGCTTGAATCTTACGATGGGATGTCTAAGGTCTTGACTGGTCATTTTTTAGCTGCTTTTGTATTCTGCGATTTCTCTATGAAAATAACATTTTAAAGGCATTTGCTTATTTTATTGCTCCACTGCTAAACAATTGAAATCAGCACTTAGCATTTAATTATAGTGATTTTATATAATAAATATTGTATAGCGCCTGGTGGTGTAATTGGGCATTTTTATAATAAGTCCCTATTTTTTAAAACAAGGGGGAAATCTCTGAAATTCATGCCTTCATGCTTGTGCCCATTAAATGTGGTTATCATTATCTAGTGACGACATATGTTCTTCCTAACTACGATTCTCTTCTCTTTCATGCTGATGCTATCTCCATGCTAGATTATTCCTGCTCCTAGTAGCACCCCAGGGCAGTAGTGAGAAGTAAATGTGTCCCATATGGCCGCTTTAGACAGCAGTTTTGGGTGTGGGGAGATGGGAGAGGAGAGACAATGGGGTGAAGAGACAGTGGGGTCTGCGTGCCCTCACTGTCCCAGAAGCAGGGCAAGCAGAGGGGCAGCAGGGCTGTGGCTCTCTGCGCTGTCGGGCTGTTCGGAGTACCGTGGGGGTGCTGCAGTGGGACAGGGTGCAGTTATTTGTTGTGCCATGCGGGAGGAAGGAGCCAGGGAGGAACTGCGGCTGAGTCACCCGCTCTTCCTGGAGCGCCTCCTGGGGTGGTGCTGCTACAGGCAGCCCAGTGCAAGACTGAGCCTGAAGGCTCGAGCGAGCTGATTGCAAATATTTTGCAGAAGTCTTATTTTCTGGTAATTACTTTAACATGATTCAGTGTTTTCTCTTTTGTCTGATCTTGTTATGAGCCTTCTTGCCTGATCCTTCACCCGCTGTCGTGGGAGCACAGCAAGCGTTCCCACACCTCGTGTACCATTCCTGCTGTCTTTGGCCTCTCAGGTTCAGTGGCTGTGAGTAGATGCTGTTCGGTACAGCCAACTAGTGATGTGTCCTTTTGGAAAAATGACTGATCTTGGACCTGTTCTTGTGAAGCCTTTGAAACTACTAAGATGTTTCAGATAGTGGGGTTAGAGCAATTTGTAGAATTGGGGTCCAGGTACTGTTTGCCAGTTCACATTTCTAGTGATTCGTGAAATTAGAGCTCCTGTGGAAACCTGGAACCTTGCTTCTGAGGCACATGTTGTGTATGAACTGAGTCCAAAGCACCCAGTCTTCTACAGATATATGAAGAATGGCTAGGATTTAGGTTCCGGTGGGTCACCAACAGTATTTACTAGAGACTAATAATAACAGTGAACAGACTCATTCCATTCCCAGTTCTCTAGGGTTTTAAAAATCCAGCAGAACCAGCAAAATACTTAAAGCCCAGCCACTGAAATCCAGCCAAGTTTTGTAAAGATTACAATGGTAACTTCAGATAAATATAAATTGTGCTCTTTAAATGTACAGTTTATTTAAAAGGAGTTATTTTGCCAAACCATAAATGTACCAATATCTAAACCAAGAAATTACCATGGTTAAGAAATCTAAGATTATAAGGTTTAGAAAAAACCTCTCTGATATTTTTAATGCTTTTGTTTAACCATGTGATTTACATTTAATCCTAGTTAGAGTAATTAATACATACATACCTTTATAGCAGACCAAACACTTCTCATAAGCAACTGACTGGTTTGTGTTATCACATTTGTTCAACAAATGGAGGGAGAGAGTTGTAGAGTATAACTCACTTGCATAATCTTTTGCAAGTAGTAGAAAAAATCTGTCTCACAGTATACCTACAAGAAATACATGGGTGCTCATAATTCATAATATCCCATAAAATTTAGAAGAGCATTCAGAGACTGCAAATGAAGGTAATTTATGTATAAAACCTCATCCATGAAGAATTTATTGCCATTGTAGGTATAATATACTTTGGCACAGACTTCTTCCGTGAAACTAGTACTTGCAGATTTGAGAAAGGAACATACCAGAGACCTTGCAGGTTAAACTGTAGTCTGGTTTTATACAAAACACATTATAATGAAGACTTTTCTCTTCTGAGAGAGCTAAAGTCAGTTGGTAAGTTAATGTGCCATGGCTGTTGACAATGTGTGTGAACATCTTCACTGTGTGAGTAATGTCCTTAAAATCAGTGTTAGTTTAGTGGTGCTACCTTTGTGTAATTATTGATGTTTGTAAATATTTTGAACCTTAGAGGGAACTGAGGAAACTGCACAAGTGCATTCCTACAAAACATTTTAATTTGCAGTATCTAAAAATGAATATGTGCTTTGCAAGAGGTTGTTTGCTAACCATGTAGCGAAGCCCAGACCTCATTCTTCTTGCGAGGGCTGCACTGGGAACATGGGGCCTCATCTTTCTCTCTTCACTTGAACAAAACTGCCAGATAAAGGCCCTGGGATCCATCCATCTCATTGCCAATTTGAGACAGAGACATTTCTGGGTGTCTACAGGGAGGTGTGGCTCCTGTGTCCCGCTAGATTCTTGCTGGTAGACTTGGGCGTGTGGTGGCCAAAGTGAGGCCAAGGCAAGGCTGTGGTTACATTGCAGTGCTGTCGTGCAGTCTTGGGGAGATTTCAGCACTGTTCTCCTCAGTGCTCGGGTGGTTCATGCAGCTGGAACAAAGATATATTTCCTTTTGTTCCTCTTGCTGGACTCTGATTTCTGTTTTCGTTTGAGATTACATTGTGCACATATGCTTTTATAGTTGCTGCCTCTCTTTGACCCAAACACTTTTACTTCCGTGGAAGTTAATGACATTAAATGAAAATCAAGGCAAGCCATTGCTTCTCCAACATTTCTGCATAATACAAAGTAAACTTAAGATAGGGAAGGATTTGTTATACTGCAAAATATGCCATTTAAATGCATGTAGCTGGGAATGGAGAGAAGCAGCTCCTAGCATGATATAAGAGGGATTTTGGCCCACATCAGCAAGGGAAGCTACAGGGCATGTAGCTATAAAAATGGACCAGAGCTCTTAAGCACTGATGTAGAGCAGATAGGACCTTTAAAATTCTTCCCTGAAAGGTACACAGTGCTGTTGGGCAGCAGTCTGCTAGGCTTGGATTATCAAAGAACATTATCAATTCTTCTGGGATTTTAACTGTTAATTCCAGGAAGTCTAGGTGTTTCAGGAAGTGCTATTAAAATATTATGCTATTTCTTCCGGATGTAGATCCTTGGACAGTACACTTACACTTAGCCTTTTCTCTGTTGGCTTCCTCTGCAGGAGAAATCCCAAACTATTGAGAGCAAAGATAACTTCCTGTGCCAGGTGTAGTAGCTGGAATTATCTCTGTTGTAGAAAGAAATAACTTTTCTCTTGAAAGTGACATGGGATTTTTGATGTCAGTGAAGATTCATCTCATCAAGGATGTCACTCTGCTGCTAAGAACACCTCACTGGACTCACACCTGAAGTACTGTGTTCAGTTCTCTGCTTTTCCAGATGGATTTGGTGGAGATGGAGATGGTGCACAAAATGGCAACTGAAACAATTTGGGGAAACGGAACAGCTGTCATATGAGGAGAGATTGAAGTCTGGTACTTTTCAGTTTAGAGAAAGACAGATATTTATCATAGAGATTTACAAAATCATGAAAGTGATGAAAAAGCCAGATGTGAAACTGTTGCCCTCCAAATCCTGCAATGTAAGAACTAGAGGGCACTCAGTGAAAGTAGTAGGAGATCAGGTTTAAAACAAAGAAAATAGTCCTTCATTTTCTGAAACTTCTGGTAGTGAAATTTTTACCATGGTAGGTAGCGAAGGCAGGGATATCAGCAGGTTCAAAAGAGATTAGGCAATTTCATAGACAGAAATGGAACTGCAAATGGACAATGAAATTGTGTGCCCTGTAACATCATTTATACAGCAATTGTGCATGTGGGAGTATGGGGGGGCAGGAGGAAGGGACTGCAAAAGCAGCCAGGCTTCTGTATTTTTCCTAAAGTGTATCTCTAAATAGCATGGCACTGGTGGAAATCAGATGGACCAGTCATCTGACCTTGTGGGGTATTTTTTTCTGCCATACAGTACCATACCATGTTCTACTTTGAAAGGGTTTTATTGTTAGTGCACTGAATTCTCATAAGGATAATCAAGAAAAAAGTGGTAGCGTATTAGTACCCCATTGTTGATACCTGAAACATTAATGTGTTTTAAAGTCTGATCCCTTGATAGTAAAATGCCTGCCTGTTACTGTGCATGTCACTAGCATGGCATTTGTTTGGAAAATGCACAACTTGGAAAATGAATTTTAAGTTTGTGTGTTTATTTTTCTTGGCAGTGAGTTTTGGTTATCTCAGAAGGGAAAAGCTATCCAGGTGCAGTGAAGCTGTGTGGTGCTATGAGTACTCTGGCAGGAAGGTATGCAGGACAAGTATGCAGGAAGCTGGATCAGAGTAGTTTCTTCATGCTCCAGTACTGTGTGCTACTGAGATGTCTTTGTGCTACTTCCAAGTAGGCCAAGTTGAGCCAATGAAACAACAGACTTTGGGCCAACTACATCCACAGCTCAGGGACCCAGAATTTGGGTTATGGTCCCTATTCCAGGCACTGGGCTTTAATGACACCCCAGAGCTGGGGTGGCATCCCTGCAGTTTGGAGCATCCTCCCCAAGCACTCTGTTTGTGCCTGCCCAGCTCCCCCAAGGCTTTAGGCTGCTGCTTTGTACATAGCAGCTCACTCTTCTATTACATGTGTAGCATTTAGAGGAGACCTGCAAAGAGGGGGGGGTGGCGGGGAGAAATCACTATTTCACTTTAATATAGGACACAGAAAAGTTCTTTAAAATGTGTTTGGGTGGAGGTTTTTTGTAAAAGAAATCGTCTTCTGTATGCTTTTTTTTTTTTTTGTAACATTAAGCATATCAACAAAAACATTCTTTGCTTTAATTAGAGAATGTGGGCTTTGTTCATATGGAGACTTCTGAATATATGTGTAGCTCCTGTACTCTGGTCACAAGCTTTTAGTCGGGATACTTACATGAGCCATAAACTGTATGAGTGCAGCTCAGGTTGGCTCATTGTGTCTGAGGAAACTGGTGGTGCTCTGCTGTTGATGAGAAATCCATCATAAACAAATCCTCACTCATGGTCTCAGGTGTGTGATTGGGAAACAGGTTTGGCTTTTAATCAAAAGAAATTGAGTGTTTGGTTCTTAGAAATATCTTTCCTCTTGTTTCAATGAAGTAAATGTTATAGCAAATAAAGAGCTTAAAGCAGTCTGACTAAAGCCTCAGCTAATTGAGCTTTGGTTCTGTGAGAGTTGGGATGTCATCATCCTTTTGTTTTCCACTTTTCTGGGGGAGTACTTAAGCTATACGGCAAAAATAAACAAAAGAAACCTTTTAAATCTTCACACTTAAATACATCTATGAATATTTTTAGTTACTGTTTACTCCTTGCAAATTTGTCTTGATCTGAAAAAACGTTTCAGATGTATTGTTTTCCTAACAAAGATTTGACCTTCATCTTTATACACGGTTTCACTATTCTTCCTATCAGCATTTAGTTCAAAGGAGCACTTCGAAGCACGCAGGCAAAAACCAGTTCCATTGTGTAAAATAGAAATGTGTGTTTTATATCACAGGAGTTTAGAGAACAATGCAAAGGTCAATTGTGTTGCTTGCTCTCCTGTCACATGATGTGGGTGTGTATATGAATGCATCCCTGGAATTCCACTGTGGGATCTGCATCTTTGAAGCTGATGCTAAAATTACTGCCGAGGCTCTTCCAAAGGCGGATACTGATAGAAGATTCAATGAAATCGAAGGTCGCCAGTCTGGTAGGCGTTGAAAGATACCTGGCTATGATACTATTTCTGATTTAATAATGCGAATGGGAGGCTAGCCCTTTGTAATAATTAGGACTAATTACTGAAGAGGTGTTGACAGATGGGCTAAGAGGAAACAAACTGCCTTTATCCAGTGGCTTAGAGTCAGATTACTAGTCTTGTGTTATCTGTTTCTCAGAAAGTAGAAGCTTCAATCATTCACTGAGTCTTCAAAGGGGAAAGGGATCCTAACAATATACAGGATTTGGGATGAAGCTATGAAATAAGTCTTTGACTCAAAATGGCTAAATTAATCTCCTTTCCGTAAATTATCATACTTTTAAAGTTTGAGTTACAGATGGAGAATCTGATTGTAGTACTGAAAAATATGTGAAATCAATATTGATGACTGTCCTGGTGCTGCTTCTGCTCATGGATTAGTCTAAGCTTGGTTCCTTGCTGTTAATTATATTCATATGAATTCTTTGATTCCCTCTTATGCCATGCTTGCTATCCAGCTGAAATGGAGACGAGGGAAAGTAGTAAGTACTCTTTCGTTCAGTGTTTGGTTTATGCCGATATCATATCTGATCAACAAGCAGAAAATGCATCTGCTGAAGTTAATTACAGTTATTTACCTTTTTAGGAGACAAGATCATGCATATTCCAGGAAGAAGACAATATATTACAAGACAATTGCATTTACTGAGAAATGAGTCATTGATGTAGGATTTCCTTAAAGAGTGTTTCTTCTCTCCTTTTGAATGTAGTGTCCATTCAGCACATCTGCATGAAGTAGATACGATTGTCCAATGTGAATGGAGTTAACAAAGACATTCAGGGATTAATGCTTTGTCACCAGAATGAGCACTCAGTGTGACTTACTTTACGCAAATGATTTAAAAGTCCAGCAAACCTCCATCTTCTCAAATGACCTTTAAGTGCTTTTCTCCTCACTCTCCACCATATATAGGACCTGTTTTTCTTAGAAACGTGATAAATATGGTTGCATTTGATAGCATTTGTAAGCAGAGGTAGCTTTCAATTATTTATTTACTTTTAACAAAAGGGGCCTTTTAATTAGTGTTTAAATATTTATAACAGTTTTATTGTGCTGTCAAATCGGTTATACTTTGATCTAGATTTTCTGGTTTGAGATAATAGGGTTGGTAAAAGTTTTCCTAATGAATTTGGTCAGAACATGACATAATCTGATTATCTGACGAAAGATTGACACTTCAGTTCCTGCCAGCATAAAAGCGTGGTACAATGGGGGCCGTTCAGCACAAATTCAAAGGCTGGGAGTTCAAGTTCAGGTACGGCAGAATTGTTCAAAGTTTCAAATTAATGCAGTGAAACAGTGTTGCATTTTTCACTACATTTTTGGTCAGGAGTAATTTATGGCAGATGAGAGGAGTGAAGCTTGAAGTTAAATGTGTAAACTGCAACTCCAGTCTGTAACTTTGGGTTTATTTCCCTCCATTTGCTAAATAGTAGTTAGTGTTACTTGTTAAAACATAGAGAAGCTGACTGGTCAGAACACGACAGGTACAGGAAACAGTACCAGAAACTAGGAATTAAGCATCATCAGTATTCAACCTGTTAAATGTGGAACCAGTTTTTTATTAATATCTCTCACATTTTAAGAATTTAACTGTTTAACTTGTGAGCAAATGCTCATATGCTTGGAGATGAGCATATTTAACTAATGCATTCTACATGCTTATGCGAAATAGGTGTAGATTTATGTGATCAAACTGGCATGAAGGAACAGTTATGTCTTAAGTGTAAGCTTAGCCTAAACTGTTAAAATAAACATTAATTTTTTCATTTGATATTGAGGTAATATTTGCTTTGTAAATGTCGTTCCTGTTTGCAGTGGAGTTATAGTGATCCCTACTAGAGTTCTTGGACTAAGTTGCTCTCCAATAACTTGGCTTATTTAAATACTTCACCTTTATGGAATGGGAATCCTAGTAGACAAATAACACATGCTATTAGTAATTAAGCTTGAATTTTGGGGGATATTTAATAACATAAAAATACTTAATAGTCTGTTATTTTGAGTTATATATTTAAAAGTGGTGTACATGACACTAAGTCTTTTTTTCCTTTTAAGTGCTGAAGGGGTTCTTGGAGAAAGTAAAGTGTTAAGTACCAAATGTGATGGTCTTTACTGAAATGCAGTTTGTTTCTGACCTTGAGAGGATTTTTCTGACCTGAATAGGGATTTAAAGTTTTAATCTAATGAATCGATACAGACTGTCCACATTGCTTTGTTTCTTAAAATACCACATGGCACGTGAATCCCAGATCTCCTGGGAAGGGACTGTCTGTGCCTGGAGTCAGTGAGGGGAGTCCCAATCCCAGTTCTAGGGACTGTGCCACCTTGGGAGGTCTCTTACTGTCCCTGCCACAATTTCTTCATCTCCAGAGAAGGACCTGGAATAACTCTGGTCTCGGAGATGGGCTGTAGTGTACACAGAAGGGGAAACCTCCCAAGCAGGAAATGCTTTATGAAATACCGGTGTAATGAACGGACCCTGCAGACCCTCCCTCATTTGAGCAGTCTCACCAATATCATCTGGCAGTTTGGACAGGCATAGATCAGCTCCAAAATTTGGATTTCAAAACACGAGCTGGTCACAAATAGGAATTGCCCTTGGTTATTTAATCTTCCTTCTATGTTTATGTCAATTTATCTTGTTTTCTATTTGCAGTTTTAAAGTATATTTTTAACTGTTATGAAACAAATGTTGAGAATATAAACGTGGGGGTAGGACACAAATAATATTCTGATATAAATGCATCTTCCACCATATGCTGGTGAAATACGTAGCCTGTTCAGTTAAGTGCAGAATCTTTTTTTCTTCTTTTAATGAATAAGTATTTTGTGAATGTATTTTGTACTTGTCTCTTTAATTCTATGAAATGTAAACTGTGTCATTAAAATAAAAGAAATATTTTGGGAAGCACTGTCAGAGCTCAACTTGCAGTGTAGTTTAATTTAATTGCCTACCTCTGCACGGCATCTCTCCCGTGGTAAGGCGTACACAATACAGGGTATTTCATAAGCAGAAGGAAGCATGCAGCCAGGGACACAAGCTGAAGTTTTAAAAGTACATGAAAAGTAGATTGCTTCATTGTGTCTTCGTAAAATGTCACTTCTCACTTTCTCCTCCCACCAAATGAGCAAGAACTGCGAATTTCGGGGACATTCATATTAAAAAAAAAAAAAATTGAAGACTTCTGATGTAAACAACAGTCATTTTTACCTCAAGTATGGCCAAAGCAAAATAAAATACAACACTACTAACTCCATTTTTAATAAAATATTTGTATGTATTTCTTTTATCAGAGTTTAATCCAAGTATAATATTTCTAGAGTAATAATTGATATACTTTTGGTTTAGTTGAATTGAAGGCGACTTGATGCAAAATTAAAATGCAGTGGCTTTTAAAACTCAGGAAGACACTGAATTAATTTAATTTTAAGATTGGTATGAAAGTGGGATTTGGTCTCTTTCTCCCTTTTTGTTGACTGATCAAGCCAGATCCTGAGCAGACCTTAACGTTCATGGAAACAGTTCCGTTTCTAGCAGCTCTGGACATGGTCCTGTACATCAGGAATCAATTGATAAGTCATTGATAAGCGATGTATTTTAGAAGTATAAATTCATTTACTATTGGTTATATTTTATTATGTAATGTCATGTTACATATACTTTTCCTTAATTCTGAAAACTCTTGTTATGCTTCACACTTTAAAGCAAAGTATAGAAGACAAAATGTCATCTGATTTGTACTGTGTTTCATGTTCCTATGCCCTGTGGGAGGAAAGGAAAAGTAACAGAACAGACAAATAAATAAAGGTGGTGTTGAAACTGGCATGACAGTTTCTGCTCTTGCACAACGGAACTGCAATCAATTTATTGTCTTTGTTGGTCAAATGCCAGAATAACAGTATAATATTATACAAGAGTAGATTAATTAAAGTGTAATTAGAATGGAATAAATTAAACAATCATAAAAGTTTGTCATGGGAAAAATATGTGTTTAGAATTAATTAGTTTTCAAATATAGTGATATTTTAATTGCTCAGAGTTACAGAATCCTTAATTGCAGACATATAATTCTGGCCTAAATAACTTCAGTTGCTGTAACAACTTGATATATTTCTTCTCTGTCAATTCTTTTTAATAGTTTGTTACCAAACAAGATTATTGCTGGAATGTCTGCAAAAATGTCTGGAAGATGTTTAATTAAGCCCATGCTATCTGAGGACATTATTAGCTCTTGGAACCAAAAGATTTGTGGCTGATGCTGCACTATGCAGCACCCCTAATTAGGGAGGATGGGCAGACAGAGCCCCGTGGCTGACAGATTGCTATGCATGGCTGAACGGGAGGCAACTCAAAACAGTCTTTTGATGGTCCTTGGCTTATCAATTTTCTGCTAGATTTCAATGATTTATTATGTGTACAAATTTAAATTCATTCTAGGTCTGATGTTATGGTGAAGAGAGACTTGTATAAATCCTTTTTTTAACTTATTTTGTGCATATATAAATGCATATTCATAGTCTTCAAGTTTTCAAAGTGATTAAGCATTTGTTGTCTTTTTTGTCCCCCACTAACTTTATGCAGAGTGTGTTGTAGAGCTGAACTACTATGGGCTTTTATGCTTTCTTTCTCCAAACAAGGCTGGCTGTAGTTATATCATTGCACTTTCCCAAGCAATTAATGGTTTCAGAAAGTAAAACAGATGGGTGTCTTTTCCCTCATCTGCAAATTGAACCTGTTTATGAAACACTAGAATTTCATCTGTTTCAGCTGTATTTCACGCTGCATTTTAGGCTCCCTTATTAAAAGCTAGTGCAATAACGTGAGAGGTGGGGGCTCTCATGTTTTCAGATGCCATATTTTTGGCATAAATGTATCCATGATATTTGTCTGTCTCCAAAATGTTTACTTCAGTAAGATTTGCAATGCCCAAAATGTTTAATTGTGTTTAAAAAGGTCAACCAGCTGATAGCTGAAGGCACATATGTCAGAATGAAAGACTGAAGAAAAATTATCAGTCTGACACAGGGGAAGTATTAGAATGATTAATGTTTATGTTAATTTATGGCTTTTACATATTGATTAATAGCTTTTTGTTCCAGTGACCAAAATGTGTAAGTGGCAATGAGATCCATATGCTAACTCAGTGTCTTTCAAATGATTATAATCATTCTTAGTTTTGTTCCCATGCTGAAACTGTGTTTTCATATAGAAAATAATTGTTGTACAGTGACTTTTTAAAAATTGCAGATGGAAGTATTTGAAAGTGAACCTCAAGACACAAGCCTGGGTTTCAGTATTCTTGAAGGTTACACACTGACATTTGTGTACATTTTTCTTGCAAACTTCATTACTTAAAATCATAATACATTGTGGTTTAGCCTTGTTCAGGTAAGGAATGCTAACAGACAAAAAAGGTGCTAATGCTGTGAGGAGCCATTTATCTGAGTGGAAATCATTAAAAATGTGTTGCATTGTATGGTGGTTATTAGTCATTTTCTTCCCTGCTCTCATAAGATTTCTTGGCATATCACCAGTTGCTGATAAGCAATTTTGTTTGCTATCTGTCCATTGACTATTACAATTAAAATGTGGAAACTTCCATCATTCGTTGTCTAAATGTCAAGAGAGAAGGTAATTTTGAGGATCTCCTGAGAAAGGATGAACTCCTAACTTCCCTAGAAGTCAGTGGGAAATGGAAGTTCTCAGCACTTCTCAAACTGAGACTTTTGAAGTGTTTTTCTGAGCAGGCAGTCATTGTTAGTCATTAGAAATGATTTGGTGACCATTTAGAATGAAAGCTCTGACAGTGTTTAGTATTCCCAACCTGTAAGAGGAAGGACTCTTGTCAGCTGTAATGCTGGCTGTGTGGCAACAGGTTTATGATATCAGCTAATAAAGGATTCTGTAATTAGGTCATATAAATTACTGCATTCTCTTTGACATTGATGTGTCACTAACTAGCAAGTTTTGCAAGCAAGATAGAAATCTGTCTACAGTATCTGGATATGGTATTTTCTAGTGCAAGCACAAACTAATGAATGCTCCAACTCCACTGTTGTGATTTTTAAAATTAAATATTGTTATTATCATAATTAATTTAGGTTTTGAAGTCACAAATATACATCACTGTGCTTAATCTCTACTTTGGCAGTCATAAGTAAATAGTAATATGAAAAATAACCAATTCAAAAGAAAGCATTTCGTTATCCTTACCTCTGAAAATTAAGAGTGCTTTATTAGTATGTTTACTGGTTAAATCAAAAATTTCCACTAATTCTAATTTCTGCTTGACATTAATTTCTTGATTTAAAAATTTCTACTGATTTCTAATTTCCACCCGAAATAAATTGTTTTTTAAATTTACTTTAAAGAAACCCTAGAAGTATAATACAGTTTCTATCCCAGTTTAGCACTGAAGATAGAAATGGGAGTTTTGAACTGAAAGCTGCATTGTTACATGACTGACAAATGAATTTTCGTATATTCTGGGGCTCTGACCTTTGCAACTGTTCGTGTAGCACTCCCACATCTCTTGATCAAACTTCTGCTGGTTTTACTTTTGCTAGTGCAGGTTTCTGTCTTTGCACACAAGACATATCATGTATTTCGGGCAGCTGGGGTAAGAGTCCGAAAAGCAGGGTGCCTGGCTTTTAGTTTGGGATTTTCACTCTTCCCTAAGTGTTTTGTGTGTGTTAGCTCGCTACAGGACGCAGAAAGGCATTTCTTTGTACAGCTGAGTTACTTTTCACCTCAGGTGCAAAGAGATTTCTTCAGTCTCACAACATCTCTTTGTATTGCTGACTTCCCTGTTTCAGTGTGTTCTGGTATTTTTTGGTTTGTACATGCAAAATGAAAAGCTGTGCTTAAAAATTTGTCACAACATGTCTGAAGAATTGTTTACCAAATCATATACCTGCTTTCAGACCATTTGTAGTCAATAACCTATAAAAATTCACTTTTGCAGTCAGATGAGGTGAACTTTAACTCATTCAACTTGCGTGGATTTGTCTGGCATCTCTTTTAATGATGTATGAAAATGTTACTGATTGAGTGGTTTCTTGTAGCGCTAAATTCCCCTTCTCTGCCTCTGAGAAGTGCCACAGAACCAGGCAGCACTTTGTGACAACCAGGGATGTCTAAGACATTTCCAAGTGCTGCTGTGTGCACAGGTCAGTGAGGGGAATCGGTTGCTCTGGGACCCTCGGGCTCTGTCGTGGCTGTTGAGCTACGAGGGAAGGCCACAGCCCTCCCGGCAGCCCTGGGACGGGGCGTTGCTTGGGCTGAGAGTGGTTGGTGGTTTCACCACGAGACACCTCGTTGTCTGCCGTGGTTGGAGGCTGGAAACGTGGGAACGTTGCTTTTGGAAAGCTCATGCTGCAAGGGCTGCCCACTGGATTTTAATGGTGGAGATTGCAAATGTAATGGAACAAACAAAATTGTTTGCACTGCACTATTAACTTGAAGGTGTCTGTTATTTCCCCTGACTGCCTCTGCAGTTGCAGCTCATAACCCACTTCCAAAACACAGTCATGCACTGGAGCACAGCGTGCTGTGCAACAGGCCAGAGTTTGTCAGGGGGTGCAGGTAGGCACAGAACTGCAGGCTAAAAAGGGTTTTTGTATGAATGAAAAAGCCTGGAAAGGGGGAAGAACAATTTATTCATGTCTTTCTCAACTCATTCTTTGCTCTGATTTTTCCTTTGGGAGGGTGGCACCTGGTTGACTGGGAATTGTCAAAAAATAATAGGGATTTCATATATCTGTTTGTGAACACACCTGGATGTGTTGGATATTTTGCAGTAGTAATTATGTCTGCACACCTGCTGGTTTCAGTCCCAAATCAGTTTGCCAGACATGCCTAGGGAGATTTATTTCTCCTATACCTGAAAAAGCTCTTTTACCACTGAGTTTTTACTGCTCTAAATAAGCCTAAAGAAAAATAGAAGAGGATTTTTCCCTGTCTTTGCTTGAGCCGTTGGTATCTCAAAGTGAACCGTGGAGTTTGTTAGGGGGAGGAGGGTGTTTGGATGATATTTTAATAGCAATTTGTTTTTGCTTCAATGTGTGATAGAAATACAAGTGACAGGAGTGGGAACAGGAGAATTGCTGAATTCTGCTGGAATTTTTCCTGTGGGAATCTGTTAATGTTTTTAATTCTCTGAGAGATTTTTCTAAGGTAATCCTTTTGACATTTACATATTTTAAATGACTCTCATTAAATAAAAGCTTAACTTTTTTATATCAAATGCTGAAGTGATGATACTGAAATACTGCTGCATAGAAATTCAAATGGTTTGAGGATTATTCTAATTGCAACCTAAGCAAAGTAAGATTTGTGAGGGATATTAATAGTGAATTGTTCTTTAAAATAACGTAATTTTGAAGGAAATTTAATTGTTCTGGCATTTAACAGATGAATTTTCTTAGACAGAACCCTTTTTGGTACCTCACGGGTGGTGCACTCAGCCGTTCACTAATTGAAACCCTCATTTGAGCAGCTGCGTTTCCACTCCCCGCTTGTGTAGCAAATGTAACTTGTGCAGGAGCCCAAGGGTTTGCAGTGCACCTTGTGAAAATTCCTTCTCGTTGTCTGTGTCACATCAGTGTAGCTCAGCTCCTGAAGGAGGATGCTGTTACCAGCTCAGGAAAGGATGGAAGAAATAAGACATGCAACATCTTTTTAAAAAAACCAAAGAGCCTGATGGTGAGGTGTTGCCTCTCTTGCAGGTGATGCCATCGTGCAAGCAAGTACTGCCATGAGCAAAATGATTCATGTATTCATGTCTTTTAACTCCTTTCACAGGAGGCAGGAGTCATGGCATGAGGCTAATAACACAGGGACAAACATATAGTGTAGCCCAGAAATGCCTTTAAATGAACTTTATTCTGTAGGTTGCGCTTTGCTTGTTCAAGCCCTTGAGCCAGATTTTGCTCTCAGACCAGACTAAATACTAAGCAAATTCATTTAATTAAATTTGTTGCAGATATCCCCAGTTAACAAGAACAGATTGGTCTCCCTGAGGCTAGATAGACTTAACAAGAAAATAAATGTTGTGCTAATTAGAGAACTCATTTTTAGACACCTGGGGTGAAACTTTAAAAAGTCCTAGAGATGTAGGATTGAAAATTCATTTGGAAATGAGTCTTAGGCTTCTAAATCACTTAGGCACTTTTGAAAAATTTCCCCAGAGGCTTTAACCATCTCACAATCGTCATATTTAGCATGTTTGTAGCTGTCTGCTTAGCAAAGCACAGTATAACCATTATCTGTTCAAATCAGTACACCACAGTGTATTTCATTATCCCTGTAAGGTAGAGAGACTGAGCTACCTGATGAGTTGAAGGTAGGCTGAATGTCATTTTTTTGAGGATGCTTGTGTGTCAACAGGAACAGATTGATGCTTTCTTGGAGTTATTAAAGTACCAAATACACCAAAATTCCATCTCTTTGCAACCTCATGGGATTTTCTGTAGGTACCTAAGAACTTTTTATTAAATCTTGTCTTAAGTGACTTGTCCAAGCTTATGGATAAAAAGGACAGCAAAGATGAAATTTTATAGTTCAGTGCCTGCTGGAAGGAAAATGATACACTAAATACTGTCACACTGCCATTCATCTGCCAAATCATGATAGGAAGTAATAAGGACTCCATAAACGTTAGGTTTAATATTAACCCAAATTTCCAGATTCACATATATGATTAGCAGAAAAGCAAGGAAAGAACCAGACTCTAAGGAGCAAAAAGTCCCTTCAATAGCTTGCAGCTCAGAAGGATGTTTTCAGTAGGTTTTTTTTTCCTGTAACTGGTCTGAGGATTTTTCTGAAATATCATCCTTGTAAAGACATGCATTAGTAGTGTCTGTTTCATGCCAGGTAAAACCCTTCCCACAGCCACGCACACACTTGCTGTCTGTCAGCAAAAACTTCTGTGTCAGTAATTAGAAAAATGCTATTAAAAACCTGCCTTGTAATCCCAGATAGCCTCTGGGTTGCCTCAGTTCTATTTCCTTGCTCAGTGCAGTGAGCCAGAATTGCTCCATCATGAAGTGGGACCCTGCTCCTCTGACAAGCTCTTAGCTACTCTTTCATTTATCTGGTTCTATAAAGTGTCATTTTGAGGGCACCAGTACACAGCTGTAGTGCCCCAAAGAGGTGTCCCTTGGTGACAAAATCCTTGGTCTAACAGGTTTGTAACACAGGTGGAGCATGTTGCAGATGGGCACTTGGGAGCTGGATCTCACCATGGGGGTGAACCTGTACATCATGTACATCTGAAAATTTACTCCAGCCTGCCATGAGTCTGGATCATCCAACAACTTCATAAAAGAGATGAGTCAGGGCCCTAAAACACAGAGGGTATCCACTGAGCTCATTATTTTCATACCTAATTACACAGTGCTATTGAGAGAGAACTCCACATTACACTTGAAGAATCCTGTTTCATCACTAGCCCTAAAAGATAATTGCA
The DNA here is from genome assembly GCA_013397115.1 of Edolisoma coerulescens. Lineage (NCBI taxonomy): Eukaryota > Metazoa > Chordata > Aves > Passeriformes > Campephagidae > Edolisoma > Edolisoma coerulescens. The sequence goes on from VWZW01006989.1 coordinate 2,366,113, forward strand.
GTTAATTAGAACATATAGATACCATGGTGATAACTGATCTATAAACACTCAAGGGAGACCTGCAAATCAGGTGCATTAGCAAATGCATCCATTAAACACAATTTGAAAGTTGGTACTGAGGTGAGATGACAATGAAAAGTTGGGCTGTTTTGCCGTGGAACTCGTAGCTCTTGCGCTCTGTTCTGATTCTCTGCAATTCCTCTACTGTGAACCGGCAGGCAGGCAAACACCTGCTGGTCTTCCCTTACTGAATTTGGAACACTTTTTGTTTAATCTGGGGTAATATATGCATGAATGGGAAAAAGTGATGAGAGTTGACACCTGCAGTGGCAAAAGCTGCCCTTTTCTCTGTGAGGTTAGGTCAGAAAGGAAGAAGCAGATATACAAGCGTGGCTAGTAATGCCACAGATCAGGCAGCAAACACTTTTCATGGTAAAAATATTTCTTGTAATGCATGTTATAATGCATTTTCCAATGAACTGCAAATTGGACTTCCAGTTGAATCAGCTGCTGGTTGCCTTGTCTCAGCACAGGTCTGGAGAGTCATTTGCAACAAGTCAGAACACAGAAAATTTGTCCTCGTCCTTCTCCAGTGCTTGTGCAGAGCTGCCTGCAAAGCTGTTAATGTGAAGGGAAATACCTGCTGAGGGGGCCAGAGCAGTGAGTTCCTGTGGGGATCACACAGGCTGTCCCTGTGAGCTCATTGTCCTCTCCTTCCCCGTGTGGGACAGGGCAGCCTGCTCCCCCACGTACCGGTCCTGCTCTGTGCTGACTCAGACCACATTTTACATGAAGCTGAAAACATCCATCTCTTGATCATTTAGGGAATACAAACCCCTTGGAATAAAATGTTTAGCACAGTAGTCACTCAGTTAATATGAAGTACTGCATTTCTTTTTTCAAGAAACCATGCCTAGAACCAAAAATTAAAGCACTCTGGAGTAATGGGGTCCTTGTGTAGAAATGATCATCACTCCCATCTCAACTGAAATTCTTTTCAGTTGATATGTTCACTGCAGTGCTTTTCTGAAAAAATACAAAAGTAGTCTTTTTGTGGGGAGGAAGGGGAAAGACTTAGCCAGGAGGCTAAAGTGGAATGATAAATTGCTTGCCCACCTAAATTATGGGTGTCAAGTTTCTTGTATTTTGTAGCTCTTCCCTTTAGCAGCAGGGAGAGCAGCTGACCGATTTGGGATTTACAAGTGTGCGAGAGGTGCGTGCGCGTGGCCAGCTCGGAGCCTTGCTGAGAGAGGAATGCAGCGAAGAGCAGGTTGGACACCTGCTTCATCAGCTCATCTTAACAGGAAATACTTCACCCTCAACTGGGTGGCAAATAGAAAAAACATTCAGTAATGAAAATTCAAAGAGGAAAGAGGAGAAGCAAGTGTCCTGCTCAAAATATATTTAAAGTTGTCATTTCACTTTAGGCTGCCTTACCCTCTGTGATATCTCTGTCTGCTTCTCACCCCCCCAGGTCATTGCTCTGATGGCTCTGCCACCTCTGGATCCACAGTTTGTGCTCAGAGGTACCAGTGCTGCAGTCCACACTCTGCATTTTTCCTGTGGAAGCCCAGAACCTGATATCCCCCTTCTTTTCTCTGGGTAAGTACACCAGGATTTCTGGCTGTCCTGGGTGTCATGTGGTTGTTTCCTTTTGAATTGAAGTGTATTATTTTGACAGAGTGTTTCCGGAGAAGACAGCAGCAAGTGTGGTTTTGCATGATGGGTGTGTTACCTGTGCACACAGCTTCAGTTTTGGAAACAAAACAAAACAAAAAAAAAAGGAAAAGCATCAGACTCTGATCTACCTCCATGCAGTGCTCACACTAAAAGCATCTCTTCCCACTGCCAGGTCTGAGAACGGGTTTATCCATGTCTGGAACCTGAAAACACGCAGAGTGGACACAGCATTGGATGGCCATGGAAGAAAATCTGTCTACTGTGTGGAGACAATGGGTGGTAAAGACAGGCTTCTCAGGTTAGCAAAGCAGGCAAAAAACAGTGAAATTATTCTTGTCTCTGTGACATATTCTTGTCTCTGTGATTGAAGGAAAAAAAAAAGGGGGCTGACAAAGGATTCTCTTAATTCTGGAGTCACTTAAAGTTTCTCCAACACATACGGAAATGTACTGAAGTACAAAAAGACAGAAAAAGTGTAGAATAAAAAGTGTGTGTGGGGAAATACAATTAATTTCTTTATTATGTATCTTATGACATCGTAACAACTTGGGATCTGTAGTGTCTTTATTACTACACTGAGAACAGGTGAGGTTTTTGGGTCAAGGAAATACACTTGGATTTGAAGTTGACAAACTTTTCACAGCTGGTTCCTGGGGAAGATTGATATAAAGAATTTATAAATAGAGGGGAGATGGAGAATAGGTAAGGAAGGAAGAGAAGAATCAGAGAGGGAGAGTGGAAGACTGAAAATGAGCAAGAATGCTGAGTTTCATGCTTTTGCTTTGTTGCAAAATATCTTCTGTTCTTGTTTAGCAAGGGAAGGTCAGGAAGATTTGTGTACTTTGGATTAGACAGGTGATCTAGAGTAGATGCCAAAGTGTCTGTATGCTTAGGAGGTGTTCTGACATGTTTATCTAGAGAAGACATCTCACAATATACAGTGGAACTCATTAGCATTTATATTTCTTATCTGCTTAAGTACAATTATCAACACTCTCCCCCATAAAATCATATCGAATGAGCATTGTTTGTATAATTATAGAGTTTTTCCGTACCTCTGTTTTTGCTGTATAGTTCTAGCAGTTCACATAGCAGTGCACTTTTAGGGCAGCATTTACCTGTATTTTATGTTTCTCTCTTGTAAAGCTAAATCACAACAATTTCTTGCAGTATCACATGGTTTGTATGCCCAGTGCTATAAACGTTGTGTCAGTTTGTCACTCAGCTGAACAGCACTGATGTTGAAAAAGTCCCAACAGTCTGTAGATTTACATCTCCTCTGTTTTGGTTTCATACTTCCATCAGGTGATATTGCTAATTAAAGTAAGACATGGATAAGGGATTTTTGATGACTCCTTGCCCAGGCAATAACATGAGGACATATATCCCGTGCTGCTGTAGTTTATGGATTGGAAGCTTCTGCACTGTGCTACTTTGTCCCAGAGCCAGTGGGATCACATAAATCTGCAGCAATTCCTGCTGTGCCCTTTATGAGGCCTCCTCGCTCTGCCTGCCTGGGAGCAGCACAAAGCCTCTGGGACGGGGCTGCGCCGAGGAGTCCGTGGGAGCTGCGCTCGCCCCTCGGCTGCGGCCGCTGCTGCTCTCTGGCTTTGGGTGTTTCAGCCACAGCGTTTCCTTGAGCAGCTGCTGCCAGCCCCTCTCCATTGTGTCTCAACACGTGCACAGTCCTAGGAGCCCTCCGTGCCCTGCCTGTGGCTGTGGGAAGTTGACCACTGAATAACTGTCACTTTCTATTTATCTCTGATGAGGTCTTTGTTGTCTTGCTGTTTGTCTTTCAGCTGTCAACACATGACATTTCCATTTCATTGCTAGGGTGAATGAGTGTTACATGGGCAAATCTTTGGATATTTTTGTTTCCTTTTAAATTAGATCTAATCAATGAAAAATGTAAGTATTTTTATTGTGTATATGTCCAAATGTTCATGAGACTTTATAAACATATTCACACATATAAATAGCACAACTCAGCCTGATCAAGTCTCTCTGCAGAAGGAGACAGAAACTGTGACTGCAGTGCATCTGACTGGCTCCCAGGCCCTCCACCCTCCCAGGCTGAACCTCGACCAGTTTCACAGTTGGCAGAAGGGTGGTGGTCTTGGGGATGCTGAGCTCCCCCACATTTCATGAAACACACAGTTAACACCCCCACAGAAGCTGTTGGAAGCTTGGTCCCTTACTGCCTGTTAAAGACCCAGTTCGAGTTACTGCCCTGCAGGCAGCCAGCCTTCCTCAGGCTGCAGCTCATGGATACCTTGTTTTACTGTACAGTCAGGGGCGCGACCAGAGGATCTGCTTGTGGGATTTAGCAGAGGGACGGACTTCAGTGACGGATTCTGTCTTCACGGAGCATGTGGGATTCTGCAGGTGCTCTCTGTTAAAGGTGGCACAGGGACGCTGGCTAATGGCCATGGCAGCCAGAAGCCTGGAGGAGGTAGGAAGTGTCTCTTTCTCTGTGCTTGAGAGGTTGCTTTTGGTACTGAAATGACATCGTTCAGGAGGGGAAACATCAGTGCTGTTGAATTCTCTGCTCAAGAGCAGGCAGCACCAGAAACTTTTGGGGGTTTTAATCACTAATTTTACTGCCACAAGGATGACTGAATTATATAACTCACGCTTTATTAACAAGGATACCAGCCCAAGATTTGTTTGGCATTTTATTTTGTAGCTGCTGCTGATCTTTACATGTAGGAGTTCTGAAAACTCTTCTAGTGCTGCTGAATACTGGGAACAGGAGTCCTGGGGAACCAATGGTCAGCAGGTCTGTCCACAGGTGGAGGTGCTTACCTTCCATCTGAAGCTGAACCAGGTTTGGCGAGAAGAGGGGAGGTGCAGGTGATTTGTAATGCAATACGTGGTCTTTCACCCCAGGCTAATTCCTTACCTGAAAGTGGGGCTGGAAATAGTTGAATTACTATTAACAGCCAGAGGTTTGCTCGGTGTGAGATAATTGCAGGGTCCATTTCAGTTCCTACTGGACAAGTCCACATCTAATACCATTATCACAGCACTCACTGACAGCTTTGTTGGCAATGTCCACTTCTGCTTTGTAGAAATTACAGGTTTTTTTCTACAAGGGACTGTTTGAGGACATCACACAAAAATAATTTTAAATACTTGACGTCAAAATACCAAAATTATGAAAGAAGAAAAAAGTGGCATAAATATGAAAACAAATATTGTAGCTAAGTGCAAATTGCTGATGAGCATAAAAGTTCACATGCTTTTCTGGACTATAGGTTGTGTGTCTTGAAACTGATAGTTGCATATTTTATACACAAAGTAATAAGTGCCTGTATTGCAAGAAAATGTGAACTTTTTATTATACAGAAGTTAAGTACGTATTTAAGTACTTGGTTGACTCGCAGCCAGAATATTCAGCCTTTTACAGAACTAGATATGCCTGCAGACACAGCAACTGCACCAGTAAATACAGCCATTCTAAGTCCTGTACCTTGTTCTGATCAAACAAAGAACTCCCTCCATTTTACAGCAGTGCTCAATAATACTTAAGTTAAACAGAATTGACAAGTGCATTCTTGTGTCAGCCAGAGAAGTCTCGGTAATGAAGAATTAAATAATCATCTGACCCAAACAGAAGACGTTTACCCCGGTGTTGCTTACAACTCATCTCTGTTTTATTCTCATTTCTTTGCTTGGGCCCTGCAAGATGAGAATGATTTGCTGTCTCCTGAGGTAGTTCCACTCTGTGTGTGAACCTTTGCATTAGAACTGTGTCATGTTTCAATAAATTCACATAAGCTCCCATAATATATAGTGCTTCCAAATAGGCAGCACTGTGTGAGACACAGTACATTTGCAGCTTATGATTAAAATTAAGACTTAATAAGTGTTTATGCTTGGCTGGTGTCCAAAAAAAGAGTAATTTTGTCTTAAAGCAGGTTCAGTCCATAAATAATGAGATCTGAACAGGCATTTATTTGTTCATGATTGCATTTAAATCACCAATTATGAGTTACATGCACTTTTCTTGCCAGTTTGCCAGAAACATGTTAAAAGCTTTATTAATGTGAAAAAGAAAAAGGGTGTGTTTCCTTGTGGCCAGTTTTAGCCACCCAAGAACACTATTAACCTCAGGCAAAGGCAAATCTTTCTCCTATTAAGCAAAACCAATATAAACACGGAACTTCAAGTTTTAGGTTACAGTTGTCAAAATATGTGAAATAGTATTTATTTCTAATGCTCAGTTGCCTTTAGTGCAGACAGTATCTGGAACTGTCAGTCCAGCTCAGGCAGCAGCTCACGCCTGCCTGCCTCCTGCACAAAGCTTTTCTCATTGTTTTTCTTTGGCCTTTGCAAGCCCAACTGCAGCCCTTGTACCAGTTCATCTGGTTTTAGTCACAGTAAAGCAAAGAAGGTTTCGTTTTTCTTTTAACCTGCAGAAGTGCATTTATCACAGCACACTTACCCTTCTTTATTACATAAAAGTTGCAGTTTTGGTCTTGCCTAGGAGGCAATGCCCTTTGGAGAGACAGTGATGAAAGAGGCAAGATGAGAGCAGGTCATCTTCATATTTATAGCCCGTTTCCTGCCCCAGCTAACTTGGTCATTATGTTGATAGCAAGAAAGTTGGCGAGAGAAAAGCACCTTTTGTTAAGAGTGGAGCTCCAGAGAACCAGAATTCCCAGATGACCAAACTTTGGTCTGTTCCCAGGTTTGGTCTGCAGACTGGATGGCTCTTGGCCATAGTCAGTATTCCTCAAATCTGGAAAACAGTTTCCTGCTCTATTGCTCAGTGGCTTTCGAAAGCGTTCTGTGTGTTGTGTGCAGTACACCGTACTCGCAGTCCTAGAGTGCAGCTGGCTTTTGGCAGGCTGGCTGACAGCCTCTAGAAATAGGAAGATGTTCTGGCAAGCTTTGAACTAAAGGTATGGGATCGGAAAGCCATCGCAGCTGCTGTGGTCTTGATTGATGGCTCCCAGAGGAGCCATATTTGTGTAATACCTCATCTCAGATGCTTAAGGAAACTCGCACGACTGGGGCTGTCCAACAGCGCTGTTGGGCTCTTGCACATTGTGGAAGAGCATAGAGTGGCTGGTGATGGTGGATTTACCAAATGTTTCAAGTCATTTAATTTTACCACAAAATGCAGACCATTGTTTATTTAATTAGAAGAAAAGATCACCTTGGTGATTAAGTATGCATGTGAGAAACAGCGATGTTCCTGGCAGCAGGTTTTTGATACCCAAGAGCTTCTGTTTCTCCAGAGTTCCAGGCTTGAGAACCAGCCCAGAGTTGAGGCACTGCTGTGTCAATCAAGAGTCTCAAAATCTTCCAGTGCCAAACTAAAAAGGCAGACTCCCCTGATCTTGCCTGCAATCATCCTGAGCTGGAAATGAGCTACTTCCTTGGCAGAGGAACAACTTGCCCAATGTTAAAAAAAANCCCAAACCAGGTCCGTGATTCATTGCCATCGGTGCGAGCAACAATGGAAGCTGCTCTGTAGAGAGAACAGGTGTTTAACACAGCATTGTCTGACCCTGCTTTAGACAGGGTCAGACTGCATTGTGTTAAAAATACCTGAGTGCAGACACTGCTACAGCCGGCCTTAGCTGGTAATTCTGGGGTTACGATTTGTTAGTGCAGTCGGCAGTAAATAAAAAATCCCCTTTGCATGTATACACTGCCTGTATTTCCACACAAGCTCTGTGCTGCCGTAACAGCTCAGAGGAGAGAATGCAACTGTCCACGGGTGAATACAGCCAAAAAAATTAGCAAGAGAGATGGAAAATGGGGAAAGAAAGCAGGGGGGTGTGTTCAGATTAAGCAGTCAGCAGTATTATCTGTTGTGTGCACAATGTCATCCACTGTTTGGAAAGTAGGCTGTAATTAAATAGAAGAGTGGAAGAAGAGGATGTGTTCACTCTAGCAGTTGTGTCTGGTCTTTCCTAAAACAATGCACTTCTTAAGCTAGCTGTAGATTCCCCTTACAGCTCTAACTTAGCATGCATTCCTCAGTTTCCTCCAGACAGTTTTTACTGGAAGAGCTTATACTAACCTTAATCACCTTAAAAGACTTGTGTTTTTAACAGCAGAATTTTGACCTGGAGCCTGACCAACTCCTGTTGTTTTCCTGATGTCAGGTTCAGATTTTGGAGCTGCCATCCAAGACGTCAGTCTGTACCTTGAAGCCAGAGGTGGGTGCCAAGCTGGGCATGCCCATGTGTCTGAAGTTATGGCAGGTAAGGCAAGAGTCCCTGCTAATTGTGAAATGTTTTCCCTGTGATTCATTTTATATGAAGCATATGAATCTTTCTTCACTTGGATTTTGATTTATTATCAAACCAATCAAGTAATTATACTATTAAAGGGGGGAAAGATTTGTGAACATCCTTAATGTAACTTTCAGAGCTTTCCAAGCTTTAATGGAAGATTTGCAAATGCTCAAGGAAAGCTTTGTGTCCTTAGGATAGATACAGTTTTTTGCATCAATCAAGAGGAAAATGAGTGACTTAGCAAAGCCAGTTGTTTGATATGGTTTCTCAGTGCATTAAGAATGATGAGAAATGATTGGGTTGCTTAAAAACAGTGGTTTTAATGGCAGGTTCCATTCACTTCAGTGCCCTCAGGACAAGGAAACACTCTGAACATTCATATCCAGATATACAATAGGAACAAAATAGTTATGGTGGTACTGACTTTGGACAAAAAGGTAAATAACAGTAGTTAGTGAAGAAAACCCACATTTGCAAAATATTTAGCAAATAATGTTTATGGGCTGCCAACAGTGAACACAAGTAATACAAAAAGGTGGCAGTAGAGGGAGGAAGGAGTTCAGGTGATTGGCTTGAAATCTCCAGAGAATTGGTGGCAAAGCTGATTCCCATGTAAGCCCCTGACAACACACTGGTACAGGTCTACAGGACCGTCTGAGCTGATGCCAGGTGTGTAATTCCTGCAGGCTTATTGGAACATTTGTGTTGGTTACAGTTGAAAACATTATCAGTCGAAGTTTGAGGCCTCGGTGTCTTCACCCAAGATCCTGAACCGACTGAAGTCTAGAGGAATTCAGTTGCTGACTTCAGACAAAAGCAAGAGAGGCCATAGTTCAAGTTCCATGCTGTAATTAAAAACTAGAAAAAAAAATAAAAGGAAATTAAATAGGCTGATTAGGCTTTTGTTAAACAAAGTTTCTCCTAAAAATGCAATCAGTGTTCAGTGCTTGATGAAATGAATGGGTCTTTCTGTCTCTTTGACATTTTTTAATAAGATGGAGATAACTGTGGAAATTTTCAGTGTTGAAAATTTTTCTTGCCTGTATAAGAAGTCCTCTGTCTTGCCATATTTTCTACATGGATTAATATTGCTATTCCTCTAGGAAGCAGAGCAGGTGCAGAGTCTTAATTTTATATAGTTTTTAATTTTGTTGCCAGTGGGGATAAAGCAGAGGACTGGGAACTGGGAGAGGTAAATTATTCCGTGCAAATTCTGACTTTGAGAACTCATCATAACTTCCTAAACTGCACCAGGCAAGTACAGATAATCCCTTAGAGTCTCACAGCTGTATTTGCTCTTTTACAAATGTGTGCAACTTGGTTTAAAGGCACAGGGAAGAGGATACCCTTAAGGGAAATAATTGCATGTGGTGTACCAAAGTGATGCTCAGCATTCTGTTCTGTGGTTGCACTGGAAGTGGCTTGCTGAGTAACCCTGTAACCATAAACCAGGAGAACACGAGCTCACCCAGGTGCACCCCTTCCTGAACAGAGGCCGTCCAGGATTTCTTTGTACACGACTGTTGAGCAATGCAGACGTGCCCAGGAGATGAGCACTCCCAGCCCAGCACTCAGGGGTTGCCTAAGAGACTATTTGATGTTGCTTATGGCACAGTAAATTAACAAGTTGAAACAGAAGCTGACAGGGAGAGCCCCATAAAGGTCTGAGGGAAGAGTGCTCAGGGTGGTTGTCCAACAAGAGTTTGGGGGCTGCAGCCAGGTACCATCATCTTTTTCTGCAATTCAGGGAAACAGCAAACCACCCCAGCAGCAGTGTGAATGAGAAACTTTACTATAGAGCAGAAGGCAACTGAGCTTAGGCTTGTGGATTAAGCCTCACTGGCTTCTCCTAAGCAGTCAAAAAGCTTGCAGCTATTTATTTTGTTCTTTGAGCACTTTTCCCCCTTATTTTTCTAGGTCTGTCCTTAAAGATATTAGTTCATTCAATTTCTTTTGAAGATTCATGTTCTTAAATACATTGTCCCTTCAGTTTCACACCTTCCTGCTATTACTAATTGGGTGGAGTAGAATTTGTAGGAGTTAAGGATAGTCTTCCCTTAAATTTTTTGCACTCCTTGGGGAAGGCATCATATTGCATAATGGTGCAAACAAAATAATTTAACAAGAATAATACATGTCGAAACTGGAAATGCCGAGTTATTACTTTATATAAACTATTGCAATTATTCCTGTTGAGTTGACAGGAGATCACCTTTTCTTCCTTCCTTGACAGTTATCCAAATGCAACAACAATGTTCTGCTTAGGAAGAGCAATGACTTACAATTTAATTTTTCTACTGAAACATGGTGAGACTTCTCTCCAGCAGTGTCTGTTACTGGGAATTGAAATAAATAGGCCATTGTGAAGCACTGCTTGGTGAGTCCAGGCTCAGACCAAGAGCTCCACTGATCTTTCAATAGCTTTTATTGTTTTAGTTCATGTACCCATTGAAATATTACACTTCATATAGTTAGGAAAGTCAGGAAGAAGTAGTGTGGGAGACCTTCATTTCATAGAAAACAGTACTTGGGTTTTAAAACAGACCAATCTTAGATCTCACTTGCAAATTACTGCTTTTCAAATCTAAAGTGCGATACCCGCAGCGCATTAAAAGAAAAGGTTTTGCTTGGCATTCCCAAAAGGCCGAGCACTCACCTGTCTCTGCCGTCTGCATAAGGGTGAGGAGCTCCTTTGGAAGCCACCATCCCACCTGGAGTGGGGAGAGGAGCTGACGTGTTTCACTGCCTGATGACAGCTACACCTTCTGGAAACCCCCAGCTCTGAGGGACTCTTCTGCTTACAGAAGAGCAGCACAAATAATTGTGGAGGTTTTTTATGCTTAAACTGGGGCCTTTTTTTAAACTTAAAAGTACCTATGAAATACTTTGTTTTGCTTTGAAGGTTTTACCCTTTACTAAATACAAATAAAATCTGGAATGTTCATTTTATTCAGATTTTTTTTTAAAACTTTTTTGATATCTGGTATCAAAAAACAGATATTCTTCATCCAAAATACCTGATGAGTTAACATTAATTCACGTGTATCTGACATATATTCATTGCTCTGATGTTATATTATTTCAGCAAATCAAGAATTGGACAGAAAAATTGTTCATAGTTCTGGGCACTATGAGACACCTGCTTTGTGGGCCTTTCTAGCCAGAGCATGCTCCCCACCTTTTCAAAGGAAAAAGGATCTTAAAGGAAGGAAGGAGGCTCCTCCAAGATCCCAGGTGTGGACAGACCTGTTCACAAGGACGATGCAGGGGATTTCCTACATTTACAAGGATTTCCCCTTGGTTTCCTTCTTCTAAGGAGTGATGATGTTCCATGCTCAGGGAGCTCTGTTCTGCACTCAAACACTTCTCTAGGCTCAGTAAGGCCGAGGAAGCACATGAGGCTGGTACTCAGCAGTGGTGTTACTCAGACCACCCATCTCTTGTTAGTTTAACTCCCCCAGAACGTAGAATAACCAGTGGGAGAACAGTCTGGACCATTAATAGAGGCAGTGAGCCTTTGGCCACTACAGGTTTGTATCATGCCACTGACAGCCAGTGAGTTCGACCTCATTCAATAACGTGATACTGGTAAAAATTAATTCTTTATGCCCTTTATTTTAACTGAATACTGAGCAAACAAATCCTGTAGGAGCCGACAGTGTTTGGAAAGATCTGAATACCCTGTTGGATACATTTCTTAGATGTGCCTACATGAGGTGGTAGTAATCCCAAAGTCTATTTTGATATTTCTTCTCCTATTAAAGAAATAACTGGCATTAACAGATGCCTCTTTTTTAGTTGCTTTTCATTAGGGATTTGCATCTTCACTCTCGTAACCAGTTACTGCTTACAGGATCATTAGTCTTTTGGCTGGAGCAATGATGAATATTTTCCTTAAGTGTGACATGTAATCCAGTAATGTTCCCTTCTTTGAGTTATTTCAGAGGCTTAAATAAATTAGGTGTCTGCCCAGGGTGCCCTGCCCTTTGGCCTGTGACATCATTAATCAAAATAGCTTTCAATTGGTTACAGTGGACTCGGGCGCCCGTTAACCCCTTGGTGACTGACCCAGAGATTCCTGCTGGGAGGTTCAGTGTTTACCTTCGAGCACTGCGGGGCACCTGGGCCCGCGATCCCTCTGTGCAGCCCTGCACTTGGCAGTGTGGAACTGGAACCCCTGAGCATGGCACTCCTCAATGCCCATACAGGCTTGTGTTGCTTGAGAGTAACTCAGCTGCTCTGTGGAATTTCTTTTAAGAAGTGCAAACGAAGTTCAGACCATGAAGAAAAGCTCCTGAAAATTTCAGGCAGGCTCTTTTCAGATGTTACAGAGGGCAATAGTTTGGATTTTCAGACAAAAATTTTTTCTTTCTGTGTGTATATATATATGTATGTTAAATATGTATAATATACATAAAATTTAGAATTTGATATGTAGATATAAAACCTGTATGTGCATATTACCTAGTAATGCTTTCTGTAAGCGGATGGAATATCAAAATTTGACGTTCAGACTTCTAAATTTTTTTTCACTTCTACACCAGTCAGCATTTTAATTAATTCTCTTGGTGCTTGGACTAAAACCTTCACAGGGATGGTAATTTTCCTAACAGACTGTTTACTTCTCAAACAATTTTATTTTTCCTCAATCAGCTCAGCTGTGATTCACAACCTGTACTTCTGGCTGGCTATGAAGATGGATCAGTTGTCCTCTGGAATGTGTCAATGGGAAAAGCGTTGAGCCAACTGATTTGCCACCAGGAGCCAGTGATGAGCCTTGACTTTGACGCGGAGAAGGCCAAGGGGATCTCGGGCTCATCTGAAAAGGTGCTTAGCATCTGGAGCCTCAATGAGCAACAGAACCTCCAGGTCAGGATCACTGGCCCTCTAGTGTCATTTATCCCACTTTGCACTAACAGTTTGATAGACTAAAAAAATATTTAGTCATGAAGAGGAGCTGTTGCAGATCTCTAGCTAATTAATCACAGACTGGTTAGAATGTCTGTGCTATGTGACTAGACTTAGCAAAAGATGGTGAGGATTTAAAAAAAAAGAAAAAACCCCTCTCTCACATGTTTCTGGTTTTACCAAAGTTGCAACAGGCACACAGGCCTAGCATTACTCAAGCCATTGCCTCTGTATCTTCATTTATCACATTAGTAGTATCCAGCTCTCAGAATGTCCTAAACATTATAAATGAGTTATAAAAATGAGAAACAAAGGATTGCTTTTCCAAAGGTTCTGCTTGAATGGCTATAGCGAGCTTTCCACTGTGGGAAAGACAGAAGTATTCCATTAAATACTTCACAAACAGAAGGAGTAGGAGTAGCCCAGCTCGCACCAAGAGGACATGAGGTTTAGGCACCCAGCTGCTTTTGGCACCTACAGAGCCCAGCCAGAGACACAAAATCAGGCAATTGGCTGCCCCAGTTTGTGTCTGAGCTGTGGTACCATGAATGGCTGGCTTAGAAGGAGGTCGTGTAATCCCCAGCTCAGGCTGTGCTAGGGAATGGCCATAAACACTGCTTTCATCTGGACAACTTCAGCAAGTGTTCCAGCAGTGCCAAGGCGTTAAGTATGGTCTGGAAATGTAGGTGTGGAAATAAAGTGCAAAAAGGCCCGTGAAAATTAAAATGGCCCATGCATAGCATCTCCACTGCTGAGTGCTTTAACCTTTTTAAAGTGTCAGTTGTCCCATGAACAAGAGAGGGGGCCTGAACCAGCCCCTGTGTGCCCATGTCATCCTTGAGAAGAGAGCTGCTGGATACACCAGTTCATGGGAGAACAATAATTGCTGTTCCACCTTGCAGCTTTTATGGAGATTTTTTTTAAAGTAGTACAGCAAGTTAATGCTGTTTTCTGAATGATGCTACAGGAAGAAGAGCACATGCTGGGACATCCAGTGGTGGCTCATCACCTGGGGGACACTGTAAAGGTGTGGAATCTGTGAGGCATCACCACAGCACCTGCATTTCTGGGGTGGCAGGGCGCTAAGTGTGTGTGGTGCAAACACATCCAGTGGAGGGGAAGTTTGGAGGACATGGCACTCAATGAGGAGGCGTCTGAACCTTAATAAACAGTACAACAGGACGTGAAAGAGGCACTCTGCACTCTGAACAAGTAGTGAAGGTGTTCTAAGCCACAAGTCTGATAAACAGTTGTCATGGTTTGGGTTTGTTGATTTTTTGGTCATGTTTGCCCTCCCCCTGCCCAGCCTCCCCCTGCTTGTCACCATCTGCACCAGGTGTCCTTAACTCAGGGAAGTGGAAGGAAGGTGAGCAATCCCAGTAAGAAACTTGGTATGGAGACTCGTTCTCTAAGGTCAAGGGGACAGAAATGTGACATCATGAGAGGCTTCTTAAATTTTCAGATATTCTGGTGGTGGAGAGAAAGCTGTTCTTTCGTATTAATTAAAGCAAAACTTTTTTCCTAAATTCAAAGAAAGTATTGTTCTTTGCAGCACATTTTACTTATGAGTTAACTGTATGCAGGGCTACAGGTACAACTCGTGGGAAAAACAGTTGTTCACCTGAAATATTCCAAGTATTGTTTTTCACAAGGTATTCCCGTCCCCAGGGGATGTAGGATTTGCACCTCACCTTCAGCACCTCACACTGAGACACAGAAGGTTTCCTCAGAAGAAATTTAAATGCCAAGTATTATAAGCTACAAGCAATGTTCCTGTGCTTCACGGGAGCATGAATGCCTTAAAAAAATGCATCTTTCATATGAGCACTAGAGATTGTCAAGGACATAGATTAAGTTTTTTTCCACTATTGCATTAATAATATAAACCAGATGGGGATTTTTTTTTCCTGACATTCCAGGTACCTGAGGTAATGGTAGACGTTGGAAAGCCACTCAGTGGCACATTATTTTTATTCTAAAAGGCTTTAATAAGTAACCGTGGTGCACAGCTATCTGCCGTTGGAGAGGGAATGACGCAATGATGGTACTGCAGCTCTGTTTTCAGTGGCAGTGTTCCAGTGTGTCAATGAATAGATGATGAAGGTAACTGCAGAGTTTATTGCTATGGGGAAAGTTGGGTGTATTGTCTTCTGCAGGAAAGTTGCTGAAATCATCACTGTCAGCAAATGACGGGATTGGTTATGAGCCTTATGATTTGGATGAGATAGTGTAATTAAGTGATGATGTTTGTGGTAGAATGTAGGAGGTAAACAGCTTCTGCAGGTGAATAAACAAAGCAGAACTAAGAAGTCTCATAACCACAGAAGCTTCTTTATATATGACAAGAGAAAAAATCCTATAAGCTGTAATGTAATTTTTGTTGGTTCGGTTGCTGAGACTTTTTCCCCAAATGCTGAAGCTTAGTCTGCTGCTATTTTGGCTATTTTCCTAATAAGCAGAGGGCTTAAAGACATGCTCTGGGTGTAGATGCAAGTGTCCTTTGTCATGACTGGCTGGAAGCAGCTCACCTGTTTTTACCTCTTTGTTTTCTTAATTACAAGCTCGTTTTCTGGTTAGGAAATTATGTTGGTATTGGACTGCTGTAGTTAGTGACTTACTGTAGTAAGTCCCGGGATGGCACGAACCCTGGCAGTAGGATTACACCTGGCTGCAAATACCTTGAGCAAGTTTTCTCCTTTGTGTTGCTTTTCTCTCTCACTCTTGTATTGCAGATCATGCACAAATGCCCACTGTTCCCTCATGTTCCATAGCCAAAAGGCATCACCATTACAGGCTTCCTTTTCAAGTTGTAGCCTGCTGAGGACATGCCATTTCTCCAGTCGCCCTGATTTTGCTGTATGGATCTTGCCCACATAATTGACAGTAATGATGGGAGCACCACACCTGGGATTGGTTATAGCCATTAGCTAATAATCTCAGTCACAGAGTAAGGCCCAGCCTGCATTTGCCAGGCTGGTGATGTAAGGAATAAATCCTCCCTTGCCAGGACATTTACACCAAGAAAAATTCCACTGAGGCCATGCTGCATTAGACTTACCCTGGGGAGTTTGGAACATACATACTAACAAAAAGCACAGAGTTTACAGTAGCCGCCCCACAAAAAGGCCCCCAAACAGCCTCCTATTTCTCATTAGGCTTGTGCAAAACTTGCTGTCCTCTGTTCTGAATTCGTTGTAGGCAAACTCTTCAGGTCCTCTTTAAAAAAGAAATGTATAGAGCATGTCAAGTTTCATTCAGCCTTTTGTCTTATCAAACCACACAGCTCCTGCTGTTTGAGTAGGTAGCTGGGCAGTTCTTATATAGTTGAAAAATAATTGCTTATGGCTTTGTGCCTGTAAGATTCCAAGTTGTGTTCAGCTGCATCTGAAACCAACCTTGACCAACATTTCTGGAGTTTTCTACATCCAGAATAAAGGTTAAAATTATCTGCAATTAAGATGTTTTTATAACCCTGTACTAGCTATGCATCATGGAATGTCCTTCAAGGAGGAAAGCTGCTCAGGTATAATGTGCTTGTCAATCCCTTCCTGCCTCAGACAAACAGTAAACACCACACAGTGAATTCAAACAGGCACTGGAGGATACTAAGCTTTGATACAGGATAGCTACAGACTCAGGCTTAAGGAGACAGTGGCATTAACGTGTTGTTTCCAATTGTACTTAAAAATAATAGCAGTTCAGGGCCAGCTTTATAAGCCAAAGGTGTTTTCACCATTGTGACAGAAGCTGAGCTGTTCCAATACACACACACAGATACACACACACACACACACTGCACATGTTTCAGAGGCAGAGTGCTCGCTCATACAAGTTACCTGAGGTGAGAACAGCAAAGGTGTATTACTCTGAGCTTTGTGCTTCAAGAGAAACTCGTGTCAGTGAAGCGAAAACATTTCTTTCCAGGGGCTAAGTCCTGTGCAGCCCCAGTGCCTCCTGAAGGAAGCCAAATGCCTCCCATTTTAATTGTGCCCCTCAGAAACCTGTGCCCCAGTAGTCTCCAAACAGTAACAAAAGGCTTCCAAGACTGAAATCAATAACTTGGCCATAATCCCCTCCTTGGATTTGGTGTAAATAGAAGTCTCTTGGGAAGGAGTACTAGAAATACAGATTTCCTGACACTGTAACCCAATTCCTGGAAGCATTCCTTTCTCAAGACTGAGGTAAATGCTACAACAGCTTACTGGGGGTTTTGTGAGGGACCACAGTAGTAGAAGTGAGTAGCAGGTAACTTAAACATCAGCTGAGAAGGGTCTCAGCCTGGGAATATTGCAGAAGCAGGGAAAATATGTGGCCTTAGCTCTGAACGTTGCAACTCATACAAGAATAGCTGGAAGAAAAGGGCAAAGCTGTGCTCCAAACCTTGACTCAGAGCTTCACTTGTGACAGAATATCTATAGCTTTAAGTGCAAAATAAACTAAAAGCATACAAGGGATGGGTTTATTTTGTGAAAAGTACTCTGAAGATGGGAGGCTCAAGTTAAGGTGTTTAGTCTCTGTCTATCGTTGTTCTCACTAAGCACCACATGGTGAAAAGCTCCACGCTCCCTGTGTGACACTGGTGTTGTTGGGTGGGCACTACACCTCCTAAAGTCCCAAAAGATTCCTTTTTCTTCTGTTTTGAACAATTAGAGCTCATCTGTAACTTTTTCCCAAAGGTTTACAAAACACACAAACTTGTCAACGCTGGCATATCTGATATCACCATCCGTCCAGACAAGAAGATTTTGGCAACAGCAGGGTGGGATCATCGCATCAGGATCTTTGGCTGGAAAAAGCTGAAGCCCTTAGCAGTGCTGGACTATCACACAGCAACTGTCCACTGCGTGTCCTTCTCAGATCACAGCACCCCCCGGGAGAGACTGCTGGCAGCTGGCTCCAGAGATCAGCGCATCAGTGTCTGGTCCATATATGCTCAGACGTGACACATTCTGCACTGCCATGGACTAGGAAAACGGGACTGGTGGAGCAATCCCTAACACTGGAATTCAAACATGCATGTGGGGAAGTGGTGGAATCTGTCTCCAGGCTGAAGTGAAGAGTCCTAGGTTAATTCTTATGCTGCTTGTTATGCTGTAAGTTTTGTCTTCAAGGGAGGAAAGTGGATTTTTAAAATTCATAACAAGCAGAACGAGGCCAGTCACAAACAAAGACCCCAGAATAAGTAGCTTTGGATTCTGCTACAGGTTTTGCAACATCTTTTCTTTGGCAGGTTGCTGCCATAACTTGTGCCAATATCTTTTGTAAAAAAGGACTGGAATCTCTCAAACTGCGGTGGGGGCAGAATATGTCTGTTTGTAAGTCATTTATGTATCCAAGAATCTGAATCAGTGTAAAATATCACTCTTTCTTGAAAATTTATACCCATTAAACTACCTCCAGTGGTTTCTCATTGTCAGTTACTTTTTCTTCCCCGTAACTGAAAGGCTATCAGAACACCCTTGATTTGTTCACACTTCTGTCAGTTTCTAACTTAAACCAACAGCCAGGAATGTGACTAGGGACGGCCTTTGGCATTTATGAATTTCATTATGTCTCCTGTCACCTCAAGCCTCACAATTAATCACAAGAAAGGGAAAAAATCTTCCCCAGCACTGCACTGCAAAGCTATGTAAAGCCTTTTACAGAGCCAGTGCTAAATCCTTTCCATAGACTGATGAGCTGAAGGATTTAAACTCGGCAATCCAATTAGCGCCCTTCTCCTTGGAGAGTTAGGGGTAAGTTTCAGCATGGCAAGTCTGGGATTCAGCTGCACAACTCCCATTAACGTTTAGGGGGATTGCATGGGTAAATCCTTATCCACACAGTGCGAATGGCTCCATTAACTTGTCATCTCTACAGTCATGGAAGCTGAAATTCATTCATGAAGGTTTTTTTGTTTGACTCACAAAGCAGCATTTGCATTCTTCTGAAGTGTGTTAGACACACACCAGTGTGCTGAGAGCCATGGTACTGCTGGATTCAGTCACCAAGCTGCAGTGACAACTGTGTCCAGGCTGTGCACTGTTGATAGTTTATTGGAAATAATTATTTCTGCTCTGTAGAGAGGCGGAAATTCAAGAAAAAGTGACCAAAAGTGAGCAGCAACATCAAAGACTTTAGGAATTATTTCAGGAAAAACACGCATGCAAGTTAAGGTCTGCTGTCCAGCTGTGCCCTGCAGAGAATACTGCTGGACTGAAAGCCTTAGGCACCCAGCCTGATGTTCTTTACATTAAAACACACAACCAGGATAGTGTTGCCAGGCTTTTCTAAATAAAACATGGCTTTACACATTTT
The DNA here is from genome assembly GCA_013397115.1 of Edolisoma coerulescens. Taxonomy (NCBI): domain Eukaryota; kingdom Metazoa; phylum Chordata; class Aves; order Passeriformes; family Campephagidae; genus Edolisoma; species Edolisoma coerulescens. Next base: position 2,385,252 of record VWZW01006989.1, read on the forward strand.
AGAGTGTGATGACACTTTAAATAATGCATTTCTTTGATTATTTCTTTACTATTCAGTAGCTGCATGGAGGATCACATTGCAGTTGAAAGTTAAAGCCTAATTTTGAGTGATCTCGAGTCAAGGGGAGGTGATGGTGTTCATTACATCTACCAGACAGAGTTGCACATCTCCACCCATCATCCACCTCCCACACAGAAGAGGAGCTGCCCCCACTGTACAAGCAGCTCCAGCCACAGCCTTGTGGAATGAGATGGGGTCATTCTCCACAAACCTGCTACTTGAAGAAACCTTTTCTTTTGTTCTTTTTCCCCTTTCTTAAAGCAGGTCAGAATTGACATAAAGAAACAATGAAATAAATAAATGGAGAAAGCATTGTTGGGCGTGGTCTGGGGACCTGTCCTAGGGAGCTTGCACAGAGATTTCCTTTTGCCTGTGCTGCCTGGTACTATGCCACACATGTGGCCCAAAGGGTGCAAGCATTCCTCTTCTCCATGGCAGCAAACAGCAGCCTGCACTGCTGGGCAATTTCCACAGAACTGAGCTGTAGGTTTAATGCTCATCCAGCAGGAAAGGAAATCCAGGGCTCGCCCATCTTGGGCGAATGGTTAGTCTAGGAAACAATTTTTGATGCAAATACTCTGGCACAGTGGCATCCCTCTGGAAAGAAAGGATTTATACCCCATGCCTTATTAAGAGCACTATTAGATCAGAGCCTGGAAGTTATGAATTCTTGAGTATATTTTCTCTGAAAATTGTCATTTACCGTCAACATCTGTGTCTAAAGTAATTAGGGAGATTCATAAGGGATGTTTAGATTTACGAATGGGTCTTTTGGAAGATACTCTAAAGATTACTGGGTGCTTACAGCTAACTTACTGCCTTTTGCTGGGAGTTAAATATTTATGTTTGTCTGATTAGGTAGATTTAAAAACAAACTTAGTCATGCAAGTACAAATTGAAAATGAGGACATGAACTGCATCTCGGCAGACACACAGGTGAGAGTTTCATCAGCTTCAAGAGGAAGGACACAGCTTGCTTGCAGGAACAGACCCATCCTTTACTTCCCATTACCAAAGCACTATCCATGCCATACTTTTTCACAATACAATTAATTCATTAACACTTTATATCACTACCGATTTTATTTAAACACCCAGTAAACATTTTTCTTTCACATTATAGTTTCCTTGAAATGAGCAACCAGACTACACTAGTTTGATTTAGAGTTGAGCTTAAATGCCATAGATTGTGAATTACGGTCTTCTAACAGTTTATTTGCTTAAGGAACTAACCTGGACTTCCCCAAAGAAGAATGGTGTCCAACAGGGAGGACAGTCTCTATTAGTAATAGACTATAAAACACAGTTTTCTGATTATAACTATACCTGTAAAATACAGATGTCTGATTGCAACTAAGAAATTCACTTTTTTTTAAATTAAAAAAAAAAATTAAAGCTCTTTACAATTGTGCCATGAGCATGGTTGTCACTCAGGATTTCTGCTGACTTGCTAACAGAAGGTTGTGAGCGAAGAGCCACCTTAAGGTGCTGGAGTGAGCTTTGAAATCTCACCTGCCAGAAAGGAACAGGGCTAGCCTGTACCTGGCCTAGAGGATTCAGGAGTGAAGGTGATGACAGCTAAATTATTACAAAAGGCTTCCTCCCAAGAATCACCGTCTTTGGCACCGTGAGAGGAAGAAAGCAACTGGCATTCGTAAAGTAATAGAAATAAATCCCAAACACCAGCATTTGTGCAGCAATTACATGGAATATTTATCACCACTGGAATGAATGGTGATCTCTGACCCTCTAACATTATTTGCAAGTGAATCCATTAGTTACAACTCCTTTCTCTTATCAGTACATGAGCCATAAAGCATTGCAGTCCTTCGTGTAGATGAGCAAGGAAAGAGGAGATTAATTGTGTTTGTAGTAATGAGTGAAAAAGGAAGTAGGCTGGGGGCATGCAATGAGAGAGTTGTTAAATTTAGTCCTTTAGAATGCAATTGCTACTAAATTTTTGGCAAAAGCCAAAAAATTACTCTGCAGCTAGACTTGGACTGTTGCAAAGGTTTGAGTTTAAAAGAGCAGATTTTTGTAGTTAAATCAATACTGGCTTCTGGACTGCTTTTGTTTTTAGCGTATTTAAGATGCATCTACAAAGCCAACTTACAAATTAATAAATCTTTCCTTTAATTCAGTCTGCCAAGAACAAAGATAGAACACTGACTACTGCAGGAGCCATGTTAGTGATGTAAACCAAAGGACTGGGGATTAAACGAGGATTACTGAGTGCTAAATCAATGTGTTTCCTTTTCTGGCTGTGTGTCTGTGGTGTGAAAGTATGGATCATTACATAAAACGTGGCACATGACTGCCTGGATAATACTAGACAATGTTACGGCGGTGCTGAGACACGAAGTGTGATGTTTAAGCATGACCATTGTGCTACGAAGAAAGTGACGGCCATGGCCAAGGAAGAAGGCAGGGGGGTTTCCACTGATGCATAATATTCTGAAATTCCAGACTGGGTCCTCTTCCTATAGCTTTTCCAAGTGAACTTGGCTGTGTTTGTCTATGTCCTACTCTTCTGGGACATGCTGGAGGTTTCTTTTATAATGTGAAGGAAGCTATCCAGAATTAAGATCATACTGGGGGGGAGTTGGCAATTCACGTAAGGATCTCACAGTATCAAATTAAATGAAAATAAAATCTCTCAGTTGTGAAAGTTTTGCTCACCTGATTAATGGTGTGAACTATAGCTGCACATCCTATCAGCAGTGCTGTATGCTGCTTTATTCTGTCCTCAGAGGAATTTGATTTGCAGTTCGGTTTGTAAGAGGAGAAAAGGGAGGGAGGGGGCAAATCGGAACAAAGAAGCAACTTGTCCCTCTGAGTTAGGTGATAGGAAGACTGTGGAAAGTATGAAGGGCCTTGGAACAAACCACCAGCCGTGGCCAGATTCTCTGTGGGAGAGGGACAAGGATGGCAGGAAGGTGGAACCATACAGTGATAGGTCTGGCTTCTGAAACTCATACACCAACTCACTATAGTCTCAAACATATTTGCTTTTACTTCCCCAGCATCCTTTTTTAAAGGTGCTGGTACACTAGGAAATCCCATAGACCACAATCTACACCTCTAAATAAGCCTGTGTTCACCCAGAGGAGAGTATTTATTTCTCTGCTACGAAGAGTCATAAAACCAGAAGCTGCAGTGCCACAGGGGATAGCAGCGGGAAGGACTGAGGTCCTGAAACAGCCACGTGCACTGCAGGAGAACCACCCTGGAGTATTAACTATCTCCTTACATGAGAGTGACATGGCAGTGAAAAAAATATTAATTCTAATAATTCTCCATTACAATTTGAAGTTCTAATAATTTTAAAAATAAAAGGGAACATAAAAAGCTGTTAAATTTACTTGAGATTACAGCTAGATGCTTTTTCCTTCTAGTTTTTAATCTCAGTATACATAAACTAGGGCAGCAAAGAACTGTAGAAATCCTCAGGCACTTTCTGGACAGCAATGATCTCTCTTTCCTACCAGTGGCAGGATTGATTGAGCCTGATTATGTCCAGATCAGGGAATCTGGTGAGGATGTTCGAATGCTGAGCCATTATTCTGCTCCATAGCTCCAGCATCTCACGCATGCAAAAGTACATTTTTCAGGCCCCCATGGCACTGCTTGCTATAAACATGTTCTGACACAGGTAAGAAGGCAGCGGGTGTGCTGGGCCTATGGAATAACTTTAAACATGACAGAGAATGTGGCTGTGGCATTTGTCCTGATGGTAATTTTAAAAATTGCTGATACGAAACCTCAGTGATTTGTGGATGCATTGTTTGTGTTCATGGAAGAGCATCTAGGCTGCTCTTAACATAACACTTAGAGTAAGTATTGTCTGTTCAGACTTTTTTGCCTCAGATATTTTGATGGCATACAGACCTGGTATCCTGCTAAATAGAGACATTGAGTCTTTATAGTTTTATCTCTTGAGCCCATCTGGTTTGAAGTAGTTGACAACAAGCAAGAAAGGGAATAGAATGAAAGACTCACTTCATGTTTGCTGAAATAAAAGAAATGTGCAAGGCAGTGCTCAAACAGAACCAGCCTGGGAGAAGGGCCGCCTCTCCCCACCCTCCACTGCCCTTTCCAGATGATGGTTTTGCCTGAAGCCCCTCCACTCTCAGTGCTGACACTTGCTGCCCATGGTTGGAGCTCACACCCCAGACAAAGGGCAGCTGAAGCAGCCAGGCTGGAGCACTGAGAGAAGGGGAACCATCTGGCCCCTGCAACGAGGAACAATGGGAACATGAAGCAAGTGGAGTAAAAAAGCAAACACAAATGCCGAGCCCCTGCGCTTCTCTAAGTTTTACATGTTGTTTATCCTGTTTTTCACTTCTTTTTTGCAATTTAAAGCCCAAGGACGTCAGTCTGAGTCCCTGGGCACCTGTGCAGTCACTCCTGTGAAGGCAGGTACCAAGCACAGCAGTGGCACCCGAGGCATCCTGCCCTGCCCACCAAAGCACCCACTGGTCACCAGGAGCGTCAGGGAGGAGGATTACCCTGCAGGAAAACATTCCCTTTCCTTCTCCATCTCCCAGGAACCACTAAGAGCTGTTCAGAGAGCTACAGAACCCAGGCTGGAGGGGACATTCCAGGTCACTTGCTCTCACAGTGCCCCTCTCACAGAGATGATGGGAGGCTGTCCTTTGGCAGCTCCAGTCACACCAGGAGCAGGAGATGGAAGCTGCTCTGCAGCCTGGCAGGATGTCACAACATGCAGCAGCGAGCCTTGAAAATGCATAGGGCCTCTTCTATCTATGCTGCTCCATCTCCTTATAGAATTAGGTCCTAAATGTGACTTTTCTGGCTCCTGTTCTTAATCACTTTGTTACTAGTTCAAATTTATAATTTTAACCTAAATAGAAGTGAGTGATTTATTGTAATTATTTTGTATAGGCTGCTCTTAATAAACTTTTTTTAAAAATCTGGAAAAACATTTAATTTCCCATATGGAAAGAACACATTTATCATACTTTACTTGGATATACTTGGCCAACTATTGCACATATATGCAAAACATATGTGACAAATTCAAGGCTGAATTTCATAAAACAGAAATGCTATGAAATGTGATATAATAAATATATTACACAGACATATGTGGCCAATTTATAAAACTATGGTATCTTTGGTAAATTTATAATAGGTCATTTCTATTAATGGGGGGAATGAGTGTGTTTTTTCTGGCATATGCAACACACAGTACTTTACACAGCCCTCCTGAAGGACAGTGGGCCTTTGGAGAGCAGACTTGTACATGTACAGACATTGTGTATATGGGACATGTCTGTGTTTTTCAAAATTAATGTATATCTTAAAAACCAGCTCTTCCTTTTTGCATTGTGTGTGCAACATACTGGGCAGAAGAAAAAGTATGAAATACTATTCTTTGAGATTTGCAGACCTCTGATACACTATCTAGATTCCCACCGACAATGGGTGTCTCACTTTAACAGACAGCATATTTTATATGCACATGCTGAGCTCATGATAATGGCAATAATAGAAACTTTCACCTAGTTTTGTCAAATACCTGTGTAAATTACGTATCTTACCAATCAGTTGAATTGGAATGATTAAATGAAGAATAAAATGGATATGTTTAGAAAAACGTTGCATTCATACACAAGTATTGGCCTCTACACTCGCAGACTGGACTCTAATAACACCAGCTCAGAGTAACGGCTAAGTCATTGCTGGCTGAGTATCCGCAAATTATAACTCACAGACGACTGCCCCTTCTTATTTATGCCAGAGTGTTTCAAAGACCAAATCTTTGCTTTAACCCCCAAAACGATATTTTCCTCTCAGATTGCGTATTTCCCGGCTCCGGAAGATGAAGCTGTTCTCGTTTTCCGCGCGGGCCGGATCCACCGTGTGCCATGCCCGGCTCTTCCCTCTGGAGGGAGCCGGCTCTTCAGGCAGGGCCGGCCGGGGTGCGCGCAGCATCTTCCTCCTCTTCCTCCTCCTCCACCGCGGCTGCGGGGCAGCGATACCTGCAGGGACGCCCGAGGTGACCATCGGCACTGGAGGTCTGGAGGTGTCCCTGCCCACACCGGCAGTTCCACACAAACGGCGGGTCAGGCCAAAGCACCCGCGGTCTCACCGCGCTGCAGCAAAACCACGTTTGGTTTCAACCCATCAGGAAACCGAACAACAGAAGGCAAAGCACAGAGAACCAACACATGTATGTGCACACACGCTCTTCCCCCACCCTCCAGCCCAGCCGTGCTCAACAGGCTCACGGCAGCTTTTTGAGCTCTTTGGATGATGGTGCTGAAACCTGCTTTGCAGGTACTGCTGCGTTTGCTCTTCCAGCCTCCTCCAGGCAGCAGGGCTCAGCTTCCACCCCCCAACCCTGACCTGTGGGTGCCTGACTTGTTTCTAGCGGCTACAGGGATCCCTTTACACAGGCACAACGTTACACAGCACGAGTGAACCTGCTTTTCTTATTCCGTACAGATCAAGGTACAACTGCCCCTTGGTGAGGGATCCAGCATCACAGGCTGAAATCCACTTGATGGAGAGAAGGAGGAGTGCTTGGCAGGACAGGACAGTGCCCCAGCTGAGGTGGCCCTGAGCCATGCAGCCCTAACAGCCGTTGCTCCTCGTAGAGATGCACTGGAAGCCCATAGCTCATGGAGGACTCACACTCTCCCCCAGCAGCCTGCTGCCTGAAGAACACCTTTCTATATCTACTACAGTCCTTGGGTCATTCTCCACCCTGCAACCCACTGTTACACACACTACAGCAGGAAGGAGGCCAAAGCAGTTGCTCCCCTGGCCATGGCCATGTGTATGTGTGCTTGAGATTGCCTGAAGAGATGCCAACACCCCAGGATGCTGAGAGGCAGCTGCTGGGGACTACCTGCACAGTTCTAGCCAGAGAGTTGTGGGGCCTCTCTGAAGAGAAGGAAAGACTAAAGAGAACATCTATGAAATGTGTAAACAGTGTGCACGAACACTGCAAAAACACAGAGTCTCATCCCCATGCTCCTATCCTACACTGAATTTAGTCAATTCCACTAGCAAGGAAAGAATAAAATCAACTGCAAAAAGCCGTTTCTGAAAACTGGAGCTATCCCCAGTGTTTGGGTTAAGTGATTAAGCAAAGGCTGCCCTTGTTCCACCTGCGTGTGCCTAATCCTGGATTTATCCACTGAGCTAAGTGATGTGGTTTTCAGGCCTCAGAAGCAATCGCTGAACTCAGCCTGTACCTCTGGAAAACACAACTAGATGGCTAATTTATTCTCTAGCCCTATTTGGAAGAGACAAAGGGTGCTTGTAACCTCCACGCTTGGGCCTGTTTTACAGCAGCTTTTAAAGACACTTCACATGTAAGTGCTTCATGTGACTTGAGGTGACCACAAGTGGAAGTATTGCCTGGAAATGCTGCTGCCTTCTTTCCTAATACGTGCTGTGGACAGCACGGGCTGAGTGAAGTTTAACCAGACATGTAATCAAATCTTACAAAGTCATTTGCCAAATGAATCTACAATACACAGAAAATGCATAGCCTATACATGATATATCCTGACTACAGGCTGACAGGTAACATGACATTAAAGTGTTACAGATTTTCTGTGATTTTCAAAAGGCTTCTAGTAGTCAACCTGCAGCATTATGGGGTTTTGTTTATTTGAAGTGGATTTTTTGTTGTGATAGAAAAATAACCCTTTTTGCTTTCCATATCTGTAACACTCCCATCCAGTGAGACAGACACTGCTACGGAAGGAGGGACACTGGTCAAAGCCCTGAGTAATCTTGATTTAAGGATTAAAACACAACATGAGCTAGACTGCTAACATGCTTCATATGAACATATCTAAGCACCTTGCACGTTGATGGACTAAATGCAAGGTTAGAATTACCATTTTCACAGTTCAGACTGTAGCCTTGACACATGGTCTCCTTCCCATTCAGCCTTAGGACTTCTGCAGTGGTTCTTCAGCACAGAACCCAGACTGGTGATCCCAAGGGCCCACTGCCCACAGCCACAGCTTGAAGTTCTGTGATTTTCTCTTCTTCTAACAAATATAAAATTAAAAATCCTACAGTCAAGGCAAGGACCTTGAGCCATTTTTGTTAAGGGCACAGTTTAGTCCTGGCATCTTGGGTCATTCTGTGTGTTCTTAAAGAGAACAGGCACTTACCAATACAAACAGATCTGTTTTCACCCGGGAACCCCAACCTTGCAAACTGTTGTATTGTGATAGATTACCACAACCATGGGCACCTGCGGCAACCAGGGACCGAAGGGAAGGAGCAATCACCTACGGAGAGCCACTCTTTGCTCAGACTAAGAACCTTCCTTATTTAAATAACCTTATTTTGTAGGGGAGGTTTAGACTTCAGGGCAGACAACCTGACAAATATACACAAATAATCAAACAAGAAATGAAGGAAAGAAAGAAGAGGAAAAATATTTATAAACGTCACTGTCCAATGTCTTTTCAATTTAAATGAAATAAGATTATCTACATATATCTACAAATATCTACATGTATCTACACTGTTTGCAGATATGATTCTTTGGTTGTCTTCACTTTTTTCCTACACTGCAACTATCAAGAAAAAAAAGTGTTTGTATAATCTTTGAAGGAAATAATAAATATAACAACTTCATTAAAAGTTTGACCAAAGCTTTGGCACTAATCAGTTTACAGATAACAAATCATACTGAAAACTCTGAAATAACAGCGGCAAAGCAATAGCAATAGAGCACATCCGAGAGCCATTTCCCACTGACTAATAATACGCACAAGGCTATTTTACATCAACCTTTCTGAGAACATTAATTATGGTTTAGTCAGACACTAAGAATCTCACAATTCACTGCAAATGTCAAATAAAATACATATTTCTTGCACAAGTCTTTTTTATGGATCCAGATATATTTTTTAAACAGAAAAAAAAATTACATAAAATATTCATGGTAGCCTGTATCCCTTCTTAAACCTTTCCAAAAAAGGTTTTGGAAGCCCAAAGCCGACTGCCAGAGACAAAATAAACATTGCTATTAACACTGCCACTTGCACAAGGGAAAGAACGTGTTTTAAAGGGTTTGCAAGGAAAATGCACAAACATGGAGGAATAGATGATTTTAAAAGAAATAACCCCCATCTTTTAATAGAGTCATGTGGAAGAATCAGAAAAGCGTTCATAATACTGTATACCAACACAGCTGAGGAGCTGCTCAATACCTTCTCTGAACACAAAGGGACTGCCTTCGGTGAGCATCTGACAAAAACACAAGCCAACTATTGAAAACACATCACTGGAGAAACTGTGATGAACAGGGCCATCTTTTTAACAGTAAGGAATGACTACTGAATGAAGATATTAAAGGAAAAAGAAAAAAGTACTTACCAGCATTAAGAGGGAAGATGCAGCAAGCAGGTAGTGCAGAATAGGTGCTTTAGGACTACTGTAGTTTGGGTCAGACAAATATAAGGGGTGAGCCAGTCTGAGAAAAAAACCCCTTAAGTCCCTCTAAAAGGCACCTCCACAGGAGAGCATTCAACAGCTCGGGAAGGGATGCACGAAGGCAGGACTGTGTGAGGCTGCCTGGGAAGCAGGTAAGAACACACAGCCTGACCTTTGCAGATATTCCCTCACCCCCAGGCTGGTTTTTAAACCCTTGCACGTATTGTTAGGAAAACAAGATGCAAACACAGCTGCACGTGGCTGTGCTCTTGGCCACAGCCCCGTCTCAATAGCTCCAGAAAATGCTGCTATGGTTAAGGCATCCCAGTAAACCCCAAAACTTACGAGTAGGTCAGAGCCGGAGGAGAAGTGGGAAATTCGTTCTGGCAGTAAGGATTCAAAGCGTTCCCTTAAACTAAACTCTGCTTCCCCCAAGAATCTCCTCAAAGACCCACCTGTGAACGAGCCCTCGGTGTGCCCTGGATTGGGACAGACTGACACCGACACATGCAGGACGACACACGGCTCACGACCGACCCCACAGCCCCTGCTCGGTGCTCACATACAGGCCCCGTGGGCAGAAAACACCCGTGGGCACCGCCAGCATCGGCGGTAACACCAAACCTCCATCACAAGACCCGGCGGTTGAGTGAGAGAGGGCAAGTCACTTCACCGCTGCCGCCTCCCCGTCCTCCCACCGCATCCCAGCCGCCCGACGGTCCTCGGTGCCCGGCACGAACGGAGGCGCGGGGGAATAGGGAGATAAGGACATATGGCTTCATTTATCAAAGTGCAGCTGCGGGTCACACCGCGATGGAGCTCCCGGCACCGCCGCCCTCACAGCCCCCGCAGGGCGGGGCGCGGGGCCCGGCTGCCGGCGATTGGGCTGTCCGGCTGTCGATCAGGTCAAGCTGGCCAATCAGCTCACTCGTAAGGCGGGAGGTGAGGGAAAGGCGGGAAGGGGGAGGGCGGTGTCTCTCGTGCCGCCGGTGCCCTGTTACCGGGGCCCGTAGTCGTAGCCGGCGGGCGCCCCGGCCGGCGAGTACATGTTGGCCGCTGCCGCCGCTGCGGCCGCCGCGTTCATGTGGTGGTGGTGATGGTGGTGGTAGCTGTGCCCG